>JBBIGA010000001.1:44160207-44172707 GCA_037576975.1 Alestes dentex | reverse complement strand
CTGGAATGTGGTGCTGGTATTTCTCCAAAAAATGTTTTATCCTCGTCTTTTTGTTATGGCTAACATGACTCTTTCAGAATCATTTGAGGTGTCTCATATGGCTAACATAATCTCAACAGAACTAAACATGAACCTGTATGTACGGACTTTGCTGGGACAAATAAAATAAACCCAAGTAATATCCCATTACTAAGCTAACTGAGAATCCTGACAAATGTAGAAGCATGTACCTACATGACAAAGCCCTAAATGACAGAAAGCTGCAACATATGGATATGAAATGTAAACTTCAGAGATTCTAGTGATTATGTGAAAAAAAAAAAAAAGATAAAATATGACAGTTTTAGTGTGAGCTATTTCTTGGCAAATAAACCAAAAATTTGGAATTTCACTCAACAGAAATGACAACATTCTGCATACATGATATACAATATCCGGCTGATCTTTCATTCAAAAGAACATCAGTGTAGCCACTCATTTATATACAGTTTTTCCTGAAGAGAATCGTTTAAATGTAGGCCTATAAAACACAAATACATATGTAGTTCTTTGAAAAAGCGGCTCGCTGTGAGAACCCCCCCACTGCTCAACACGTTTAAGATAAATGTAATATATTTAATAGTAGCTAGTAGTTGGGACTGTATCGTTGCACATGTTTATGCTTGGCACCTGGATAGAACAGTGGATAAAACACTTGCCCTGCATGAGAACAGGGTTCGAGGGCACACTCAGGACAGCACAACACCGCCTTTAATATAGCACATAGTATACAGCATAGTGCATTTTCATATTAAGCTTTTTTTTCCTACAGATTTTATTTAGACTTTCTATTTTATATCGTTCTTGTCTCTGTGTGTCTTGGCAGTCATCTGATAAATAATTTCCTCCGGGATCAATAAGGTTTTCTGATTCTGATTAACAGGTAGAGGTCAGCACACGCCCATTTGTTAATGCGCACACCTATCTGTCTTAAATCACACATCACATCCGATTGTGCCCACCTACACTGGGCTAGGGTCCCTGTACCCTCAAGTCCTCATTTAGCCTTTGTAAACTGCAGCACTACCAGCAATGTGCAATGTCATTCAACAGACACACACCTGGGAGCTCTTTGCTTCGCTACTTTTGCCATCTATCCGCATTGATTCATTGTATTATTAGGTAATTATGCTACAAAGCAACCACAAGTCAGACAAATTCAGTTTCAATCTAAAATACACAGCTAGGGCGTGCCATGAAACAAGTCAAAAGTCAAACATTTTGTGCAATGCAATTAGTGCCATTAATTAAAGGTTACACAGCTTGCGCATGCACCATGGGATAGTTGCGGATGCATTTTCTTTGCTCCATATTTGCACATTTTTTGTTGCCTGCCTGTCTGCTTGCACAAGCAGCCAAAGATTAACCATGAAAACCCAGCTGTCCAAGCCTGAGCTGTTCAACAGCTATGAAGACGGTACCTAAGAATGAAGAACCCTAGCCTAAATTACTTACCTGTCCTATCACAGCTGTAAAATCTATCAACACAACTGAGAAAAACTGACCGAAAAAAAATAAAAAGTTTGTTCAGAAGCCATGATAAAGGCCAAAAGGTCGCCAAACAAAGCAACACAAACAGAACATTTGCGCTTAGATGAGCGTTCTCCCTCACTCATACGGCGCGTTACTGCATATTCTGTGTATTCTTCCACCGCGCGCCACTAAACTAGTTCGCCCACCTGAGCGTCGTATGTCGAAACCTTCGTAACTCGGGGACCCCCTGTATTTGCAAATCACACAGAACTCAGAGACGAACCTGCCTTATGTGGACCCTTAATAGCTTCTAGTTCTTTGTGATGTGTTTAAACCTTCTGTTCCTTTGTGACGTGTTTATCCTGGAAACTAAAGATCGTTTATCAAAACAGTTCTAACAAGCAATGATCCATTTTAGAGATGATCTCTATGCAGTGAAGTTGGCCTGTCATACGGGAACAGTGCTTAATTGTACACGAGTGGGGTTTCTTACACACCTTTACAGTTGACGGGAGAGCTGCTGCTGGAGGTGTTACGGCTGAAATCGGCAGAGCCGGGCCTGTGGCCTGCGGGACAGAGAGGGGAATGGAGAAGGAGATGCACATTTGTTTGTCCACACAGCTGAGTAAATGAGTGCCAGAGAAAGGTAGCGGTGAGGCTCGACACTTATTGATCTCCACTGGGCTCCTACCTGCGTTTCCATGGCCACCAGACCCAAAGCCAGCATCAAGGGAGTGCAGACGCAAGTCCTCCTCAGAGATTAACCCTGAAGAACACAGGGAGGTGAGAATGAGCGAGTGGCATGTGCTTGTGACTCATTCCTCATCTCTTCGTAAGAGAGCCTCTCTCAGAAAATGTGAGTGAGCCGTGACGGAACATAACTGCAATCTGCCTCATCCACTTCACTTACTCTGAGTAGCATGAGAAACACTAGTATCAGAGAGAACAGTGAACAGTACCAGAGAGAGGAAACCCAGATGTTTCATAACACTTTTACTAACGTTACCAACGTCATAAAACGTATATGAAAGCAGCGTGGTTCCTGTTCTTATCTATTGCTCAAAAAACAGTTTCAGACTTTTCTCCTGCTTCATACTGCGCATTTGATGCCTCTGACTTGATTCTGAGGCATCAAATCTTTTAATCAAGGATGCAAACTTCATTCAACACTCTATGTGATTCTACAACCGCTATATGCGTTAACACTGTATCTCTTTTTTTGGGTTTTTTTTATACGCAAACTCAAGTGCAATGACATACACTTCGGCCTAAGGCTACTGCTGTCTTCCTGTGTGTGTTTGGGTCTCCGTCCCTGCTTGCTTATGCAAGCCGAGAGAGATGGGAGAATGATCCAGGCAATTAAATAAACATTAAATTAGAGCAAAAGCGCTGTTGATACATCGAGCGCAGTAAAGTGGAAGGACTGACTGAATACTCCCTGTAAGACGACTCTTCTCAGTGATAGCGGGAACAAAGGTTGTTGGTACTTATGTTCTAGCAAAACACAGTTTTGAATGACCAGCCAAAATACGGCACAAGTCTACCAACCAAAAATACACCTGAGAGCACAAACGTCTACTCTTCGATTGTTCATTTCTACAGAATAAGTTATAGATCTGCAGAATGGTTTCCTCATCTCAATTTTTCAAGGGAAATTCCACTGATATTTCAAAATATCTGCACAAACCACAGAGTGGGTTAATGTGAAATGTGCTGTTCCAGAGAAATGTATGGAAAACTGGTCACAGTGGCGGCAACAGAAGCCAGACGTCTGATGACCTTTATGCCTCTAGAAAGGCACCTCACAGAAAACGGTTACGCAAATCAGCATGAATACACTTTTTTAATTTTTTTTTTAGGTTTAACAGTGTGATTACTCACTTTACTATCCTCATCAGCGCTACATAGTATATAACCCATGTACAGATTCACCAGCCACGTTACATATTAAACGAAATAGCAATAACTAAAGACATAATGCCTTCTGGTTCCTGTGAACACCACAGTAAAAACACGGACTTCCCCTTTCATGGGACACAGCAGGTCAAAAGGGTTTCTGTGTTACAATTGCAGTTTGTGATGATTGATTGCTCGGTACAGATGTTTCCGACAGAGGTTATGATGAAAAGCCTTGGAGGTTTCCTTTAACACAGAAAACACACTGAAAGTCTAAGATGAGTCAGTGATGACCTTCGACTCCAGGTATCACTACAGACATGCATCTTCAGGTGTTTATTCCATTACCTTTTGGTCTGCGTCCTGGTCGCGAGCTGGGGGGTGTGAAGCCTGGTGCACTGTGGGAATTGTGGTTCAGTGGGGTAGAACAGGAGGCTCCTGGCTCTAAGGCCCTCCGTCTGACTGCAGGCTCCTCGTGTCCATTCACACTCTCACTGCTGCCCCCTGCTAGCCGGTACACCTCCCTGCATCTGGAGCCACCACTGTCACTCAAACCTGTAGAGGAGGTAAAGTTAAGAGCTGCGTGGAATTTTACGCTCTAGCACATGAGACTGACACAAATACTGTTGCTGTGATCCTGCGGATATGGTGAGCAGCAGCATGGGACAGCATGTTAGAGCAAACATTTGCACACACGTGGAGTTAGTAGAGAGGGCATAAAGGCTTTCAATTTATCCAGCATATGTAGTATTATGTACAACACCCAAAGTAGTTCTGAAAGTCAGCGGATGGCGTTTTATACTTATGACAGGAAGCAGTTGAGCACTACACAGAAGGCAGAGAACACGTAGAGTGTTAACCACCAACACACCTTGCATAAAACATAAAACTAAAGCTGCATTTCACATGTCGAAAGAGCTACAAAGATTTTGCTGCAAAGCAGGATATTTTTAGAGCACACACTTTAAGGCAGTCCCATCCAAACAGACAGGGATTAACTCATGAGAGTCAGTATATGGTAGATCGATACACATTTTTTTAGGTGTGATACAGTTTCCCAATCTGAGGTTAAGATTTGTCTCGATTTTCAACAGTTTATGTAGTAAAACTGTCTTTCTTCTACATAGCTGTGCATATGTACCACACAGACTAACACGGCAAAGCAGTTTTTGCTGAGAAAATAAGCCCAGAAAAATCACAATCCACAGAATTCATGAGTGACCTAAGAAAGAAAGTCAAAGTCATTAGAGTTTGGCCGCATGCATGCACATCTATCTGGGTGACATCTGGTATTTCCCCAGGCACAAACCTCTCTATCTAGCACACTGCTGGACAGTGAAGTGGACAGGATTGTCGCAGCTTAGGCACAAATCAAATCACATTTTTTGCCTTATTTGTAACTATACCAACCCACCCCCCCTCCCCAAACTGCACTTCCTCAGGCAAGAGTAAATCACTGTCTAAACCAGCTGCACCAGGGCTGTTAAATTATGGCATAATCCTGAACCATTCAATTTTCAAGCAATTAATCCAACACCACTGTCAAAGACTCAAAGACTTGCGCATACAGTCCATGGACGTACTGCTACTGAGGTCAGGCTGGCACACGTGTAAATAAACAGTGTTTGCGAAGATAATGAAGATTAAATGCATGTTCACACATACACAGTATATTCCAAAGGCCACTGGTCATGGAAAAATATGGCACTGTGAAATCAATGTGTAAATATACACCGGACACAGGCCCAGAGAGGGAGCCCCATATGCAGATGAGGTGTAGGTGCACTGAGAATATGCAGCTCAGGATGGGAAACACTATGTAAAATTCGTCCATCGCTTACGCTGATGTTTCCATAACAAAAACCTTCCTGTGATTAACTTATCCCCCATGCACACCTCTAGCTCCACACACTCAATTAGATTTCTATCGACTGGCCTGGTTAATAACAAGGCCAGCAGGCTTCTGTGACTGCTGTCACCTACGGCTCCATTCATCTTCTTCATCCTTGGCAAGCATCGATACACACACAACACTAGTTTTAATGCAATGTCAGGACATGGGGTCACCCACACACAAATACATTACACATACATTTTTTTAGTGTATGTACACAACTGCATAGTCACATGTCCTGCATATGTAGTTATGTGTGTGCTAACCTGAATAGCATTTTACATTCACTGGTATTTCTGAATGTGCACTCATTCTCAAAATCTTCCTTGAGCAACAATATCATTCTTGCATTATAATTAAACATCACTTTAACTACTTTCCGTAGTTTGGAAAGACACCTGCTCATACACTGTATGTTGCTATAGAAGCCACAATTGTAGCCTCTGGTTCAAATGCAGCTTTCTGGAGTCACCTGGATGTTAAAAGGTATAACAAAGTAGAATTATTATTTTGTATTTACAGAGTTGAGTGGATGGACTGAGGAGTTTGAATTTTATGCCCATCTGAAAAGGATTCCTACTAAGCAGAGATAGAAGCAATGCTGTTTCAGGCTCTGAGCTCCCCAGTTCTAGCATCACTTTCACCAGAGACTAGTAATCCTGTACATGGTTAAGTATTATTATAATATGTTTGATATGAGTCATAAAACATGTAATGCCTTTAAACTAAACATTTACCCTAAATCTTACACTAAGCATTTTTGTTGCACAATGATTTAAAGTGAGACTGAAGATTTCTCAAGCATCTCTGCGCTTTTAGCTTTAATGGCTGTATGAAAAGCACGAAAAGTCATTTTTCACATTCTGAAGTGAGTTTGCATGTATACTTGAACTTAAACAGCTGTAATTTGTTTTACATTTTACCGTATAGCAACAATCAAAATCCTTTTTAAAGGCATTTGCTGACAAAATGTGCTGAGGTTTAGGCTATAAAATTTGCAGTAAAAAGAAAGAAAAAGACTAACCAACCAATTTTCTAACCTGCTGGGTATCTAAACAGCCAAAAAAAGTCTCATCAGTGGGTCATTGGCTGTCTAAATTACAGGTATTAGGATCAGTGCTTCTGAAATGTAGACTAAACTATTATGATGAGGATTTATACCCACTTCCACCCACTCAAACTTACTTCTTATTTACAAGTCACACATCCACTTCTGGTTTGACATTTTAATGTAAGTATAAACAAAAACACTGTTCAAGAAGAAGTATCAAAGGGATCTGTTTCAATATCAAGAAAGTCTGATACTTTAAAATATGGAAGATTTTTTTTTTTTATTGACCTTGAAATTCTAACTTTGTCCTGTTGTTGCTATTGTTCCTGCAAACTCAAAATATTTTGTTGACCTGAAAATTAGCAAAAACAAAGCAGGCAAAAACGAGCAGGCAGCACATACATTAATCCTGGAGCAACAGCAAAGCCAGACGCGTTCAGAGCTCCACTTCAACACATTCCTACTTACGGCAAAGTTCTACTTGGGAATCCACTGGCCTGGCATCACGGGTCCCCATAAGAGCACTCATGTAGCGTTCAGCCTGTCTGTGTGTGTGTGTGTGTGTGTGTGTTAATGTGTTTCCCTACTGTGTGGACTGAGTTGCTGCCTCTAAGTAGTGTACTTTAAACACGTCATTATGGTTGTGACATCAGAAATATGTTCCCTGGTGTTCTTTGGCATTTGTGCGTAGACTTACAAAAGAACAACAGAATACAACGAAATGACAAAAACATAATAAAGAGTCTAAATAAATATTAGAAATACAAAAACTAGGATAAAAACTCGATGGGAAAAACTAGAAAAATGACTAAAAATGACTGAGCTTATTGAAAGATGCTGTCGTGATGATTATGATGACGGGAGGTAACTGAGAGGCTAGAACTGGCCAATCTGTGTAAGTTGCTCGCAGGGGGAGCTGGGCATGATGATGTCAGTGGACGCCCAGAAGCGCAGCCTTTTGGCCAGAGAGGACCGCAAGGGTGGCGTCCGTGGCACACGCATTTTCTCCTGGCTCTTCGCTTTCCGCAGAAAACGAAACTTTTTAGGTGCTGCGGGGTTTGAGTGTGTTTACATGTGCATGTGAGGAGGGCCAAGGATTAATGACCACACAACAGAACATAGAGGGGGAGAGAGGGAGACAGAGAGAAGGGTCAGTGGAAAAGAAGAGATGAGTCAGAAAGTTAGCAGTGTGATTATGAATGAAGTCCAAACACCCTTAGAAGAAACTAATAAATTTAGATCAAATGCATGCAACATTACATAAAGGTTAAGATGACTGGAGAGAGTTTGAAAAGAGGCATGATGAAGGATGATAAAGATTCAATCTGGAGGTTAGCAGAGCAGAGGTCTAGTTTACATGTAAGGATGTGTCCCTCTAGTGGAATAAAATGACTACAGCGATCAACTTATAAAAATGAATGAAAATGTGGGTTTAGCTTAAAACAATGCAGCTTGGTTCCAAAACCTGACTGGCCGAACCACATTCGAAGCCGGTTGTGAAATACTGGACAAACGTGTGGTTAATTTACACTTTTAGTGAAAATAAGCGAACTCTCTATAGGTGAAAGACCTCTGCATATTTTTAATGTACAATTACTGTATAAAATAATTTATAGGCTCATCCAACTGTTATCTAACAATAGAAATCATTTAACAAGTATTTCTATTTATTACTAATAAATGCAACTATTTTCTGAAACTGTGTCTAATGTCACCATTTTATAAAAGTGATAATAGCTTTTCATCTCTATGCTAATGCAGTTTAAATATCTGACACTGAACATGCATCCTGTGTTAAATAATAAAAAATGTGTTGAGCTGTAACTGGACACAATACACAAAAACAAAGAAACAACAACAAAACAAGACTCTCGGTCATTTGACAGATCTGTATGCAGAATTTCCTGCAGGCACTGCACTGGGCCGCTGGGGTGGCTGGTCAGGGGCTGTAGACTCACCTTTGTTATTGGGTGGTGGGGAGAAGACTGGGGACTGGACATGGTTTTCCTCCACTGAGTGGTTGCCCGGTGAGTCATGGCTGAGGCGGGACTGGCGAGGGGGTAGTGGAGGGGGAGGAAGGGGTGGGCTGCTGTCGGGGCAGTCTAAGGACACAGGGATTTCTGGCAGGGGGATGTCTGGTGCACTGCGGATTCGCTCGCGAGTGCTCTCAGGCCTCTCGCGGGGAGAATCCTTCTTGGGCTTGATAAGTTTGGCTATTGCTTTAGCTCCAACCCAGTGGCTCCTCCTGCAGGACAAAAAAAACAAAAACACCAAAGCTTAAAAGCCACTCCTCATGAAGAATTACAAAGTAAAGTAAAGTGGCCCCTTATAGTCACACGTGAACACACCACAGCACAGCACACAGTGTGAGCCATGTGAAATACTTTCTCTGCATCAAACCCATTCACCAAGTGAAGCAGGGGGCTGCCACCAACAGGGCGGCCGGGGAGCAGTGTGTGGGGACGGTACCTTGCGTGCCTCAGTGGTTTCACTAGCAGTCCTAGAATTTGAACTCACGACCTTCTGATCACAGGGGCAACTCCATAACCACTAGGCCACCAACTGCCCCAGATCAAAACATAAGTAAATTGCTCAGCCTCCATAAAGGCGAGACAGCACTCTGTAGTTTTGCACTGCAGCTATGAGGCGAATGAAGCTAATAAGTAATGAAAGCCCATACCCAGTTTAGCATTTAGCATATTTACAATATTTATAATGTATAGTCCTTTTTTGTAGATAATAGTATAGTACATGACATTATCTAAAAAAAAAATACCTGGGCCAGCCTTTTTGAGATGACTTAAATATGTTGCATGAGGTGTGTGAAGAGTAACAAATGGCTATCATAAACTTTACTTATCTATAACTTATTTATGTTAGCCTAGCCTCTAGTCAAACCTCAGAAGAGGTTTTAGAGGCTGGTGAAAGTCACTAAGCACTACAGATTACGGAAAAGCATGAATGGTACCTTTTAAATCGTGTAGTATAAAACATGGCACTTATACCACTAGAGACAGGACTAGAGCAATGGACCAAGAGCTCAAAAAAAGGTATATTTTGACTCCAGGCTTACTTTTAACTGGAGGCCTAAGTGTATACTTAATGCGAAGTGAACAACCATCTCTTATATGTCAAGAGTGAGCTTACTTTTTAGGAGTTGGGTCATAGAACTTGTACTGATCCATGATCTTCTCCTCCAGCTTCTCCTTCTGCCTCCGTAACGAGTTCAGCTTATCACTGCAGCACACAAGGGAAACCAAGTTAAAACCAGACCGCAAAACACATGAGAAAAATGACTTCGACTCTGTTTGCTCCACACACTCACATGTACTGTTTCTGCTCTTCGTGGTAGAGTTCTTTGCTCTCCATGGTCCTTTCCAGCAGAGTCTGGTTCTGCTGGCTCAGCATCTGGATCTGGCTCAGGAGGTGATGGTTCTCCTCCTCCAGATTCCCCTTCAGTCGGGTCAGCAGCTGCACAAGCACACAAATATTTCACACTCAACCACGGCTTCCCGTACACATCCACAGCCCCGAGCACAGAGCCAGGACGGAGCACGGAATGCAAGTCCTGCCCGTAGTGCCAAACCCCCCCCCCCAAAAAAAACCCAAAAAATGCTCAGCTCTGGCAAGATGGGAATGGGCCAATCAGCACTCAGTGACCTATTATAGGGTGGCACTACACAACAGGCTCACTTGCCAACTGATTTAATATCAATGCTCTATTCATAATAAAATAAAACGTTACATCCGATGATGTTACAGTGTTATATCCTCTTGAACACAGAAGCTACCCTTCACATTTTGGAGAACTTTCATGATGAATGGACGCCTCAAAATTACTTGGAATTAAAAATGCTTTGTCTTGCATTAGAAAGGAAGCCCATATTACGTTTTTTCTTGCAAAGTTGCCATTTTGGGGATACTTTGACATTTTGGATAGTCCCGCTACTATATATAAAGAAATGGACACAATCCATTAGTCAAAAACAAAGTTTTCACGCTTTGGAGAGTAGCAGGCTGATTGTACATGACATTACTCCAAGAAAACTGTCAAGAAGAAGAGCGTGAACATGCAGAATCTTTAAGAACACTGTTCATCTATTCATATCACTGCATTCTAGTATGAGGCCCTCTGTGTTTGGGGGTTAGTCGGTCAGTCATTCTCTCTCGCACCTCACAGTGGTTGTCCAGTTTGGTCATGGAGATGTCCAGGCCCTGGTGCTGCTCTTTCAGCTGGTCGTAACGTGCCTGCCAGCGGTTCAGCTCCAGCTGTGACTCGTTCAGAGACGTCTTCAGCTCCTTGGTCTGATGCTGTAGCCCTTGATACTCCTGTTGAAGCTGTGCATGCGTGTGTGACACCCTGCAAACACACAGTCGTTATATATCCCATGCATTTAAAAACACAGGCCAAAGACATCATTTTGTCCATATAAGATGCCTGACCATTACACCAAATGTGACTTTATTAACACTGCATTCAGATACATAGACTTTCATATGGAATTGGTCCCTCTTTGCAGCTGCTATAATGGTTCCGCCCCCACGGTCTGGACTCTGAGGGTAACTTGTTTTTCAATAACAAGCTCGATAAAACGTGAATGCCCTGCAGTGGCAAATAGCTTTGGTTAAACATCTGTTTTGATTACATTAATGTTTAAGTTGAGATTTACTGAAATATTTGAACTGTAACTGTGTAACTGTGTTAAAGGGAACACTGCTGTTTTCTTCTTAAAGCCCTAATCTGCCGGCCTTGCTGCTGATTGGCTATTGTCCTTTGACGCATCCCTTGCAGCTGCAGTCCAGAATTTCCCTGTGGACCTATTTCAAGTGTTCTCTTGTTTTTTAATTTGTTCTTCTTAAAGCCCTGTATTTTTATTTGTAAATGAAATGAATTTATTACTGTATTTACCCTAATACTGACAGCACTTACCAAAGAAAACATGCATGCATGAATTACAGTACAGTCTACACAGGGGTATCATCGATATATTACATTCTAGCACTGCAGGAGTTCAGTGTACACTGTACAGTACGAATACGGGTTTACCTTTACATTTACTTTAAGAGTAATGAGTTTAAAATGAGATTAAAGTGTTTTTTGGAGCATATTTAGGGGCATATATAAGGTTTACACTATAAAATCTAGGCAGTTTTTAGGCTTTTTTTTTTTAACCACATCACAACATCGCGGTTTTCCACTATATGCGGGTGCACTTGGAATGTAACCCCCCCCCCACACACACACACACATCAGTAACCGCTGTACTCTGTATACAATAACGATGCATAACACATTTTCTCCAGCAGAGGGCAGCACAAACCACCAGATAAACAGCCAGCACGTTGCTCTAACTTGTGGTCCAGCTTTAAGCTGGAACTTCAGTGTGTTTGTGAGGTAGGGTGTAACTCTGACCTGTCCATCTCCTCCCTCAGGCTGCGGTTCTCCTCCAAGATTAGAGTGTTCTTACGGATCTCCTCACCCAGACTTTCCCTCTCTCTCTGCAGAGACGCCTCCACCGCTTCCATTGCATCCTTTTGCTTCAGCAACAGCACGTATCTGCACGAAGAGACACACAATTTAACAACGACAGTAGTTTTCTATGTGATGCACAACATCCAAACATGCTCACACATCATATTACACTTATCAGACTCATAGTGGTTTGTCAACCCCATGTAATAAAAGCACAATGCAGCTCAGTGCCAATAGTGCTTCATTAGTCAATAGTGGGGGGTTAAAAAAAAGTAATGAAATATTGAGTGTGGGTGACATGTGGTGTGTAGAATGCAGGACGATATCCCATTAACCCTCCGAGGCCCATGGCTGGCTGCTACTCCAGCTGATTGGGCCCCCGACAGTCGGCCGCTTCATCTTTGAGCTCTAGGCCTCTGGAGACCCACTACTGCATTATTCATGAGAGAAAGAAATACACATGCGCATCCGACTTCTAAGCACGACTAAACACCGGCCTGTTTTCCAACTCACCTCCATAAACAATAGGGACAAATTTCCACTGAGCAGCGTGGAAAAGGGCCGTGACAGAAGCGCGTGCACCTTTGTGTATGTCCGCCACACACACACACACACACACACACACACACACACACACACACACACACACACACACACACAAACACACACACACA
>JBBIGA010000001.1:44107198-44132667 GCA_037576975.1 Alestes dentex | reverse complement strand
ATGTGTTCATTCATAGTTTTGATGCCTTCAGTGAGAATCTACCAATGTACTGTAAATGGTCATGAAAATAAAGAAAATCCAAACTTTTGGCCTGTACTGTATATAAATAAATACCCACTGATCACAGAGATTTTTCTTATAAAGTACATGTCTCACCACCTGATCAAATTACTCCTTAATTATTGAGTAGCAGCTTGGACAATGGGATCATCTGTACCATATCTGTACATGTGATTGGCTGGCTTTCAAGGAACTTTGAACACCAAACAAATGACAAACTCGGCTGCAAACAAAGAGTTTATTTATTTCCCCCACTTCATCGTTGGCCTTCAGCAGGTTGTGCACGGTTTCTGCACTAAGTATGCAAATATGAAAGGAGAGAAGAGAAAGTGGAAAAGGTAGGTCAGCTCTGCAGTGAGTGCCACAGACATTGATCACACAATACAATTCCTAATGTCACAGTGTTTCCAGACAGTTTAAAAACCAGGCCCCCTTAGAAATCTGCCCCCCTTGCCAAAAAAAGATGAGTGTGTTTAAAAGAAACCTTCGAAAAGTACTGATAGGACGAGGCTGGCTGCATTTGGTAGATGTGCTATGGAGGGTGTGTGAGGCAGGGGCCCTGACTGAAACATGGGTAAGCTGCATATCAGCCAGTTCAGATTTGATCATGTATTAATGATACATAATATTATACAATAAATATTTTTCACAAATGTTACACACTAAATATATAGGTGATGTACAAGTATGCATGATATATTGTCTGGGAATTTTAACCTATACAAAGTTCTTGTTGTGGATTTGACTAGAGATACACTCTGTTTTCCTCTTCTCTACCCTGACATCGCTTTTTCCTCTCATTGTACATTCACACTGGCTTTACACATTCCTTCCATGTACATTCTGAGTTACTGGTTTGGGATAATGTGCCTGTGGTGAAAACGAAAGACACGACACATATGCTTTTGCTCGCTGTACTAACAGCTCTAAATTCAGGAGAATGCCGGCCAAACTGCATTAGAGGTCAACAGACCAAATAGCCTGAGAGGTATTATAGGGTCAAACATTGCATGTAATCACATAGCACCATTTTAAATAAACAGATCCATTCATGCATCACAAAAACATATGTTTAGACTTACTGGAGGTTTTGGAAAATTTGTAGTTTTCTCTGCATTACTACCATTTCAGTCTATTACCATAATGGGAAAAAAGTAATCACTGTACTTTGCCAGAAATGCTGACCACTGTATTTACTGCATTCATGCTATTTTATACAGTAGTGTATAAACCAGACCCCATGACTAAACCTCTATATGGCTGAACAGCATTTACAGCAAACTCTTTAATGTCCAATTCTAGGTAAATTCTACAAGTTCCAACACAAAAAAAAAAAACCACAGTATCACATTTTTTCAACCATTATTTAAAAGAGTAAGGCAAATTGACAAAAATGCTAATTATGTGATTAAAATATACGACATGATATTAATAAAGCATGCCAGGAATAAGATCAGGTCGTTAAAACAAATGGGAGAAAAATGTACAATCTTTGGTTGAGTGTGAAAATGGCATTCTGGTGCTTTTATTTGGACACAATTTGTGAATCTGCTATAATTTTTAGGGAAAACAAAGTTAAAAAAAATTAAGCAAAGAAAACAAGCGGGCCTTTGCAACAATTCACCGGCTTACATACAGGCAAGAGTGTAATTTTCAATCATACAAATTAATATAATGTAAAAAACAACAACAACAAAAAAAAACTAGTATGGCTATATTTACTCCTTCATTTCTCCACCTGCCCACTGTGTCCTATAAGTTTTTTTTCTCTCTGTCTCTCTGAGGTCCTGGACTAACGGGGCTCTCCTCACTTCTTCTTGGCAAATAAACTGAACCTCTTCTCCTTGTCCTTCTTGGCGGAAGGTGCTTCCGGGATGGTAGATGTGGATGGTGGGGGTAGGCTCCGGGCTCGAGGCTCCGAGGGCCCTGCCACTGGCTCCTCTGTATCAGGCTGTGCTGCTCTCTCTATGGCCCGAGTCCACGTCTGCAGCTCGTCCTGTGGA
Source organism: Alestes dentex (assembly GCA_037576975.1). Classification (NCBI taxonomy): domain Eukaryota; kingdom Metazoa; phylum Chordata; class Actinopteri; order Characiformes; family Alestidae; genus Alestes; species Alestes dentex. The sequence goes on along the minus strand of JBBIGA010000001.1, from coordinate 44,130,604 downwards.
ACAACAGGGGTAAAAGACACTACTGAATCATTTGAATATTGGATTGGGATTCTGTTTAAGCTAATGAAAGATGTGTGGTAATATTATACTCTTTGAAGAAAAACTGACCTCATCTTTACACTGGAACAAGTACTCGCTGCCATCTCCAAGTCTGAGAAAAACAAAGAAGACCAAAGTATCAGAGTAGAGTTCAGGGCGACCACAGTTCTGCAGGGTTTACCACTCTATCAGAAACGCACTTGCTTAAACTCACCAGTTAATTAGCAAGGTCTTTATGTGCTGTTTTTTAGAAGAGTTTCACAGTTTCATTTCACTCAGCTTCACATGACTAGTGACATCTGGATCTGCATCCAGATCCCATAATACTATCATTCAGGCTTATGTTTCTACTCGCATTCCCCCCATTCCTCTGAGGAACATCGTCTGGCTCTGCCACCCCTACACACAAGGTCAACCCAGTCCAGACTCTTCTCATTCGTGGTTCCAAACAGCAGAATCCCTCTCTATCTTCAAAAACCTCCCGAAGACTCCTCTGTTCAGAGAGCATCTCCTCTCCTGATGCACTATGTATCTTCTTGCACTACTCCTACATTTTAGGAGTAGAACTCTCTGGTTCTCACACTGTCCTGAAACTTGAGTGTTTCCTCTAGTTGTAAATTGCTTTGGATAAAATTGTCTGCCAAATGAACTCTCGGCTGCAAAGTGTCTCGTATAACTAGATCAATGCATCTGGAGTAGCTCTGAAGAGCACCAATATAAAGACAGTAGAAAGGAGCATCAGTGATGTTAGTAAATGATGATAAACTGGGTTTCGCCACGCCAGAGAACATTGTCCCACAGTGAGCCACTTCTCTCTTCAATATCAAACAATAAATACCAGGATCCTTACCGTAGTTTAAACACCTGTTTCTTCTTCTTGTAATTGGTCAGGATCTCGCAAGTAGCGTTGCTTAGTGACAGCGGGTCTTCGCCATGGAATGTGACACCGTGCCCATAGCTCTTGGCATCCTTGTAGGCTGAGAGCTGCCCAGGTTTTAACACACAGTAGATGCTGTTCCAGGACCTGAGACAATAGAACAGTTAACGAAATCTTCACTAAGCTGAGTGACAACTACAAAATTGAGATGGCTTTGGTCACGGTATCCTTATCTTTTGTACTATTTGTAGAAAATGTTGCTATTACAATTGGTTGTTAACTAGACAGTGCAGGATGCCAAGCGACATTCAAGCAATCACCCAGGGAAACGGACGTCAGATTAGGGCAACAAAACACTATTCAAGGCTGACATCAATCACCTATTGCCTGCTTTTTTGTTAGGTCCCTCCATCTCGTGTTTACGGGATAGCATGCCCTCCAGCAGGGTCGTCTGAGGCCATGGAGGCTCCACAGGGAGAGTGGCAGCCCGCTCTGCCTCCTTGGTGACCTGGATGGACACGGATGGGTCCAGTTCCATGGAGACACTTTCCTGAATTTCAGAAACGATGGGCACCGTTGAATCCCCTGCAGTGCCATCACCGTGACCTGAGCTGGGCTCCACTGCTGCCATTCCAGACTAAACCAGCGAGAGAGATTAAAGATCAAACTTTACTGTCACTTTAGAAGAGAATGAAAAACATTTACCAAGTTTATATTTCTTAAGTTAGTGCAGATTTATTTATTTTTTTTGGAATAGTGGTTCTATATTATTCATGAAAAAAAAACCTTTCACACCCGCGCGTCTCATTCATACCATATTTAAAAAAATGTTACAAAGATAAATGCCTGATCTTCAGGCCATCACTAATCTCTCTCTCTCTCTCTCTCTCTCACTCTTTCTCTCTCTCTCTCTCTCTTTCTCTCTCTCTCTCACTCTGTCTCGCTCTCTCTCTCTCTCTCTCTAGAGGCAAATAATAATTAACTTATTATTTATTTTTAAGTGGCCCCATTACATATAGCCAAAAATGTTTTGTTTTTTTTTCATGTCTAAAAATAAAATAGGGAAAAGACTGTTAATTAATCACATGTAGTAATTCATATCAGGTCATTATCTAACAATTAAATGCATCCTGATGGATGTGGTAACTAGCTGAAGTTTTAACGACCCAGAGTGTTTTGTCCTTAAGTATTACATCTCATAAAGAAAAAAAGTGGTCATTATTTCGTTTAGTTACTTCTGCACTTCCTTTTCATTTAGGTTTTAGGTTTGGTTTCATAATACATTTATTATACATGGCTTGTATCGGTTTGGTGCGTGAAATAAAGAGTTAAGCATTCTCGAAGGTTCTGTGAAGAACCAGTTAAAATTCATTTATGAAACGTTTTAAGGAATATTATTTGTAAACAAAATTTTTCCTATAACGAATAATGCATTTAAAGTAGGGATGGGCGATAAATTCATAAAGATTTTTCAAGGATACATAAAATATTTGATCATTTGGAACGGGAGCCAGTATTTATAAATAGTATTAAAAATTGCACACTATAATGCTGAATTAACAAAACCATTATGAGTTTTGCAATGAAACTGTGTCCTTTAGTATCCACAATACAGAAAAGGATATTGAGACACATGGTCTTGTGTATAATGTGGCAGTAAAATACTGAACCTGACTTCGCACCTTTTATATTTATGCTTTTTTAGACAGGCCTATCCATGGGGTATATATCTGGAACTGTGTAATCAGAGCATTCGGAACTCACAGAGTATATAAAATCACTTGATATTAGAAGACTCAGAATATACACTGTACTAGAGTTCATCGCATTCAAAGCAAAAGGGGGGAAAGATGCTTTTTGACAAAAAGGTACATGCAGAAAGGGTATATAAAAACGGGGTGAATGGGGTAGAATTATAAGTGGAATTATATTACACTAACCAGAGACTGCTCTTCTATTGTGTCGAGTTGTGAGGACTCCTCAGCAAATCCTGTGTCTTCCCTCCTGTGGGCCGGAGTTTAGGGGTTAAAACGATGGCATGAAGAAAGAGCTGTGAAGGTGTGTTTTGTGTTTCTAGTTACCTGCTGTCCTTCTCCTGTTCCTGTAAGTACTGCTGCATTTCTTGCTGCTGCTTGCTAATCTTAAGTAACTCAAGCTAGAGCAAAAAAAAAAAAAAAAATTAGTAATAACTCATTTTTGCTCTTTCTAATTCTAGTTACTTTTCAATCAAATAAAAAAAATAAAAAAAACCTGCAAACAATTTTGTTAATATGAAATGGTCATTTATGATAGATTTCACAGCACTCAGCTTCATGTTTTTCCTTCTTTAAAGAACAGGTTTTGTCTTAATAGCCTAACAATTTGACACTTTTCCAAATGATTGTTAAATGCACATCTTGAAAAACTTTGGTTTAAAGACCTGAAAAGGTGAAGAGCAGTGATATCACTGATATGACTTGATATCAAGTCATTTAGGCATTCAATGTGTATGATATGTCATTATTCTCTGAATTTTTTTCAAGTCATTTAGAAGAGCTAAGAGGCCCCAGTGTACAAATGGCACTTATGCCCTTACTGTTGTGAGACGCTCCAGAGCAGAAAAGCGCTCCTCCCAGGTGGCAGTGGACTTCTCAAAGGCCTCATGCCTCTTAAGGAGCTTCTCCACCTCATCCACAGTCTCGCCCAGGTCCCTGCTGGCCACATAAGGCTCCTGAGCTATCAGCCAGGCTTCCGCCACAGATGCATCCCGAGCAAACTGGCACACCTCGAACACTAGGGGGAGACAATACGACTGGTGACTGTATGTCCTCATTGGATAAATGTATGTGAGGACAAAAGTGAGACTAAAAACTAGAAAAAAGTCTAAATACATACACAGTCTAAGCCAGTCCCATCTGTCATCCCACTTGAGCATCATTTCTTTCCTCTTCTCTGTCAGCTGAATCAGTTTCTCATTGATCTTTAAGAGACCAGGGAGACAAATTGTGAATAACATATACCCCTCAAAGACACGTATCTCAAAAAAGAACGAAATGCATGACAGAAGGCATATTCAGCAAATAAAGGCTTCGGGGCATCCCTCTGCTATGTAAGCCCAAGCATTTCTCCTTGTCTTCTCACCTCATCCGAGTCCTTGTGTTTCCGGGCCAGGAGAGTCTGACCTAGCTCCACACAGACATTGAACTTTGGCTTGCGTGTCTCGATCTCTGCACGGATCTCTTGATGATACTTCATTAGTAGTTCTACTGATGACACATCTCTAGAATTGTGCACAGGTCACATTCAATTAGGAAGGATTCAGCTGTCACATGACACTTTCTAACAAAACTCGCTTTACTCTTTTTCTACAGAACCCCATCCTCACCTGGGTTTCTCTTGGGTTTCTATCTGCTGGATGATGCTTTCCATCCAGGCCATTAGGTCCCTGACCATGGTGAAGAAGCGGAACTTGTTGGCCGTCTCCTCTAGCTGTTTCCGCCGTCCTGCGCAGGCAGCAAGGAGACCCTTCCAGGCGTCAACCACCTCCTTCTCTGTTGTCTGGATGGCTACAGCCTGGTCCCCAGCATACTGGGCAAACAGGCGAGCTGCTGTCTCCTGGAACTGCTGTACCTGCAGAGAAAGACAGAGACGTACACAGAGGATGAGAGACAGAAGATAGGTACGGAGACTCCACACATGGAAGATGATACATACTTCGATGTCATCTCGCTAGAATTACCATGATCAACTACACACGGTTCTCTGTCTTCTTACTACAGTACTACTACATGGTTCCTATAGTGCTACTACAAATGAGAGGCCATATCACCTCTGTTTTAGCCTCTCCTCATTGGCTTCCTATTCAGTCCAGCTCAAGGTTAGTAGTGATGCTAAGGCATTCAAGTATTTTTGACTGGGTGCTCTACCTGTTTGCCCAAGGTGCTGATGTCTCTCTCGAAGGCAGCATGCATGCGATGGAACGATTCTGCCTTGCTGAAATCCTCTCCCAGATCTTCAGGAATCTCATTATGTTTCTCCTCGATTTGTCCCACTAACTCTTTCCCGTCATAAAAGTACCTGGACAAGTGAACGGGTTAGAATTTATTCTTCTGTATTTGTAAGCAAAATATCCAATATACATTTATATATATGAAATTATATAAAATACTGTGCATCCAGAGGGTATAGAAATGAATCACTCCCTTCGAAATATAAACATTTGTTGCTTTGCAGCTTGAAATGAAGACGTACACACAAATTTTTTTCCAGATGTATTTACTTATTACATCCAACTTAGAACATCCAAGCGAAAGATATGACAGCAACAGTTATTATAAAAAAAAAAAAAAAACAGAATCACTGAGATGAATCATCCCCCTGTGTCAGTACTTTGTGGAACCGCATCTAGGCAGTGCAATATTTTCCCTCTCTTCTTTTTCAGTACTGTTAAAGCTGAGTCAGATTGTAGGACTCCAGTCCTCAAATCATTCTGTTTTCAAAAGGGTTCACATCTGGGCTCTGACAAGGCCACACAAAGACATTCGACTTTCTCTCCTTTTCACTCAATTTTGCTGTGTGTAATGGGCCACTGTTGTGCTGGAAGGTGAACCCCATTGATTTCTGGTAGAGTGCAGCAGGTTTTCCTCAAGAATTTGACAGTAGATCCTTTATTCATCTCAGTGATTGTTATTTGTTTGTTTTTTTTCTAAACTGTTGCTCTCATATGTTTCACTAGAATGTTAGAAATACAGCTGAAAAAAGTGTTTGCTGTGTGCGTCTTCATTTCAAGTTGCAAAGCAAGAAAATGTGAATATTTTGAAGGAGGTGACTTTTCTAGACACACTGTACAAATGAACTTGTACTTGGTGATCACTTGTTACTGCATTATTGGCTGTTGTACTGGATAGAAATAGAGTGAAACATGAAGTGAAATGGATGAAGAAATCTATGCTTTCTCACTATATATTGGATCTGGTACTCAGAGTTTCCACACAACTCACTTGAGAATGTCATAAGAAGCAGTGAGGAGCTGGTTGCGGGTATCAATGAGCTCCAAGAGATCCGCCCAGCTCTCGTTCACCCCGTCCTTCCATTCAGCCAGAGTAACTGATTCACTGTGGCCGCCCTCTATCAGCTCATCAATCGTCTGATTCACAGCGTCCACTCGCTCCTGTCCCACGCTCCCCGTCTCCCTCGCAAACTCCCTGAACTTATCCCGCAGGATCTGAGGGGCATTCGCATCAAGCAAACGTGAGTAAAAGAAAACAGATAATAACACAAAGTACCATGCAAATCCCAGTTATTGTTTTATTTAATAATCACCCATTCAGCATAAAAAACATTTCATTACAAGTTATCAGCCTTAAAATCTGTTCAATAATTTTCAAATGCCTGGCATTCCGGATATTCATTTTATGATAGCTTTTCTTATTGATTTTGTTCTACTTGCCATTCTGGGCTGTCTAACATTTCTTACAATTTTTTAACAGCTTCCTAGAAAAATGACTTGAAATCTATGAAGTTGCACAGCACTAGCATCATACCATAATACACAGATTTTATATAGTTAAAAACAGTATTTCCACATATTTTAATATATATATTCACAATTTGCCTTCATGCAGTTTTAAGCTGTGTGACAATGACATTTTAGCCTGTGAGCCAATTACAGTATGAACAATTGGTTCAATACCAGATCTGTGCCTGGTCGGTTAGAACTAGATGGATTTCCACAAGAAATTGCAATGTGTGATTGCATGGTTGCTATGAAACCAATCCAAACCAAATATTGATTTTATCTGCAAAAAAAATGTGTGTTAAAAATAAAGAAGAAAAGTGCTCACACCATGGATTCAAACTTGTGACTCAGAGGCCAGGAATTTACTGTTGGACCATCGGAGGACGTGAACTTGCTGCTTCTTACCAAGCCATTTATGGATAAGGACGGCAGAACGCGCAGCTGCATTCTCAGGCTGATTATTTTCATTAAACTACAACAAACAGTGACCTGAGCTTAAGTGTCTGTTTATGAGTCAGATGTGTGTTTTGCTCTGTGTTTGTGTTTCTCCACTTTTTTTTTTCTTTTCTGGTCCTTCATACCCATGATGTGACAGACTGTCCCTCCGACACACATTTTTAAAGTCCTCTCCCTCGCAATCGCACTAATTCTATTAACCTCTTCATCCTTTATATGGATTGTGTTTTTTGCGATAGAGTGTGTTTTTCAGTACCGTGACATGGTCGAGGTCCTGGCCCATCTCCTGTGATGAGGCCACCACATCACGCTCAGCAATCCACTGCTCCAGATCCTCCACCTCCCGGCTTAGCAGGAAGTGATGGTAAGTGTGGTGAAGTTTCTTGCTGCGATCCTCCGCCAGCTCCTTCAGCCCGGCGTACTGCTTGTCCACCTGACCCTGCCTCCTGATGATGGCCTCCCTGCGGACAAAAACATGAAACAAAGGAAAAACGTGAGCTTCCATTTGGGAGGAAATATATCACAGTTAAAAGTGCTTTCAGCCAGGCGTACCCTTCTGGATGCTCCTCAGTCAACATCTTCTGAGCGCGGTCAGCAAGCTTCTGGACAGAGTCTGCATAGTCATCCACAGCCTGCTTCAGGATCAAGTGCCGCTTCCACATGAGCAAAGCGCTCTGCTCATCCTGTGGAGCCAAGCAGATTACACAGTGACAATGAAGAAATATTTTTCTAACGGTATGCTTTCATTACATCTATGAGAACAATAACAAATTTGTAAAGTAGAAAAATCGTATCTAGTAATTTTTTTGTCGAGTTTCGGCCTTAAGATTTAATCACTGCACGACAAGTTTTGTGTGTCTGTACAAGTAAAAGTACAGAAGACTTTGCTTTTAAATGTATCAAAAGGAATTATTACATTATTTTAATTATTACATTTTGATTATTAAATTTGATGATTAAATTCAAGTTGATCTGCTGCCAACTCATCGTACTTTTAAGTTCTGCAATCTTTTAAAAGTGCTTTTGTGCTTTTATGCGTGTAATATTTTACTTTTAGTGGTTGTGTCCTTCGTGGACCCCTGTTAATTTTATTGTAATCTCATTCACAGATCTGCAGTTTTTAAAATAATTATATAGCTTTCTATAACTTATTAGAAATGTATGAAGCACACTGATATTACTGAAAACTGTTGTTATGTTATTTTGAATAGGAGTGTATTTTTTAATAAACACTGTCAAATAATAAAGCAAAATGTTCCTTCATGGGCACACCTTTGCTTTCTCATCTGGAATCATGTAGAGTTCCTGTTCGCCAACCCAGGCTTCAGCTTCATCTGCATCATTGTAGTACTGTTGGGCTTCGTTGGAGCTGTTAAGCCGAGCGCGTCGCTTTGCCATCTCGTCCTGCAGCCGTGCCCACACCTCCTCCAACTTCTTAATTTCCCCAGACATGCGTTCTGCTTTCGGACTTCCCTCTGCCGCGGCCATCATCCGCCGACCACGTTCCAGCACCTCATCAACACGTGGCTGGTGCCCTTCAATCTCCTTCTGGAGAGTCTGTGCTGGGACGAAGATGGTTAATGTAGACAAGATCAAACATGACACTATTTAAAACCAGTGGGATGTGGTTCAAAACCACAAAAGAACTGAAGCTGCATGTTGGAACTGAAAGAGGAAGTTCACCTGATTTTTCTTCAGGAGAAGCTGGACGGTTTGAAGATTGTTTCCATGTTCCTGTGACATGGCCATAGGTAGTCTCTCTTCAACCCAGAGCTAAAACATCAGAATCAGAATCAGAAAACTTCATCAGTTCTGGAGGAAACTGCTTATGTAATGACTGCAAAGACACACAGAGACAATAAGAATATAATATAAAGTCTAAATGAAATCTAAATTAAAAAAATCTGTGGAAAAGAATTAAGCTCAATATAAATACCCTATGCTATATACAGAGATGATTGGTATAAATACTATACATATATGTAACACAGTCGAGTAAAAAACTACCAGCACAAATTGTAGTTTGGAGTAAGTTTTTGCACTTATTAGAAAATCCGTAGAAATATTTAGTAATGAAAAAGTAATATTGACCTAAGTAGTAATATTGCACATGAAGACTATTGCACATGAGATCCTGCAAGTAATTAAGTGATTTAGCATCCATTTAGACAACGGAAAGTAGTGATAAACAAAAAAAAAAAAGGTCAAGCGAAAGCCCCATTCAGTTAAGCACGTGATTTAGGGCTAGTGAATTCAAACTCACTATTTCATCTGCCAGGTCTCTGTAGAACTGGTACACAGCTTTGGCCGCCTCCAGTTTGCCTTTGCGTTGAGCCAGAGGTGTGAGGAGCTGCTGAAAATCGCTCTGCAGGGCCTGCTGCTCGGCCTCCAGCTCAGACTGGTCTTCTCTCAGAGGCCCATGCTGCTGCACGGCCTCCTGCAGCTCCTCAAGCTCCCGCGCACGATCTCTCACCTGATTCTCAGTCATCTGCGGAAGCACAGGTCACAAGTCATGAGGAGGGAGAACTAAAATAATTGGTGAAAGACCAACTCAAAAATGGTCAAGGATGTACGTTTAAATCATTAGCATAGAGCAAAGGTCTTCGACTTTTGTAACCTTTGCTGATTTTGTAATGCAGGTTTGATGCTGGGTGGCCAATCAGACCCAGGAGCAGTCATTTAAGGAAAGTAAGTAAAATAAAGTAAAGTGGCCCTTATAGTCACATGTGAACACACCACACCACAGCCTGAAGACTGAAAGTTTGATTCTTTGTCCAGAGCTGTGCCAATAACTCCTAACATTATATTTGTTCATATTTGTTAGTCACCCTGGAAAGTATCTTCTCTAAACATAAACGAATGAATGATCAAGATATTCAAAGAACAGCATGAACGTGTACCTGATGCTTCTTAAGCAGGATATTGGCGCCAGTGAGATCTTTAACCTCCTCATCCACCTCACCCTGGAGCTGCTGCTGCAGACTGGCCAGCCACTTCTTCAAGTCAGCCAAGCTCTGATCAAACAGCTCAGAGCGGTTGGCATCAAACAGGAGTCGGGCCTTCTCTTGAGTGGTCTGCTCCAGCTTATCCCACAGCTCATGAAGTTTAGCCAGGCGTTCCTTCACAATCGGTTCAAATTCCGGCTTGGACACCATCAAGTCTTCACCCTCCTAAATACGTAAGCAAGATTCAAAGGTCACATTCTGAAGTTAGATTCTCAGTCTTCTCAGCAATGCAGGGGAGATTTACAGCATTTGTGTTCCATGAGGAGTGTGGAACACCGAGGTCAGTCACGTACCTGATCAATTTTTTTGAGCCAGTCCTTGTTGGATGCCAGCTCAGCCATGAAGGCTTGGTGTTTCTGCCATTTGCTGTGGAGGTTGCGAGCTTCATCGTACGAGGTGTCCTGAGCAGTCAGCATCTTCTCATTTATCCACAGTGTAAGCTGAGGAAAAGTACAAAGTATAGATTAAAATATATGCATGTTAAAAGAGGTGTGGCTGAAACTGAAACTGTTTTTATGTAAGATGTATTCACTTTGAACAAAAGAACACTGACTTACATCCTGGGTGTTCTGAAGAAAGTGCTGCAGGTCCCTGTTGTCTTTGAGTTTTCCAGAGACTTCCTTTGCTTTATCTCGGTTCTTCTTATATCTGAAAAAAAAAAAAACCCAAACACATAAACAAGTTTGTTCATTTTCAAGAGCAAATAAAATATACAAATATATCATTTTGATCTCCTTATGTAAATATATGTAGTCATGACCTTACTGTACTGTTCTAGAGTCACAGTGAAGAGGTTTCACTGTTTACAGAGCAATGCTCTGCTCTCACAGAGGTGCACTCTTACTATGAGATCAATATCCATTCGAGCAGGCGCCCAACTCTCACTACAGCAGACGCCTTCCACTTATGGAGAAAATACAGGCTTCCTCTTCATTGCCTAATGCTTTTGTGTCAGTGCTGACCGAGCAACAGTCAACAGAACCAGAACGCTGAAAGTCATATCAGTCATTCTAATATATGCTAGAAACATAAGGAAAAACATCTGGACATTTCCAAAGCAGCATTGTTTTATGGCAATGATTCTCAAATTTCAAATCCCTTGACTGAGTTCATAAATGTGGCATAGTAATCTGATGCTCACGAGCTAAAACAAGTGCAAGGGCAGGAATACAGGAATATTTCAGTACTGGAACTGGATGGATGGATGGATGTTATTTGCAATTCTCCCAGTCTAGCAGAGATTGTTAATGTTAATGTTAAAATCATGTGTAAATTGGTGGTTTCAAATCTAAGGAATTTTTAATCAGCCAATAATTAATTAGTCTTATTATTATACATATTCCTGTAGATTAAAGTTAATGCTATTGCTTTAACAAGCATACAAGTTTAACCATGGAAAACAAGTCCAATTAGACAGATTCGAGTCATAAGAGGCTCGGGGAACACGCAGGCCTAGAATGAAATGAGTGTCTGTCACTGAATTTAAAACATGCAACTCTGCATAGTTATTTAGCAGAACAATTATTGAAATGCTCTCACCTGTCTTGGATGGAGTCCACTTTGTCCTTCACCTTTGGTGAGTAAAGGTTTCCACTATTCACTAGCCTCTGACCTCCTTCTATTGTAGACTCTATCTTTTCCTCATTAGCATCCATTGTGGTGACAAAATCCTCATGCTTTTTCAAGGCATTCTCTGCCCCATCCAAGGTGTCAGGCTGGTCCAAGCGGGCTAGAGTGTACTCCTAGTAAAAAAATGGCAGTGTAGATACGATTTCAGCTTTGTGTTATTCACTCGTTCTATCATAAATTCATTTGGAGTATGAAGGAGAAGACTAGTTGTTTGTCCTTACCTGGTTGTTTAGTATGGTTTCTGCTTGCTTTGCATCTCTCAAGAATTGCTGGAAGCCTAGACCCTGGTCCAGAAAGTTTTTACGGCTGTCCCACATTTTGTGCAGCTCGTCCCAACCCTTGTCCATTCCCTTTAGCCTCTGGTCCAGCTGCTGGTACTGGGGATCGTCTTCTTGGCCTTGAGTTACAGCTGCTCCTGTGTCTCGTACACGGTGGTAGTCCTCTTCATGGCCATCCATCTCTCCTTTTACTGCGTCATGGAGGCTCAGGAGCTCCTCTGCCTCTGGGAGACTTGTAGGCATCTCCTCAGATGCGATGGCCTTCTGGGTCTTGAAAAGCCAGGCCTGGAAGTCATCCATGTCCTGCAAGAAGTTTTGGAGCTTGCTGACTTCACCCAGAGAGTCCTCTCGGGCCTGTAGTGTTCCCTTCAATGTGTCCCAAGCTGCGTCTAGCTCAGATTGTCGGGCCTGAATGTCAGTGGCATGCTCTGGATGATCTTTCGCAAGCTGTTCTGCCTCACCACGCAGGAAGTCCAACTTATCCTGAATAGCAGCCAGGTCTCTCTTTATTCCGAAGAGCTTTCTTTGGATGGTCATAACTGCAGCCAGATCATTTCCAAGGTCCTGTGTGGATTCAATGACTCGTGTCTTGTCCCTGATCCATGTCCCAGTCTCGTCACATTCAAGCCCATAGTTGTGCAGACTAAGTGCTGAATCAGCCTTGTGTTTTTTGTCTTCCACCATTGCCTTAAACGCCTCCCATCTGTAAGAGGAACAAATGATATATTAAAATTAGTGGTGCACCTGGAAAGTAAAGTTAATTCTTAGAGAACCGTTCCTACCTCTGATTGAGACGAGCCTGGCAATCCTTCACCTCCTTTATTCGTGGGTGTCTGCTGTCCTCTAATTGCTTGGCTGCTTTGTTCACATTGTCTACCCTTGTCTGCATGTTGTCCATTTCTTGAGCAAGAATATTTAACCTAACAACACAGGAAAAATGATCCACGTGAGAAATGTGTATCTTTAAGCAACATGTTTAGCACTTTTTTCCACCATGTCACTCTTGCAATTACTCCTATATGCTTACAGGAATTTGGAATGGCATGGCTGTCAACCGTGGCCTGTATTCCTAAAATAAGCAGTGCTAAATATTTTACACCAGGGCATACTTTTCACATTCCAGTCCAAGGTTGGGCCTTAACATGTAAACATGTCGAACTATGTACCTATTCTGAACCACCTCTAGATCTTCTAACTTCTCTGGTGTCTCCAGCCCCACCAGCCATGTCTCTTTCTGGCCCATCCAAAGCTCACAGGCGTCTGTCTCACTGAAAATGGTGTACAATGCCATAGCATCATCCAGCTTCTTCTGCCGTAGATCTGAGAGAGACAGCAGCTCCATGTACAGATCTTTGATGTCCTTCAGCCGTCTTTGGATGTCTGGTGTGTTCTTCAGCTCCTCTGGAAGTGAATTGGCCTGTTTGCTCAGAGCATCAATGGTGGCCCCATTCTTAGCTGCCTCATCCCTCAGGGCACGATGCCTCTTGAGCAGTCTTTGTGTGGTGTACTCATCATGCCCAGTGTCATCGCTGCTCATTTGCCTCATGGCATCTAACAGCCAGGCCTTAAGATCATCAGCATCACCCTGGAACTGGAAGAATCGCTGCATGTCTTGGAGGTTCTGTTTGCGGAAAGCAGCTAGCTCTTCCAGCTGCTGCCATTGCCTCTGTACATCATCCATGCGCTGCTGGACCTTAGGGGCACCAAAATGTTCGGCCTTCACCATGCTCTCACCCTCACCCATCACAAGCTTCAGGTGATCATGACGGGCCCTCAGCTCATCTTCAAAGGCACTGTGTTTACTCTGAAGCACCAGAACACTGGTCAGGTCCTTGCCGTAGTCAAGAGAGGAAAAGATGTGCTCCTTCTCCCGGATCCAGCTCTCCAGTTCTGCAATTTCCCAGAGGAAATTCCAGAGACGGCGAGACTGCTCCAAACGCTCTTTGCGCTGGGCAGCAAGTGCACACAACTCCTGATAGCAAAGGTCCAAGTGTTGTACCCTATCTCGGATCACTTGTGGGTCACACGGCTTGTAGCCTGGTCAAGGAGGAAGAGAGTGTTAATTAGTCAAAGCCATGATGAAAAGACTAACAAATACTGCATAATTATGCTTCAGTGTCAGTATAGATACACAAACCCTAATCTAGGTTTAGGTGTGCTATACCTCCTGTAAGTGCAAGAACAACAATTCTGTCAAGAGAAGAGTGAAAGTAAATATTTAAAAGATCTGTTCTACTCACTGTCTCCATTTGCAAATTTAAGAGCAGCTGCATTTGCAGAGCGTACTCTATCTGCCTGCACTGCAATGTCTGCCTCCAACAAAGCATGCTTTTGAAGGAGGTCCTCCACCTCCATCAGGTGCTTCCCAAAGTCAGGAGACAGAAGACGAGCCTGATGAAAAATAACAGGTAAAACAAACAAACAAAAAACATTTTATAAGGGTAATAAACAACCTTTGCCTGAGAAATCTGACATAAGAATGAAATCATACTTATTTCACATCACTTCATTTAACCAAAATCCTCTATCAATGAGTTTGTACCTTCATCTCATCCATCCAATTAATGATGTAAAGCATCTCCTGGAAAATCCTCTGCAAGGTGAGATTTTTGTCCAGGCGGCCCCTGCGAGCACTCAAAAGCTCCTGGAGGTAGTCCCACAGTCTCAGAATGTTGTCTTTCCTTACGTCAATGCGTTTGGCATCGTGGTACTTTTCTGCTTCAAGCTCTTTAGACAAGGCCACCAGAGCCTGAACACGTTCTTCATATGCAGCTATGTCTGTCTCTATGGCATCATGCTTCTTTTTTGCTGCCTCTACAGCTGGCAGATCATATCCAAAATTGTCCTACAGATGAAAAGGTTAAAGAGTATTGAATATTGCTGAATTGTAACTCGGGATAGGATTTTGCTGGTGTGCTACAAAATCTGATTAATTGAGAGTTTTTGCAAGTTCTTATGGATTTTTTCATACATAAGGTGATGTATAATGAAGTTAAGGCCGAAAATTGTAACACAGAGTACTGTCCATTTATAAGCGGCCTCTCTTACCCAATGACAAATTTGCAGGATGTAGATCAGTAAATGCATGTGGGCTTTAAAGGTATACATTTGTGTGTCACATAACTTACCTGTGCAACCAGTCTCTGGTTCTCTGACAGCCAGGTCTCTCGCATGGCAGCCTTCCTGTCGAAGCGGCGTGCCATTTGCTCCAGCTTTTCCTGCCTGATGAGCTCATCTCTCAGTACGCGCTCTCTCTCATGCTCAGCCCGCTCCAGCCTCTCCCATGCCTGGGTCAAGCAACACACACTTGAATTTACTCAACAAGAAACAGTGATGTCATCAGGTATGACTAATGTTACCATGTTATTATTATTTAAGCGGGTGTCAGAAAATCTAGGAACGGTTGTTACGGCTGGAACAGCGCCTCACCCTGTTGATGTCTGACACCAGTGCACCTTCTTTAGGGGTGTAAACCCTCTGATTGTTGGCCCTCAATCTGCTCTGGATGCTGAAGAGCAGTACCTCCAGGTTTCCCTTCTCTTGAAATCTTTGAATTAAAAGTTAATGTGAAGTAATTAGTGGTTATTATCACGGTCAAAAAAGAAATAAATAAAGGGCTACTAAGTGCTCTTACTTCGGAGGCTTCTCCACAGTGCGATAAGAGTTGAAGGCTTGCAGTTGTTGCTGGACTCCAGTGAGGGAGTTGGCAAGTTTGCGATTGTTCAGGATAATGATGGTCTGTTCGATCCATGTTAAGAGGTCTGAAGAAAGTGTCTCATACTTATCAATCATCTTCTCTGTCTCAATGGCGTGGTCCAGCACCTGGTGAATGACTCACCTTGTTACTACAAGCTTCACCTGTTTAAATCGCATACATAAAATGAAAGCCGTCTTTTTACCTTCCCAACTCGCTTGCCTTCAACTGCCAGAGCTTTCATCTTAGAGAAGTAGTGGTAGAAGGCAACAACATATGTGATGATTGACTTCTCATCTGGGTTCTCCGTAAACACGTCTGCAAATGACAAAACACAGCAGTTAACTCTTGCAAAGAGAACCAATACGAAAGGCATAGCTTGCACCGGCTTTCTTCAGAACATGAGAGTTTCACTTGCCTTCTGGATCCAGGAGCTTGGTTACTCCAAGCTTTTTCTCAGCCACGTTGAAAGCTTGCTGAAGATTGTGGGTGGGGTTGGATCTCTGCAGGCCGCCATAGTCCACCAGATCTGGCCTAAAGGAGTAATGTAGTATACAAATGAAAGACATATATGTTAGGTACTCTATGACAAACAGTATTTTTTATGACTGTTTTTATGAGCTGTTCCTCAGCACCTGTGTTTGTGTATAAGGGCGTTGAAAGCCAGTCCATCCTTCCAGCTTGTGGTAAAGTTTGTGATGTTTACATTTGGGTACCTAAATGACAAAATAATACCAATTACTAACAAAGTAATTAAATATCTGTTATCCTGTTCATACTGGAGAGAAGGATGACAATTACCCAGCTGTCTTCATTTGGCACCAAAGGAGCAGGGCATCTTTGGCTGAACGTGTCTCCTGCTTTCCCGTCTGGTCAACTTGTGTTTCCACCACAATGTCTTGTATCTGTGGTTGAAGAAACAACATGTATAACGTGAACATCAAGCCCTAATGCAGATTATCCACAATAAAACGTGTGCTAATCACTGCTAAATGTACATAGAATAGCAAATGGTCATTTCATGGCATTCAAAGTCATTGTTTTTAAATGGAAGAATAACTCTTGAAGGCTAAACACTGAACTAACTGAGAAAGTTATTTTCCCACACGGCTTCATATTAATTAGAATATCGTATTGACTGTGAGGCTTAAGCTTTGGGTGATGTAGAAGTAGTGGAAGCTAAATATAGACATGCTCACATTTTCACTGTATTTTGTAAATAGCTAAGGGATGCAGGCAGAAGAAAGGATAGTCACATTCCTCCTTCCCTCTGTACTGCGTTCTCCGTTCGGAGAGATTGAATTATGCAGGAGACCATATTGTTTGAACTAGCCGAGCTAAAAATACACTGGCTGTCAAATCGAGTGATTAAAAATAAATACAAGCCGTGCCAAACATCAGACGACACAAAACAAAAATCGTGTTGCTGTGGGTTTTACTGTAACACCAGATAAGGATGCTTAGTGCTTGGACAAACTGCAGTAAGTGGTGGAACAGACATCTGGGTAGCTTGAGGATTGTATTACACGAGTTAAAAATAAACGTGATTAAAGCCGTTCATCGACACCATCGCTGAACGATTACAGACCTATTTACCTGTGCACAAGTAGCAACAATTAAACTACAATTTAAACTCTGACTTAAGAACATGATTTCACCTGGAAGCGAAGGATGATGGTCCAAATGAGGCCCAAGATCAGGCGGTGATTGCCATCCACTATATCATGTGATCCCATGTTCTCCAGGTGCACCCTTTGCTCCTTTAGGAACTGCAGCGCCTTGTCTACATTCTCCAGACAGTGGATCCTCATTCGGCCCTTCGTGGGCTTGGGCTGTAAAATGAATAAGAGCCTTTTGCTTGATATTGCTTGATCTGAAAGCATTAAAACATTAATTTAGGGTTATTTACTACAGTCTGATTGCAGGAGCAGATGCTCACCAGCCTCTCCCCTGACAGAACCTCCAGCAGTTTGATGAGCATCCTTCCATCCCTCAGATCTAGATAGAGGTCTGAAATCCGACAGCTGACTCTGGCCAGAATGGAGTTGACCCATTTTGTGAAGGTCTTCTTTTGCACAGCCTCTCTCTCATCTGGTAGGGCAAAGTGATAGGACAATATTGTCTAAACATAGAATATGCTTATATGATGTTTTACCTCCATATGTTCACCTTGTGACATAGATTTATGACTTTGGGGGCTGTATCATAACAAAGCTGGCAGATTGTGTTATGCAGTGTGCATGGGTTTGTGTCCGTGGTAGATCAAAATGTGCTTCTAAATAATTGACTGTAGAGGTTTTGCAAAGAGTAGGAGACTGTTAAACACACGAATAGTGGCACATTTGTGCAAATTATAGTGTCATTTCACTGTAAACACACTCCATTAAGCAGATTGTTCTCTGCATTTAACCCATTCAACAGAGTGAAGCAGTGGGCAGCCAGCGATGCACTGCTCAGGGGGCAGTACCTTGCTCAAGGGAACCACAGTGGTGCCATTAACAGCCCTGGGAGTCAAACCCCAACTTTCCACTTGCGGGTGCAACTCCCTAACCACTAGGCCACCAATTAAGTACTAGAGTTTTATAAATACATAATTCATTTCAAACTCGTACACGGCATGTGCCTCTTTCTGAGTTCAAAACATGTGAGCCTATGTTGTTCTGGACATAATCCCCCTCCTATGTTTATTCCTGGCCTTTTCAAACAAAAGTTCAAAATACTGCATCCTTAATGATGTGTTTTATAAATGATTCAGGCATGGAAACAGAAAACAGGGAACGCTGGTGAGAGTGAGAGAAAGAGCGCAGAATGAAAAGTAGTATTGCAGGGAAAGCATCCGAAGGGGAAGCATTAGAATGTGGAAGTGAGACTGAGAGAGAGGACCCATGCTTTTAAGGTTGGGCTCCACAAGACCCTTGAGAGCAGCGAGACATTAGCCTATTCCCTTTCCCCCTTCAGCTACAGTAAAACAGTGTAGCAGTGTAGTCAGGCAATATCTGTCATGTATGGCTCGGTTCCACCAAAAAAGAATGCACAAGTTTTACACGAGCAAAAGAAAGTCCTCGTCTTTGAATAAATCATGCTTGATCCTGCCACTCCCACAGAGGGGAGCGAACACTGCAGCATGCTAAGACTACCACACCAACCAGAATCATTCATGCATGAAAAAGAAATGACAATTTGAACATGCAAATAATGAAAACATCCTGGTGCACTAAGGAGGTTAGAGCTGGAGCTCCATTAAGATCCTTGGCCCTGCCTAAATGCATCAGAGCAACTTGCATCACTGCTCCCTTGGTTCTGCCACCAACATGCACGGCTAAAGTTACTACTAAGCATTGCTATTCACTAATTTGTGTCTGACGTTCATTGATTTCAGCATTTCAAGAACAGAAATCATGTTACAAATTAAATCATGCTCCAAGTGGGGCTGCTTCTGTCTTATAAAGTTCTGTCTTATAAAAACAGATTTTTAAATATTTAAGGCATTGAATAGTTTCATAAGTATTAAATTATTCAAGAAAATAGTTTTTTTGTATATTATATATTCAGAGTAATCCAGTAATCTGACACAGTGTTTTCCAACACTGGTCCTGGAAGCACATGCCCTGAGTGTTTGAGTGTTTTCAATGCTCATTAACAAACCATTACTGAGCTGAAGCGGGTATGTTAGGAAGAACTACAGATGTCTGGAAACCATGAAAAGAGAGAGAAGTAAACGCAAAGCCAGGCTGTGTCTGGTGTTGTGCATTGAGAAAGCATATTCGTTTTTCCTGAGGTTGAAATCTTAAAAAGCTATTAAAAACCACAGAATCATAAAAAAGTATCCAGCAACTCTGCAAATATGTGATAATTCAGGCATGCAGTCGACACAATGCTAACTGCTAAGTGGGGTATAAACTTCCATTACATGGTAGCCAGGAGCCACGTAGCTCCAGTGTAAAACTAATGAAGGAAACTTCAGGTGTTAAACCTGTCTTGGCTCAGTGACTACATCTTGAGCAAGAGGAAAAATTGTATAATTGATTTTGTCAGTAAACTATAACAGATTTGTGTCTGACCTTAATAGGCCTCCAGCTGTTAATTTTGTTGTTTGGAAAAAACCCAAAGTCATGTTGAGCAAACCTTGCCCTACATGTTATCAGAGTACAGTCTGGAAACAATGCTTCAGATGTGCTACAACATGGAAAGAGCCCTTCCAGCTGAACAGGACTGCTGCATTTTTCATCATCCCACAGCCTCTGCATCTCTCTGGCTGCTCTCGACTGCTTGAGCGCTAGTGTGAAGCAATGTAAACTCTGCTCAACATAGTCCGCCCTCTCAGGTGAGATCTGCTCTGCATCAGTGGGAGACTAAATGCTCCTCAAGGCTCAGGCTGGTCTCAAATCTCCACACAAGCTCTTGTGACAGGCCAGTGAATTATTCATACTGATGGACTTTCCCTGTACAAAGCAAACCTATGTCTTTTTTCCACACTCAGCACTTGCTGGTCCCATTCAGCGTGTATAGGGCCCTGGTCCAAAAGTCGTCCCTGCACCCTCCTCTGTTTGCACATGCTCCTGGACTTGCGTAATGTTCAAGTGTGTCTCAAAGTCAAGGCAAGTGTTCTTCACTTAGAACATTGTGAAAAAATGAATTAAGTCACAAAAATGTATACACAGTAACAATGAATAACAGTAACAAAAGTAATTATCAAGGAGCAGTTTAGTCAGTCAGTCAAGGTATGTTTGGTGTCATTGCAAGGCTCCTGGAGAAACTTCCAATCTAACTAAGGTAAATCTTTCCTGTAATAATGAATAGACTGGCAGAGTGAGGGCTGAAACCGTCCCATTTATTTCATTACCAAACCAACCATCACATTTACAATTACAATTTACAGGATGTCGGCACTGACACTTAAAAAGAGTGTCATTTGCGATCAGTGACCAGAGAGGGATTCTGTGGGGAGGGAGTGGACGGAGTATATATACAAACAATAACAGGAAATTATTCAAAAATGATTAAAATTAGTCATTTTACTGCCTTCCCCACCTCAAAAAAAAAGAGATATATTCCATTACAGAAATGTGATGGGCATATCAAAACATAAAAAATTAAATACAAAAAAATACTTTGTTTCAGAGGCCTAAATGTTAAAGGAGAAGATAAAGATCATTTGTAGAGTTGTGCCATTAAATATTTAGCGTTAAATCAGTGAGCAACTGGAGCATTGACTCAAAATCTGAAATGAATTAAATAAACAGCTAGAGTGCTTTTAAAAAAGAGCAAGGAAGCACAGCAATTTACTCCCTCTTCAATAACCACATCAGCAGACTCAAAACGTGTAAACCTCCCTCCTTCTCTCACAATACCCAGGAGACTGGGAGGAGGGGCATGCATTCTGTTCCATAAAGGGAAGGCAGCAGGATTGAGCTGGGAAAGAACTCTACCTTGAAGTTGCCTAAACCTCCCGTCCAAGATAGAGTTGAAACAGATGTTGGAGGTGCTGTAGCTCAGCCAGCGGGCACGCCTCATGCCCTGGGAGGAAGATGATGATGAAGACGAAGGAGGTGGGCGCAGAGAAGAGGGCCTGGTCAGTTTTGGTGTGTAAGAGGAAGATGAAGAGGAAGAGGAGAAGGCAGATAAAGTCAGGGGAGCTGTGGTTGGTGGAATATCCAGCAAGGTGCCGTTCCTCTCAGGTAGATGCTCAGGTTTGTGGCCATTGGTCTTGGGCCCCTTCTTGCTGTCGGGACGCTGGGCCCTGTAGACCGGAGGGGTACTCCTGCTCCGACTGGGGTTGGTACTGACCCGGACTGGCACCTCTTTTCCGGTAGAATATGCCCTGCTGCTGATCTCCCGGGCCACAACATTGGGCCGAATAGTGCCGGCCTCCCTGCTGGTCTTTAGGCTGAGCTTGACCTCCCGCAGCCGGCTCTGACTAACTGGCACCGCGCGGCACAGGCACGGGCTACTCATCCTCGATCCAGAAAGTCCCAAAGACGCACGCTGTCCTGATACCTTCCTTCTCTCTCTCAGTCCTCCTCTCTCTTCCCCTCTCCCTGTTCACTATAGCTCTATTTCTCTCTCTCCCTCTATTCTATTCCTCTCTCTCTCTCTTTCCCTCACCCTATCCCTCTCACTCCTGAGCAACGCGCCTCTGCCTCTCCCAGGCAACGTGAGGAACAGAGTGGTTCTCCAGCGCCCCGCTCATGCATATAATATACCCCTGCTTACTTCTTCCTCTCCACAAAACACACACACACACACACACACATACACAGTGATGTCATCATTTAGGAAATGTGAGGCTGCATGCTTTAAAACAGATTTACTTGCCTTTAGGGTGTAGGTTTCACAACAACTTGATCAAATCTGATTAAGAAACGATTCAGCGCATTATGAAATCTCAAATTATTTGCCTGCAATTCGTAAAAGAACAACCAAACTGAATACACAAATATGACTGGATGAACTATTTGCACAGTAGTGGACCTCAAGTACTTACAGACTATTTGGGATTTGAATTTGAACATAGCTTCAGAATTTTATATTCATTACTGAATATCATTTTTAATTGATTAAAATTGATTACAAAAAATATTCCAAAATCAATGTCTATGTCTCTTTACCTTTAGACTGCTGTGTCATAGTGCTTTGATGCCTATTTACACTCCAACTAACATCGGCGTCAAGACCCTGCTGCTTGAAAAAATGTGAGTATGAGATAATGGGTGTGAAAACTTGCTTCTCACTTTGTGTGTTTTGACTGTGTGTGTGTATGTTGGAAATATAATATGCCAGTTATCATGTGTGATTAGAAGTGTCTGTGCGAGGATAAGCTCAGACAAGTATGCCTTCTGTCAGACTATGAATGTGTTCATGTTCACATAACATTAAATATGTGTTTTTCTTCGCTTGCTCTGAAGGATGTTTGTCTATTTACAAGCACAAAAGAATAGTCTCCTTGCTCTTTCCATGTTTGCCTTTCCTTTCCCTCACCCTCTGCCTCTCTCAGGCAGGAAACTCTAATTGCATTACAGAACCATCCCTGCACACAAAGAACACATCAAACAGCAGATCTCATTCAGCATCGTGTTTCAACTATAAAGACAGACAACAGGAGCTAGAAACACAAGTAAGAGCAGAACAACAGGAGCGACACAAACACAACTACAAAAAAATTGTTAGCAACCCAATATAGTACTTTTGTAATTTTTTTGAAATACAGTATGTTGTACAGCGCAAGAAACCACAAAGGCCTAGCTAACCTTATATCTTCGACTTTTTATGATGCTAAACTGGTGGCTAAAACCCTGCATTACTTATTAGTTTCAACATTCTCCCAGCTTCAGTGTAAAACTAAAGAAACCTCCTGGCACCAGATATCTCTTGAGACGTGTGGTAAGGGGGAAAATTGAGTAATGTAGGCCTTTAGCCAAACCACTGCTGTAAAATGAGTTTGTTAGGTCATATTCTCAGTGATTCTAACCATCATTCGTCATATTCACTGTATGGACAAAATATATCCCAAAGGTTTAGGGATGCCTGACCATTACGCCAACAGGGATTTTAATGACATTGCATTCAATTACATAAAGTCTAAAACGGAGTTGACCCCCCCTCACCCTTTGCAGCTATAAGAGCTTATAATCTTATTTTTTAATAAGATTTTGGAGTGTTTCTGTGGAAATTTGTGTTCATTCATTCTGTAGAGCATTCATGAGATCAGGCACAGACGTTAGACGAGAATGCCTGGCTCACAATCTCCGTTCCAGTTCATCCCAAAGGTGTTGGATGGGGTTGAGGTCTGGGCTCTGTGTGGCCAGTCAAGTTCTTCCACACTGAACTCATCCAACCGTGTCTTTATGGACCTCACTTTGTGCACTGGGGCACAGTCATGCTGGAATAGAAAAGGTTCTTCCCCAAACTGCGTCCACAAAGTTGGAAGCATG
>JBBIGA010000001.1:44050845-44107098 GCA_037576975.1 Alestes dentex | reverse complement strand
TTGTGCACTGGGGCACAGTCATGCTGGAATAGAAAAGGTTCTTCCCCAAACTGCGTCCACAAAGTTGGAAGCATGGCTGTGTCCAAAATGTCTTGCTATGCTGAAGCATTAGGGTTAAGTCCTTCACTGGAAGTAAGGGGCCAAGCACAAAGCTGTCCCAATCCTTTTGTCCATATAGTGTATCATGATTAATGATTTCATTAGATTATTGTGCACCAGTGAGTGAGAGGAAAATAGTATTAAATAATAATATAATGTCTCGCCTCCCATGCCCACTACCCCACCAATCATCTAGCAAAAATGTTCCAGCAAGATCAGAGACCCTCCCTGGATTTCAAACTGAAGAGTGTCTTAGTATGGAGGAAAATGCGCTAATGATTTCCTATTCATGTCGGCTTTGAAGATAGAAGGTGTGTGTCTGACTTTTAGGGAAAGGTACTTCCAAAGCATCCGAGATGCAGCCTGAGAAAACGATTGATCACTGAGACTATGACGCCTGGAAGGAATAATAGTAAACAAACCAGAAGAAGAGGATTTAGGAGTGTGGAGGTAAAAGAGAAAATGGAGATCATAAAGACTGGAGGGAGTGAGACTACTTAAGAAGTCATACGATGGAAAACTGAACTGGCTGTTTGTTCTGTACATTTCAGTCCAGACTGCTTTGTGAAGAAGCACAATAGATGGGAACCAATCAGAATAGCAGTCATATATCACATAGTGTACATCCCATATCATCATACATCAGGTTACTGGCAGAAAAAAGCACAGCCAACTAAAGAATAAAATGAGTTGGAAAACTGTCAGAGAAAACTGAATTGTGAACGAAAATGCCACAGACATGCAAAGCGTGAATTTATAATACAAGTGAAAATGGAAAATATGGCCCTTACTTTATAAGTAAGAAGAAAACACAGGTGTAATATGGTCCTGGGTATAAGTGTTAATAAGGATTCAGGCAGTTCTGGACAGTGTGAAGCCTATAGCAACATGAAGACAACAGCAATAGTCTGTAGAGCTGAATACAGTTTTTGCAAAGATCAGGGCCAATTACAGATTTTCTAGTCATTTTTGCCATGCAATGTACAGCAGGGCTGCTATGATAAGTCACTAGGTAACTGCTCATTATGTTGATCCATATGAATTACCTCTAAAATTCACTCCAAAGCGCTCTGCAATTCTTTATAGTGTTCACAATTCAGACACCATGATATACTACAAGTGCTGGAGACAAAAGTTTGTTCGCTGATCTCACAGACAGAACTTTGCATTATGGCACCCTATGACTGCTTAGCCATTGCGTGCTTATCTATTGTACTGCTATTTTGCTGTCCATGATGAAGGCAGAAGAAGAGCGACATAGTCTGATTATTCAGTAAAGCCTACGGATTGATTTATTTAATTACAGAAGAGGTTGTTAGCTTAATTTGCATCGTGTGCGGATTCTGTCATCAAATATACCCGCAGCATTTTACCCAAGAGTCCCTGTTGTAGAGAAACCGGTTAGTGTAGCTAGTGGGGTTTCTGGAACATCTATGTGTCTGTGGCCTCACGCTACTATTTTAAGACCCCTGTATCAGTACAGCCACCCCACAGGTGTGGCAGCAATGAGAAGCTCTCAGTGCCCGCAGCTCTGAGACTCGGGTGCAGACAGGCAGGGCAGCTGTCCAGAACCGTCATCCAGAGGCACGCTGGGCATCTCAGTTAGCTTAGTGGGTGGAGGGGGAGGAGTGGAGAATGGAGTCAAAGGGTTCAGTCACCTAGACTCATACCCTGGTGTGTATTTACTATCAAACCCCGAAGCTGCATAGACGCAGTCTGGACAATGACACATTAAAGAGCATATATTGCCGAACACGCTTTGTATGTTTTGACACAGAATATGACAGTTATTATTCAACATGCCATGACACCTAGGACTCACCTGCAAGAGCTTTGATGCGTGAGCGTTCAAAGAGCCGAGCCGAGCTGTTGTCGTTGTCTAGCTCCTCGTCAGACAGCTCAAAGCGTGTGTTGATGCGACTGTACTGCTGAGTGATCTCAGCATTATCAAAGTCGGTGGTGGTGGTGGCAGCGGTGGTGGTCATGGTTGTGGGAGACACAGAGGGGAACGGGAAGGTCTGGAGACCTCAGGAAGAGGTGAACTGGGGCAAGTGGACAGTCTGAAAAGAGAAACGAGACATTGACTTATTTTCTTATGTGGATCGCCAAATAAGCATCTAAGTGACATGATCGGACCTCAGCACCACACATTTAAAACATAAGAACCTCTTGACTCTACAGTGATATTTCCCTCTGCATAGTCACAGTCTAGAAATGTCCTCTAACCCTGTCATTCAAACAAATAACTAAAACATGAATAAGTATCTTATATTGCAAATGTCTTCTCACTGAAGGTCTACATACTACATACACTATATGGACAAAAGTATTGGGACACCTGACTATTACACCAACAGGGACTTCAATAACATTGCATTTCTGCCCTAATGTAGTCGATTTGGTGTCTGAAGTTCGTTTAGGTAGTTTTCCGTCGTGGTTAAAAGGTTAATGCTGCTTTTTTTAAATTTTACAGAATTCTTTAGAAATTTCAGTAGGTAATCTGTAAACAAAGTCATAGTGATCCAGATTTGATGTTAAACTGACCACTGAATAGAAACTTACAAACTTGGATTTCTTAATAGTGGTGGTAATAAGAAACATGGGGTCTTTATTTGTATTGTTGATGATGGAAAAAAAATATATATATTAAAAAATGTGTGTATATCTCTGTGACGGAAGGGTTTAAAACATAATTTTAGATCAAAACTATATCAAAACAGCAGCGCAGACATAAGGTATTAATAACTATTTTGTACAATGACGTTCAGTGAGATAGTTTGCAGATGCATTACACTTTTGAGACGTCTGGTTACTATCACTGACACTGTGAACAATCTTGATTTGTCAAGTTTCTCTTGAATGGAGCATTTCAAACCACTGTGCATGACGCATTCCTCGTGGTAAATAGGCAGAAGTTCAGTTTAAGTAAATAAATAATGGCTAAAAACAGTAAATCCAGCTGTCTCTGATTTTGTCCATTTCTTTCATTCTTTTGTCCAACACGTCTTGACTGTTAGATTGCATTTGGAAAAAGTATAGAAATTCAGGTTTTTTTGCTGAACTATTCCTTTGATATTCAGTCTGATATCCAATGTTTTTTTACACAACAAAACACAATAAAGTCACATATAAAAGCAACACAAACACACAGCACGAAACAGCATGCCCCTTAAGCAACATGTACCTAGCCTAATGCATAGGCTGCCATGTTCAGCATGCTATGTCCCCTCACTGGCTCAGAATGAGGGTGTGTGTGCGCGTCCCTCTGTGGAATGGTGGGTGAAGGTTAGCAGCTAAGATAGCTCATATCTTTTTGAAGCACGCCACTCTTGGCCGCCCTTATCACCCCACACAGGGGCTGGGCAACCCCTCTCAGTAGAATAACACAGAACTCTCCAGTCGTCGTCACACTCCGCTTTTTGGAGCTCATTTACATGTCTGCTCATGTTTTAGTATGGTTTAAACTTCAACAGCTCATGAGCTATAATTTTTGTTTTTAGTGTAAAGTGTCCATTTGTCATACATGAACACACCACAGCGCACAGTGTGAACAGCATGAAACTGTTCTCCGCATTTAATCCATTCACCAAATGAAACAGCAGGCAGCCAGGAGCACAGCAGCCAGGGAGAAGTGTGTGGGGACGGTACCTCAAGGGTACCTCAGTGGCAGCACTAGCAGTCGTGGGATTTGAACCCATAACCTTCTGATCACAGGGGAAACTCCCTAACCACTAGGCCACCAACTGTGCATATTTAGATGTGCATATTCAGACCTGAATTCAGAAAATTTAGAAAACAAGAGGTTTCAAATTACTTTGGTACCTAGGACCCCACTAGCACTAACTTGTCTGCACAAGTTTCTACTGCTTTTTGACCAACTGGACTTGTAAATTTCATACTTTTTGAACAGCTCCCTGTAAATACTCCTGGCTAACTATCTAAAAATGTTTTAAAAATTGAACTAATAGTAATGTATTTGCACTTCAAGCAGAGTACAATTGGCACTGGCTCTCAGGCACTATTAGGAGGAAAGGACAAAAGAGACAACGTGTGTTCAAAAAGAGGCCCTGCTAGAGCTTCTTCTTTCCACTCTCTCCCTCCTCTGTATCAGGGGCTTGCAGGGGGGATGTTATCAGAGAATGACGCGCCCTCCCTCGGCGGGAATTCCCTTATCATAGTCTGCAGAGTCCACTTTTTATGCCTCTACATACGTTTACACTCAAACACACAGCACACAACGTGCAAAGGGACCAAAAATTTTAATATAATGACATCAATGTCAAGAAAGTAAGTAAAGTAATTAAGTTTCGTCTGTTTTCTTTCAGGCTACTCAAGTGAAAAGTGCTGTCTGAAATATATTCCCACAAGCTGCAATACAGTATCTTCAAGGGGGGGGGGGGGGGGGTCAGGGTGGAATAATTGTGACGCCTGTGAAGATGAGCGATTGAAACTGGAGATGGATGTGACTTGATTACACATGGTGTGTACTATGGTGTATACTGTAGGAGAAACTGGCACACTTGCATTTAAAGGTTCCTGCAGTTTTTATTTAAAGAAATTACTAATAATAGTCATAAGCAAACAATGGCATTTGAAGGTCACATCTCATAAAGAGTACAAACCAAAGTCCAGAACTGCCAAAAAAAAAAACCTGAACACATTCATGATGAGTCTACATATTGTTTCAGTGGGGTGTTGTAGGCCTATTGTTATTCAAACACCTAGAATGTTGAGGTACTAAAAGCTGGCCTGGCAGTTGCTGCTATTCTTGACAGGCACGTGTGCACAGAACCGACCAAGGCTGAAAGCCAGTAGAATACAAGTGGAAGGACGATCAATGGAAAACTATTCCTGGAGTGTATTTACCGTAATTTGGCGTGGATTTAGGCTGTGAACATCTCTGCGTGAGACAAGGCCAGTTTTCCTTATAAGGTGAGGCCTAGGCAGCTCACCTAATTTCAGTGTTGTTCCAAAGGCTCAGTGACAGAGCACAGCTGTTTTTCTTTCACTGATATTGTGAAGCCACTCTGTTTATTTAATGGTGAGAGAAAGGGAGAGAGAGAGAGCAATGAGAGAACAGAAAGCTCGAGATCGAGAGTGGGATACGGACAAGTCTATAAGTCCTGCTGCCTAGGTCTTTCAGGAGCCTTTTCCACTTTCAGGCCACCCATGCAGAACATTGTGATGAAATAGCGAGAAACTGAGAGAGATCTGTGAAGTGTACTGAGAAAGGAAAGTATAGAAAATATACTGATCAGCAAGTAGGACGTGGGCGAAAAAGTCATGATGTACTTCTATAGGAACACATGTGGAGCAAAATATTACTTTAATCAAGGAAACAAGGACCTCCACAAACATACAGATCACAAATCAAACAGCAGGAAAGAAGCACACACTGTCAGAGCAACACTCTACAGGTTGTTTGGGTTATTGGTGGAGCATCGAGAAGGTGAGGAGTGTGTTTGCAAGGAGTAAATGCAGGATTATTATCCATATAACTGTACTTGATTTTGCATTACTAAACAACAACTAAAATAAAGCTTCAGGATAGGAAATATTATTATTAATAATAACACTAATGAAAAAAGAACTGATAATGCGTACAGTGTTTAGTTTGTTTATTAGTTATATTATATCATATTATATTATATTATATTAGTGCTGAATTTAAGGGTCAGTGAGAAAATGAGGCTGTGTCTAGTTTTAGAAGTTAGAAACACTTACCAGTACAGTCAGCAACTTTGATCAAAGTGGGGGTGTTCAGTTCTCTTGAATTTTTGAACAAAATCCGTTTGCGTTTTTGCGCTGGTTAGAGTCCCATGAGAGGCGCCGGGGTGCGGGTCAGGGTCGTGGTGGTGAAGGAGGCTGGGTGGGGGGCCTGCTGCTGCAACATGGAGCCTCTGGGCACGTAACGGCTCACTCCCCTGAGCCGCCGCTCGACCCACCCAGAGGGTTTAAAAATAAGAGAGCGCTGCCTCACTGCGCACGGGACGCGCATTCCTGTCCGCAGACACTGCCTTTAAATGGCAGATATGCTCTCCGGGACAGTACACCCCCCACACCCCAAACTGCCCGCCCTCCTGCGGCCCACCGAGACCCCAAGCCAATAGAGCACCGCGCGCCAACTTTCAACTTGCATCACGACCACCCTTCAGTGAAAGGGCACTGTAGAGGAGAAACAGAGGAGACATACACTATATGGACAAAAGTATAGGGACACACCTGTTTTTCTGGGTTTTGGCTAGGCCACTTAATTCCAGTGAAGGGCAATCTTAATACTTAAGCATGGCAAGACATTTTAGTCAGCGCCATGCTTCCAACTTTGTGGACGCAGTTTGGGGAAGAACCATTTCTATTCCAGCACGACTGTGCCCCCAGTGCACAAAGCAAGGTCCATATACACATGACGGGATGGACGGTGTGAACTTGACTGGCCGCACAGAGCCCTGACCTCAACCCCATCCAACACCTTTGGGATGAACTGGAACGGAGATTGTGAGCCAGACCTTCTCGTCCAACATCTGTGTCTGGCCTCACAAATGCTCCATGGAATGAATGGGCACAAATTCCCACAGAAACACTCCAAAATCTTGTGGAAAGTCTTCCAAGAAGAGTGGAGGCTATTATAGCTACAATGGAGGGACCATCTTTATGTATTTAAATACAGTCTTTAAAGGCCCAGATGGTGTAATGGTCCATATAGTGTAGAGGAGGGAGCTGAGAGTCTATTCTTTCTGGCCTCTCTCTCCCTCTATGACTCTCTTGTATTCCTAATGTAGTACTGAGGAACAGTTCTCCAGGTTTCCTGAAGGACTTTCAAACACTCCTATTTTCAGTCCAGTCCTTGAACCAGATCAGTTTCAGAGGAGTATTATTTTTGTACCTACCTAAGAATCATTCAAAGCAATCCAACTTAAGGCATGAACCAAACTATTCCAGGTTGGAACACGTTTGGGCACCTTGTATCTTTAAGCTCTTTGCAGACTTGCAATAAAACATATGTTTCCATTTCTTTCATTTAATCTACTCTATATGCCAAAGATACGACAGGCAATAAATTATATTTGTGCACCAGCAAGTTGATTCAAAGCAAAATGTATGGAAATTAGGGGTGGCTCAAGACCTTTGCACAGGTTCCATGATTTCCTCTTTTGCTTGATCCAACGTATTATTGGTTAATTTTTGTCTCCGCCCACTAGTGCATGGTGATGTAATCAAAGCTCAGATGATGTTTCTGATCTTAGATGTCCTGAGATCTCGCTGCCACTATCTTACTCCACCCCGAACTGTTCAAAAGTAATCATTCTGTAAACAAATAGAATGTAAATTTACATCCTTATGAGGGGCTGTGCTACCTCTTCCAGGTCTGACCTTAAGTGGGATAAACTTCCAGCCCCTTGAGGAAAACCAAGCAACAGCAAATACTATTTTAAAGTCTAAACCACTAAACTGACATCCACCAATAACTCGATCTCCATTAACGGACCAGATAGAAAATGCTGTAAGAACATCGCAGACTGCGATCAATGTAAACAGAAACCTGCCACTTAAAAACAGTGCAGCTCAGACCTAGGTGTTTATGGAAGAGTTTGCTTTGAAAACAGACCACAAACAAAGTCATCTGAAAAAAGTCAAATATATTTAAGAAAATAATGCTTTTGCTTATAACTTAAATGTCAGCGAAGGAAGATTTTTCCTTCCAAAAGTATGAAACATAAAAGTATAAAAAAGTAGGTAAACCAACAACAAGAAAAGTCAACAATTATTTTACATTTAAATGTGACAAGGATTAGATGTCATAGCTATTATTTGTTGCATAAGGTTTCTGGTTTATACAATCATATAAATCTGACAAAAGAAATAACAGAGGAAGCTATTATTCGTTCTGTTTTAGTGTAAACAGAACGCTTCAGGTCCTTCATCTTGGGCTCCAAAGAGAACCGCGGTACTAGTCACATTCTACAGTGCTTAAGAAGAAGCTTAGTCAATAGGTCATGAATTTCACTTTAAATTTGCATACATCGCTGTAGTGTACATTGTCATATGGTCATTTACTGTAGCCACAATTTCCACTTGTCAGTAATGTCTGAACATGCTGGGGCACTAAAGGGTGAATCGGCTCTGTCGCTGTAATAAAGATTATTATTTTTTAATAATACCCAAAGGACTAATTCTGTTTCAGTGGTGTAGCAAATTCACTGACATTTACATGTTGCCATTTTTCTGACATAGTGGCCCAAAGCAAGCCGCATTTTTCAAATGCGTAAAGTTGTCCCGCAGCAACTTGTAGTTAAAAGCTTTTGCATGGAAGAGGGGTCTTCTATTTATAAGACTGACAATATCTACCGTTTACCACTGTATCAGGTATGGTAAACAACACTAATGCTTGCAATGACCATTTAACTGTTTTCTACAGTTTCCTTTGTCAGCATAAGCTTACAACACCACATTGCATATCCCTTAAAAGAAAAAAAAAAATACTGAAAATGTCATCAACAGTTATTACAACTACAGAAAGTCTACATTACAAAAATCTCTCTGAAAACATACAATAGTTTTAGTGCAGGAAGTTGGGCGTTTTAGGCAAAAAGAGTGCTATATTTTATGGAAAATAACAAACTACACTAGACATGCATTGTATATTACAAATTCTAACACGCTCAGTTAAACGGTGTCTTCGCAATTTCTGGCAAATTCAAGTTTCAAATATTTGAGCTCGACAAAACTAGCTTTATAACATTACACTGCTATGCACCCACAGAATACTGAACCGATCTGATCCAAATATGCTTAATTATGAAATGAAGAGCTATGTACAGAGTCATTTTACATCAAGTACTTTTCTTAAGTTGTGAGGACAAATGAAGCTTCAGCTTTTAAAAAAAATCCTGCCCACACTTTGGTAAAAGGAAGCACCATAAAAAGCATATGCAGTTACAAAAATTAAAACATACAAATAAAATATTTTAAAATAATTTCACATAAACCTATCAGTGCTCTGTGGAAAATAATCAGGTCAAGAAAAATGATGAGGTGCAAACTTTAGCCAACAACTATAGAATAAGTGCTCATTGCTACATGCACTCTGGCGTGTCAGGTGGAGAAATAGGAATCGAGGTCCGCGATCACGGCTGCTTGCTTTCTAGCCACTACGCTCAGAAGCCTCTGAGGCAGGGATGGACTGCCCAAATCCACCTGTGGGGGGAGACACAAAATGCTTGGTGTAGAAATTAATTTTTTTTTATCCCCTTAAACGTCACATATTCCCATTTCCTAAGCCTTACTATTCAGCGGCTACATGAAAAACAATGCAGGATAATTTATTATTACGTGAAGAATGAAAGTTGTAACCCTCTGGCAGACCTGGGAATGTTACTGGTTTAGATTAAGGCCAAAATCCAACTGATCAACTGAAAAAAGAATGATGGAGCGTAATACCTGTAATAGGTAAGTAACTGTAACCATGTCTCGACCTTTCCGCTGGCTGGGCTGAAGGATCCAGGCACTGGGAAGCATCTCTCCACGTACTGTGTCCAAACTGGGGCGAGGCAGAGACTCCTCAAACACAGACTGCATGGCTAACACGTACATATCATCCTGATGTAAAGGAGGAGAATATTTAGGAACGTGAACTAAACATGAAGGTCAAATTGAATTTTGTTTCATTAACGCATGACACTACAATGATATGAATGCAGCTCTACAGCAGTTGCACCAGTTGTAATATAAATAAATAAATAAAGCACACAGCAGGCATGCTCAACTCCAAAGCGTTATTCAGACTATTAAGCAAGTGGCAGAGCAACTGAAGGGAGAAAACCCACCTGTTTGGACTCAGTACTCAGGCAACAAAAATCCCGCGGCTGTTTCAGCTGACAGTTGGACGGATCAGTCAAAAGGTAGACTAGTGAAAGCAACACAATCATTAGCTACTAACAGCAAGTATT
Organism: Alestes dentex; assembly: GCA_037576975.1. Taxonomy (NCBI): domain Eukaryota; kingdom Metazoa; phylum Chordata; class Actinopteri; order Characiformes; family Alestidae; genus Alestes; species Alestes dentex. Next base: position 44,097,052 of record JBBIGA010000001.1, on the reverse strand, counting down.
CATAGTCATCTGTTTGGTCAGATTGTTCTCCTATTTTTTGGTATAACCAAATCTAGAACATTGTATTGGAAAACAGTAAAACATTTTTGGAGAACAGGTAAAATATTGCAACGTTTTGTATTTCTGAGCCCTAGTTTGTGTTACCTAGTTGTGTGTTGTCATCTAGCGGTCGCGTCCAGGCAGACCTAAGGGCCTTGTTATAGAGATGGGTCTTGGAGTGGTCTCGAATCAAACACCAAAGACTGGCCAAGGGTCTCTCCAGTTCTACGACTCCCAGAAACCCATGGGCCGAGGGGCTTGAGGAAGGCCTGTGGAAAGTCTGAACCCCTCGCTCCATGCCCTGATGCCTGGACAAAAAGAGAGTTGGTGGCAACTAAGCCGCTAATTTTACTTCAAACATGTTGCAAAGTTTATACATTGCAAAATGTTTATACGTTGCAAAAACTATGGAAATCACCTTAAATTTAGTTATTATATCTAATACATGTTATATATATATACACACAATAATTCTACCTATTTCTATATAATATTCATTTTAAAATGTCTAGACTAAAATGGCTACATAGGGCTCTTGAGTGGCATAACCACCAAGTGTTGGCCCTATACTCAAGAGACGTATTCTATCCCTGGCAATAAGACATCTATCTGTGAGTGGAAGCCCAAGAGACTATAACTGGTCTTTCTCTGACTGGATTGATAAGACGATCTGCCATCACTCAGTATGGTGCTCGCATTCTCCTCTAAACATGCTGAATTGTTCAATGGCATTGCGTTAGTGGTAGTTTGAAAAAAATGTCGTGGCCGGTCCCATGTGACTCATGTGATGAAGACATAGACTGAATCTTATATTATTCTTGCAGCAATTTTATGAAAGAAATATTAGATCTATGTAGTAGTTTTGTGATTGTCAAGTTATCAAGATGCAGTGTACAGGGTAAAAGGGGCATTTGGCTGATTCTTTCTTATCCAGAGCGACTTACAATCAATAACTAAAGGGACGCCCCCCTGGAGCAACTGAGGGATAAGTGTCTTGTTCATGGACACAATGGTAGAAAGTGGGGGGTTTGAATCTGCGACTTTGTGCTCATCAGGTTCATAGGCAAGTGTTTTACCCACTAGGCTACTACCACCCCATGCGTTTTTGAGAACAGAACTATAGACTTATATGCTTTATTTTATATTACTGACCTCCAGTCAGCTGCAGCCTTTCCTGCCAGCAAATTCCTCAAGTCTCCATCAGAGGCTAAATGAACCTGAAACAGAAAACTAAATGAAACCCTAGATGCACCTTCTCACAAACGTAATATTTCAAGTTGTACATGCCCATAGACACAAAGCAAAATCCTGTTTTACCTCTGATATAGCACTGGCAAGAGTGCAGTCCGCAATGTCCTGGTAGGATGTAGAAAGAGATGTAGGGGAACCGAAGGAAAATGTGCGCTGCCGTGCAGGGGGAGATGATGGAGAGGAGGAGGACTGAAGCTTGTATGCAGAAGAACAGGTCTCCAGGCGAATATCTAAGGAGAATTTCTGCTTAGATAACGTTCAAAATGCACTGCTACTGCTTCTTCAAAGGTCATCACTCACCCTGAGCTGACAGCCATGCGCGCTGAGCCTTTGTACTAGGAGGGGGGATCACAGGAGGTCGAGTCCTGACTCTTAGTCCTCCATCTGACACTCCAGTAATCTGAGGAACATAAGAAAGAAAGAAAACAGCATCTTTTAAAGGGCTATATTCTTTTATTTTATTTCAGGAAAAAGAAAGTCCGCCATTTTCCCAACTCTTAAGAACTAAACAGGTTTTTATTGCTCTTGTCTTTTATAACTGTAAATGCCTTCGGATTGGTTAACCTATATTTTATGCCACTGTTCACAAAGTCATCCAGGCTGAAACGCATTGAAAAATGGTTAAACTCAGACTGAAATTCTCAGGGACACTGGAAAAATAAAATGTGTATGTGCTATGGAAGGCTGAAATGATACACTGTTTTGCTAACAGCTAAAAACAGGCTGATGTTTAATGGATAAACAGCTGTGGGCTAATTGAGTGGTGATTTGTCACACCATAACCACAGTGAACAAAAAATGCAATATTGGAAATTATTGGTTTCTCATGCTATATGTCCTTTAAAACTTGTTTTAACTGTGGTATTTGTTGTGCTTGCTTGTTTTAGGCTCACCTGTATTGACGGTGAAGTCAATAAAGCTGTATTGCTGCTGTTATAGCCAGATGTAGGTCCAGAGGAGAGACTTAGATTGGAGCCAGTGCATAATGTGCTGTTGCTGAAACGTGTGTGAAGTCTCAGGTCATCCTACAAGAGCAACAGGGAAAAAAATTCAACCCTCCAGTGTAGGGCATTAACACTACTGTGCATACGACAGTTTTATTTGTATTAAACGCTGTGCATTTTTTAAAACAACTTCATTAATACTGAACAAATGCAAACGCTGACAACAACATCCTATGGTTCAAACGCAAATATGTTTTGTTTGTGTGACATATCTGAACACTCACCTTTACAGCCTGTGCAAGAGCCTGCTGCTGCAATCTCCTTTTCTCCTGCTCGGTCCTCTCACGAAGACGCTCTCGCGCTCGGGCAATCTCCGTCCTTGCCTCCTCTCTGGCTCGACTGTAGTCACGCAGCAGGAGCTCAATATCAGAGGGACACTGACCCTCTCTTCTTGGTGGATCTGGGACTCTAGGAATACATGTTTGGGTTGATTATTTACAATTATTTAGATTCTATCAATATAGATCCCTACTGAAAAGTCATTAGCCAATTTAAAAGTTATCCTCATCGGCCAACTACAAATGTCTAGTTTTTTGTCTAAGATGAACTATGGACTTAATGGTAAGGGTGTAACAACGCACTGAAACATGATATTGCAATGCAAAACGTGACAGTGTGCATCATGGAGAATGACTGCACCAAGGTCTGGTGTCCAGCATGTTCATATAACGCCAGTCCTTCTGCCTCACAGCTCTAGTCATTAGTTGATTATGCCACAAATGAATATAGTCATTTGTCTTCATCAATTTTTTTTTTCATTCAAAATATTGTGAAAATGTTAAATTATGAGTCCAGTGCTCTTAGTAACATCGAATCCTTAGCTGAGTATCTTTCAGTTCCAAGAATTAAGCTAACGTCTATTGCTTATACACTGATACTGCCGTTGTGTTGTTTTAAAAAAATAAAACTGCCCATTCGGATGTTGCAGCAGAGAGATTAATACAGTAGTTCACCTGCTCATCTGTACTACTTCTTGACGGAGCTGCTGCAGATATTCCCTCCGGCGGCTTGGTAGATCTGAGGGTCTCTGATTCTTCTCTGTCTGATGATCTGATGAGTTTGCGTGCTTACTGGGGCTTAGACTTCGAGCTCTGCGGCAGTTTTGGATACGCGCTTCTCTCTCTTTCCTCAAACCATCGATACTCGTTCTGTGCCTGAAGATACAGAACATATCGACTATTAGAATTCCATTTCTATTACAGAAAGTGGGGCAAATATGACAATATAGAACATAGCATATGACGTAGAATTATTGTTACTAAAAAAAATTATTATTTTATATAAAAAAATCACTGCAGTGTATTTCTGTAAACATTAGTTGTTACAGTGAGCAAACTTTTAGACCTGTATCTTTATTAATTTGAGTTTTACTAGAATTTTAATTTGTTGATGCTAAAGGCCTGAAATGTACTGGCTTCCTCTTTGGTTTAAGGCTTAAATGTGAAAAAATATACAATCCTTTTGTAGTTATTCTTGCTAATATGTTTGCTGTTTTAGTAGCTACACTCTGGTTGGTAAATTCTGCTGATTTGAGGCTAATTTTCACATTTTGCAAGATTTCAGCGAAAAATACACACCTGTCATACAGCTGCTGTTTGGTAGAGATGGCATGCTCCTCTCTGGGGCTGGACTGCAGCATCTTTAGAAGAGTGTCTGTTTCCCCCAGGCCATAGTTTAACTTGGCTTCTGTAAGCTCTACACTCAGCTGTTGAGGACTTTGGTTCAGATGCACAGAGGCCAGCACCTGTTCCCGTTCTTTCCTCAGTCTCTCAATTTCCTTTGTCTTTCTATTGGTTCCTTCCAAAAACTCTGGTTTACGCCTAGACTCAGCTGATTGCAGTTGCTTTGTTTTGTTCGTGGTTGGATTGCGCTCATTACTAAGCCTCGCTGGAGGCTGTTGATTGATGCCTGACCAGTTGGTAAACTTGTTGTGCACTGGCAGGTCTTCTGGAATCCACTGGTCCTCTTTGGCAGGACTGGTTTCAGTAAGTGGATTGATGCTGATAAGGACGTCTGTATTACACTCGCTTGGAGCCAGTGACAGCAAATCCTCCTCTTGATATTGGAGATTACTTTTGCGCAAATCACTCCAGCACTTCACCGAATCTTGAGAGTCTCTGCGGTTATATTCTACTATGCTGCTGTAGCTTTGATTGACAGGTGTTGAGGACTGAAATATATTTTGGTTACTACCTTCAAGCTTCCTGTGTTTAACTGAGGAATAGTGTCTAGGAGATGGGGGATTACATAAAATGGGTTGACTCAGTCCTCGCTTGTGACCTCCATGAAGCAACCTCTTTTCCTCATATTGTGTACATCTGTCAGATAGAGACAGACTCTCTGTAGAGTATCCATCGTATCCATCTCCCGTTGAGCAAACGTTTTCATGAGACACAGATGAAATTGATGTTGCTTTACAAACCTTTTGATTCTGATTTGTGCAAAAATTGCCCCTTGGACGCGGTGCTTTAGTTTCGGTGGAAGACATTCGTTTGCTTGGATTTTTGAGGGCACTTAAGACTTGCTTCTCGGTGTGATTGTGAATTATAATTGTTTTGTTGTTTGATAACTGCTGAGAAGACTTTGCTTTTCCTTTCATGGAGCAACCTGACACATCCACAGTGAGAATAGGTGATGAGGCCCGATCCATAAAAAGTACCTGTTTATCAGGGCAATTTTTTGGTTTCAGGGTTTTTGGAAGTGTCTGATTCTCTCCTGCCAACATATCAGAAGTGCAAATTCTGTGGGCACAGACTTCAACACAGTTGGAAGACTTTCTACGTGAATGGTCTACAGTGTTAGCAGTTAAGGGCTTGGGGTTGGGGTAGCTCTGATTTGGTACAACAGTTTCTAGGGAGTGTACCTTTGGAGCCAAAACTTCAAACTTTCTGTCCAATTGAGCTGAGGAGGGTGAGCATTCAGGATGCAAGTCAGGCATACTTTTAATCATTTCAAAGCTCTGTGTGTTTTCATATCGATCCCTAAAGCACTTGACATCTTGCTTTGAATCACTGCAAACATCTGAGCCAATCACTTTGACAATAACATTGACTTCATGAGCTCTAGTGTTCTGTCCTGACTGGCTTTTGGGGAGAGCTTCAGTTTGAACACCAATATCAACAGCAGTCTGGGTGGAGCCATCTCTCCTGCAGTGCTCAGCAGAGTGGACCTCTGAACTTTCACTGCAGTTTTTCAGTGGAAGCTCATTTTTAACAACCCTATCCCCTGTTCTCATACACTGAATATTTCCCAGAAGGTCGGATGTGTTTAGAATCAACTCAGAGAGATGCTCGGACATATTCTGTAGACTCGTCCATGTGGTTGAAATCCCAGGTGCCTGTTTGGACACATGAACCTGGGTGCTGCTCCTCCTGTGTCTACTTTTCTTTTTCATGTCCTCGTCAAGCATGACTGTCTGTGTGCCATGGTCACATGTTCTTGAACTCAGACAACCACTCTCTTGAGTTTCATGTTCAGAAGAGTAGACAAGTACGATTTCATCAACTTGGCTTGAGCTGTGGCCTAAGTCTGAGGTATCGTTGCAGGAGTCACCGCTTGAAGCCGCTAATGTTTTATGACTAGAAACAAAAGAGGTGTGACACGCTTCCTTCAGCTGGGACTTTGCGGAAATGTGCTCCTTGGAATCCCCAACACTACTCAATGTGCTAGAAAGCCCCTTGTAAATGGCGTAAGTGCTCAAATGAGAATTAAAAGGAGAATTCTGGACATTCAACCCATTGTCCACACTGCAACATCTGGTTATACACTTGTCACAGCTTTCTAATTGAGAAAGCTGGCTGGATATATTGACAGCACTTCCAAATGCCTGATTTTTGTGCACAGCTTTCAGCGACTCTTCACCTTTCCTTCTATGAATAAACGGGTTGATATCACTTGAAGTAAAATGCAGCAAGGGTTCTTTATTTGGTGTAGAACTATTCTCAAGCGTTTGAGATCTTTCCGGCTTATTTTCATATGAAGTATGTTTAGAAGAATTGCTCCGGGTTACATCAACCGCTTCATCATCCTTTACCACGGAATCTTGAATTTTAAATATTTCTTGAGTGAGATGAGGCTGCCCTAGTCTGGGACTACTCCTCTTCTCTACTATATCAGTGCTGCCACATATGGTGTCTTCTGCTCCAGTGCCAGCCTGAAGAGTGACCTTTTCTCCTAATTTTGACTTTACTGGCTTTGGACTAGTTACTGAGGACAAAGATGCATGTTTTACATCAGGCGAGAGACTCCCTGCTCTGTTTTGAGCGACGACATTCGTTCTTCCAAAAGCTGTTGTGCCAGGTTTGGTTCGAATGGCTGTGCTACAATGATGAACTCTGGTTTTGGGAATCTCATCAAAGGATGAATCAGGTGTTGAGTCTGTAGAAGAACTCAGAGGGGCACTAAAATGGGCTCTTCTGTATTTTTTGGGCTTTACTCTTTGTTGATCATCATTGCTGCTGCATAAATTCAGTCTTGCACCAGGTATTCTTGTTTGATCTCCTCTTCCAGTAGCCTTGGGTTCAGTTTTATGTTTATGATATTCTTTTAAGTTTATATGTAAAGGCCTACTGTTCTCAGAGTTAGCTGAAATGTTAAGGCCAGGTTTATTTGCCTCACTCACATCCATCTGGGTCTCTCTTTTTGACAAAACTACAGTGTCCTTGTGGATAGATGACTCTTGAGCTTGAGGGTGGCTTGTAAGCTTTAATGTATCTTCACCTTGATTATTCCTAGATGGTCCTTGAATCGTGGTTTGTTGAACCTTGAAATCAGCTTCACAGACTGACTTATTTTCTGGCTGAAGGCTGCCGCAAGTTGTTCCATTTATAATGACTCTTTGTACGGTGCAGGCTTGATCATTGCTCTGTGACCATGATAAAGTACAGGATTTTAATAGAACTGGGCCTGGTTTAGAAACAGCAATGTCTTCATTTACTTCTCCAGAACAAGTGTTGTTTTTGAGATCCAATGATTTGTTATCTCTATCATTACCATTTATAATGTTGCTAGAAGTATTTGTGCTCTGCTCACTATGAAACTGATCTTGGGTGTTGATGAAGTGGTGATGTCCATTTCTTTCCAAAGGATCACATTCTTGATGTGCTAGCTTGTTAAACTGCCTAGAATCAGTGGTCTCAAAACTTTCACTTGCTTTGTAGCAAAGGTCTATCTTAAATGAGGATTCATTCTTTATATCGCACTGATTCTTTGACTCAGTACCGACTTTCATGTCTCGCTGAAATTTAGCAGTCAAATCTCCTTTGCTAATGTCCATAGACTTAATGTTAGCTACCTCCTTACACATTTCTGAGGCAATGTGTTCCTCCACAGGACCCATGACCTGAATACTTTCTTTAGGTATACCTGATGTCTCTGAAATGGTGCTTCCTACAAGAGGTAACAGTGATGGTAGACCAACTTCACAGTCTTCAGACCTTACGGAGGTACTTGTAGGAGTGGCATTATCACATTCGTTGCTGATGGATGCAAGATCTGCTTTCCTCACCATGCACTGATCATCTTTTTCACCTTTTGCAGTGTTAGAACATGTTACATATTCAGAGTCCTGAGTAACTTTGAGACATTGCAAATAAGTCGACATCTCTGACAGCTGAGAGGGTGTGCTTCTTTCCATGACCACTTTATCAATGAGACCATTTTGACAGTCAGTATTTAAAGAATTAAGCTGATTGTCAGTTGGTAAAGCACCAAGGACAGTACAATCTCCTGTACAATCCTGCACTGACTGAGAAGGGCAAGTACTACTGAAACTAATCTCTGGAATGTCTAGTAAAATTTCTTTTTTCGTGGGAGAATTTTTCACAAAATAATCTCCTTGAAGACAGCAACTTGCCCTGTTCACTTTGGAGTTATTATCAGTAAGAGACTGCGTCACACATGGGAATATTTGGCAACTTCTGCAAAGTTCTTTTTGTAAACTTTCCAAAGTAACTTCATGAATGTTAACATCATCTGATCTTGTTGCTGGAGATCTTAAGCTGTTTGTCTGTGGGTCTCCCTTAAGGTCTTCCATATCCGCATTCAGAGACATACTGAGGTGTTCTTCTACCACTTCCGATATCTTCTCATTTATTGTGAGGCCAATCTTTTGTGACTTTCTATCATCAAACATTCCTCTTTCTGCAATTTTAACAGGGGCTGTTTCATATTTCACCTCCTGTATAGTAATGTCATGTTTGTGGTCTGTAAATGCAGGTCCATCACTAAGAGCAGAATTATTTCTGTTCTGGTTTACGGTGTTTCTCTTCACTGATGGCGCTCCAGAGTCTTGCTCAAAGACAGTGGATGAACTAGCAGACATCTCTTTTTTCACTGGTGACAAATTTACCGCTGGGTCTATGACGATGCTAGTACTGTCGAGCTTTATTGCATTTTTATTCTCTGCAGCAGCTAAAACGTTTGGAACAAGACTTTCTACACAGCATCTCCTTGAAACTTGCAAATTGTCTGGCGACAGATGAGGAGGGTCTTCACTTCTTATCCCTGAACAATTATATGGTGCATTTAAAACTTCACGATCTGGCTCGACATAACAGTGATTTGACAAATCAGCTACTTCAATGGTAGTCTCCAACTTGATATTCATATTCAAAGTGCGATCTTCTGTATCTCTCGTGACAAAGATCTCTTGAGACAAATCACTCACTTTTTGATCCTGATTATTTTTTCCATCACTCACAGCTTTTTCTTGGTGTTTAGCTTCAGTTCTGCTTTGAGATTCACATGACAATTCCTGATCTACTTCCAAACTCTGAATTACTGAATGATCCTCCTGTGAGTAGTTGAAGGACTGGATATTAGTATGTTTTAAAACAGTCTGGAGAGCACTATCGCAATGGAAAAATTCTTGAGATGCGTGTTGTCCATCATGTTTTGAGGTGCTATTAATGTTTTTGGAGGGGCCACTGCTGAGCTCAGAAGCGTTAAAATCTAAACTTTCTACACACTGAGTTTCTTGTTTGAATTGTGTTAGGTGCTCTTGTTTTGCATACTCTTCAGTCAAAAAACTCTCACAACCAGAGGAAATGGTATGCTCTTTATCAAAGACAGTTTGATTTGCTGCAGTGCTTTGCACGTCCATATCAAGGGATTTATCTGGGAAGCATTCTGAAAAATCGGGCATGACATCACTCTCTTTGGAATAAGCACAGATCACATCAATACCATCAGCTTCCAATGCCAGTGATTTTGGTGGCACTTGACGATTCGTGCATGTGTCAACTTGATGAACGTCTGTAGATGCATAAAGACTACTTGCCATGTTCTCAGTAATAAAAGGCTCTTCTCTAATGCACTGTGTAATGCTATAACTCAACAGTCCATTGCTTTCATGCAATGGTGTGCTTTCATGCGTGGAACATGGAGTTGAGTCAGCAACACCCCAAGAAGAATCCAAGTTTGTTTCCAATCCAGAAGATGTGAGACTTTGTTTTAGTGTTTCATCTTGACCCTCTGTAGAATCAGAATGAGATGATCTTTGGCATTCAGACTCAATCACTGGACCAGAATCTAGGCTATCTGGTCTTTGGCTGCTACTACTCTCTTCTGGCTTGTGTAGTGCCCGTTTCAACAAGCCCTCCGAGACTCCGTGGCTTCGTGGACTATCTGCTGCATCAGTAGAGGACCATGCATCAGTAAGTGCAAGTAAATTCTCTGGCTCCTGGACACTGGCATCACTGGAGGGTCTGGACTCAAACACCAACTCTGAGATGGGTGAAGCCTCCTTTACTCCTTGAGGCTCGTTTCGCCTTCCAGGCTTAACATTTAAATGTTGGCTCCAGAAAACTTCTGCAGGCATTTCTTTGGATTGATTGGCTTTTTCTGTAGCTATGGTCGATTGAGGGCTAGATGAGGGAAGGAAACTCTGACTCAGAGTGTAACTGGATTTCAGTGCTGGCCTTGCAGTAATGTGTTTACCACTGTTCTCCATGACGAGAGAGTCCTCAGACATCTGACTGTCCTCACTTTCTGCCTCACTTGGCTCCTCTTGCTGAAGCTGCTTGGCCAAAGCGATGGCGTAAGCTGATGAGCGCGAATCCACTGAGAAAAGACTGTCACAGTCTGAAGAGCAATCAATCTCGTCATGATTGTTCTCTTTGCATCCACTCAGCCCTTGCTGCATCCTGACCCAGTTTTTGGTTTTATTTGTCAGGGCCTCAGCACTACACCAACGTCTGTGACTTTCGTCTTTAATGGAGGTTAGATTTTCCAAACCTTCACAAGACTTTGTTGTTTTAATAGAGCACTTCTGCTCCTTGGACTCCATGTCTTTCAAAACTTTATCTTTGCTTCCTTCCGCCAAGAGTTGAGATTTTGCTCTGGTAGCAGTTTTGGCACCTCTGCCACTTCGCAATCCTAAAGGAGGCTTCCGGAACACCCTTGAAAAAGCGGTCTTTATTCCTGAGCCAACTGATCGAGAAAGGGCTTTGCGGATTGTCTCCAAGCCTTTACTTTTACTATGGGGGAAACCTTTTCCTCCCTTTGGTGAGCCCTTTTGTGTACTTGATTGTTTTATAATTGGTAGTACCTTTTTGGTGTCTGTATTATTTGAATCCAGTGCAGACTGTGAGGATATATTATGATCTCCTGTACAATTCCAGATTGAAGATTCAGGTTTAGATGCATGAGTTTTTTGTTCAGTGATTCCATCACATGGTCCCTCTTTTTTCAGCAAGATTTTGAGGTTCTCCGAGGATCCAATCCTACTTGAGGTCTTTTGATTATATCTCGAGGGCATAGTGTTAGATCGGCCTCTAGTCTTCTGATCAGGTAGACATTCATCAGACAGCCATTTCCTGGGACAAGTAAACTCAGAGAAGGATGATGTGGACTCAGATGATCTGTTCCTCCTAAGAAACTGTCTATTAAGGAAAAAATATTAAGAAGTGACTTGACAATTTGCTTTTTTGAGGTATTTCTTTTACTTAAATGAAATCTCACATTTTTTAAATTTACCTCTATAAAGGACTTTTGTCATGACAGCCACTTCAAATGGCTTTTACTTTTTTACTTATTATTTAACTTGTTCACACTATGTGCTGTGGTGTGTTCACGTATGACAAATGGTCACATTACACTTACCTGAAAATGGGCGTGTGCTGAGGGTAAAGTCGAGACAAAAGATCGGCAGAAAACGAATGCCTTCGCAAGGCCACTGGATGTCCTCTGCACTTTGAGGGCGACCCTAACTCAGGAGACGAAGGTCCGTCCGCTCCAAGTGAAAGGGTGTTCTCTAGCCTCTGAAGCTCTCGCTTCGCTTCTAGTAGGTGTCGCTTCCGAGCAATCCTCTCCAGCTGATAGTGCAGCCTTTTGCGGCGAATGCGAATCTCAGTTCTTCGAAGCGCGTGATGTTTCAGGAGCTCTTCTTGTACTACCTGTTTCCTAACTCCCACAATCAGTGATGGACTCACTGTTTGTTCATCACCCCCATCCTGAGTTTCTTGATTACAACCTTTCAGTATAGGCTGAGGAATAAGATCTGTCTGAACCCCTGATTCCAGCGTGTCCTTGTCCCTGATGGCAGCAAGACGCTGCTTTTCTTGCAGAATCCACTGCTGGACTGCAAGGCACAGACAAGACAGTTTCTCTATTAACATGAAAAGTTAATATGGATGGTGGTTCAATGGAATGATTTGACAATTTCTTTTTTTTTTTTTTTGGTAAAGTTTTTTTTTTTGGTAAAAGATCTCTGACTAAATAATGAAACAGCAGTTATGCCCATACCTAATGTGATAAAGGCATATTAAAAATATGTATAATGGGATGTTATTTAAAACTTATTTTGAAAATCAGAAGGAAGTGCATACATTACATTTATAATTTTTTTTCTGTTTAAGTAAAAAAAGATTAAATACTTTATGTAAGTTGAATTTCACACTTTGCATGCTACTCACTCTCTGCGTGCTGCTGTCGAAGATGGGCCTGTTCTCTTTCCAGGTCTTTCTCAGCTCGTCTCTGCTCCGCCTGGATCTCCTCCCGCAGACACTCCACGTAACGCTGCTGCTCTTCCAGCTGTTGCCTGGGAGCTGATCTGTCACTTAAGTCCTGACCACTAGCTCCCACTGCCCTAAACACATAAAAAGAAAAATAAAGAACATATAGACATACAGAAATTCCTACCATTTGCTAAACGTATAAGCATGAAGACAGGCAAATATCCAAATGACCCAATATGCTACTAATATTCACAAAACAGCACCTATTCAAAAGCAGACAATCTAAAAACTCTTCAAAAGTGCCCAATGTGAACAGACATCCGACAACCCAAACTTGCTAACATTCAGCGTCCCTCAGTTACCAAGTAACCAGTTCAATTTTGTATAAACAAGATGGTCCTCTGGAGAGCTCATTATTGGCCCAACACTTCCACTAGCATCACAAACTTGAGCCACACACTTCTACTTTTAACCTTGTATATCTACTAGTATTATGATTCTGAATCTTCTTTGCTGGTTCTGAATGTATCCCCCAGAAAAATGTTCTGCAGATCAGAGAAGGAACAATAGCTAATTGTGTAATTGCATTTACCTTGAGCCAGTGGATATGGAGGAAAACAGATCTGCTTCACTGGTCTGTGAAGAAACAAGAATGGGCTTCATCATCATATTTGCATAAGTTTGATGGTACTCTTTTGATCAATAAATGAAAGAAAATAAGTATGTTTATTTGGCAAATCTTTTCCTGCTAATACCAGCAGGTGGCATTATGTTAAAATCCATCTTGTTCTATTGTATTTAAAGGGCATACTATGCAGTTAAATGCCTAGGCATTTCTAATACTCAAGCAAAAAATGGAACATTTCATCGTACCCGTCTTCTCTCTCTCAGAACAGCTGCCTCTGCAGGATGGTTGAAGCGAAATTTGCGGACTCCTAATGTTATCACTGCACCTTAGAAAAGCACAGGACCATGAAAGCATCAGGTCATATTCCACATTCCCCACTGTTCATTCAATACTTGTACACATTCATTAACAGAGCTTATATGTCAGGCTTCTTTATGTATACGCTGTATGACATGTATCTGTGCGTTTATGTATACAGTTGTCTTTATTTACCTTGTGCAAGTCTACAGGGTTCAGTGACCTCTCTGTCGTTGACCTTGCAGAGGCTGTGTGGGAGGGGTCTGAGTGTCACAACCCCATTCTGGTTCTCAATTTCACACACCGAACCTTCTAGCAGGACTGAGACATCAGAAAGCAAAAGATGAAACATAAAATCACGCACTTTGGAAAATGTTTTCTCTTCCCATTAAATGCTCAAGACCTGGTAGCAGTGGGCATCTAAGAGGTTAAAGGAACATACGGGAAAATAATTTTAAGAAGTCACAGTAGTATACACAGGTTCTTAAAAAAGATATTTAACCGCTTGGAATACTTTTTGCATTAGTCATTTTTATTACATATAAACACAACAACAATGTGATTAAAGTCATTTTTGTCATTGCATAATACTGATCTGTGAAATGGATAATACTGCTTAAGTCTGTGCACGACTTCTATAAGAAAAGTGGTTAAAAGTAGAGAAAAAGGGCAAAAGGTCCCAAAAATATAATGTACTTATTATAAAAAAATTACCAAAGCCACAAAGGCATTTCACTGTTAAAAGACACAGCTAGCATGTAATGCTTATGCATTTAGCATAAGCATTACATGCTAGGTATAGCAGTTCTTAGCTAGAATTAAAAAACATTTTTAAGGCATCTTGATGAAAATGATGTTCCATGCATGTTTTGCAGAACATAATTCTATTCGTTATATTTTTTAAGCACAACAATCATTTACACTTATCAGTTAAATGCTAATTCTGAACATTAATGCTATTACTCTGAACTTTGATTACATGCATTTAGATCATAGTTATTTGATTTATATAATCACAATAGCAACTTAAAGTAAAATTCTCTTATGTCATAGCATATGACAAAATGAAATGTCAAATGTTGAACTTAAAGCCGAAATTGTTAAAGGTCTGAATTTTATGTTATGCAATGAAATAGTACTTGACGCAGTGTATGTTATAGCCCTTTAATTAATTTAAAAAAATCACATATGTATTATACATTCTATGAACCTTTATGAGGCATTCATCAGTGGAGCTTCTTACGCCTGGTATGGGGTACTGATAATTTAAACGGATAATTTATTAAACTCAATAATGTGGATGACAATTGGATTCAAGATTAGCCAGGTGAGCGGGTGGGGTGTTGATGGAGTAGTGGTTGTATGCACAGATGTGGTTTAGTTTCATATTAAATAATCCCGCCATGCATTATTTACAACCAAATAGATTGAATCTTATTTAAAAATTTTGAACATTGACACTACCAGTGAACAGAAACACATAAACAAGCAAAATAAACAAGCAATACCAATACGGGGTTCCTCCTCATTCTGATCCTGAGGGCCCATCCTGGTGACCCCTTCCTGTGGCAAACGGAAGTGCAAGCACTGATGAGAACACTTCAGAGAAGTGCACAGTCGGCCATACCAAGAACAAACCGAAAAGTAGTTTCGTAACTACTCTGACTACCATGTTGCAGTTTTTCTTTTCTCTCGGCACTGGCACAAATCTCACTTCAAAGGCAAGCAGCGGCAATTCTAAAATACGGTTTCAGCGAAGGATTAAAAGCTTGCTTATATAAGTCCAGACACACCACGGGCACAGCCTAGTTCCTTGTGCCTTTAACTTTAAACACATGGGAAAATCCTGACACTACAGAGCCTGGGGCCACTTTTGGCTTCAGGACTGGACTTCCTTGAGCTTGCAAAAATCTACCAACCATCCCTAAAACCTGTGCAGTAAAGCCTGTGTAAACCTACCCTGGCTCAACACTGATAACACACACAACATAAAAAAGAAAAGAGTGGAAAGAGAGAGAGAGAGAGAGAAGCAAAACTCAAATGCGGATTAACCCGTCATAGACAACCAGAACTGCTTTACCTTCCTGCGAGGGGAGGCATCTCAAAGAGTTTTGCAGAGAGAACAAGAAAGAGAAAGAGAAGAATAAAAGCAGGAAGAATACAAACACCAATGGCCATTGGTTAGAAAGCAGAAATCAGAATAAAAGCTAATAAATGTACAATATAGCAGCTGTATGTAAGGTAAGATAAAATTGGACAGGTCCAGTCAGACTAGACTAAGAAAAAGTAAGAAACGTGGAGAAAATGTGGACTGTAAACTTTGAATCGATAACACATTTGTGTAAAAGATATTTTATTATGATTTGAATGACAAGTTATGCAATCTTACTATGCAGAAAAATTACTCTGATACATTACTAGATTTTAGGTTACAGTTTTTGGAACATTTTCTGACATCACAAAAAAGGGAAAATGGTCCAAAGATTTAAAGAATGTAAACTGAAAGCAAACTGTAATTCACTGCATAACTCACCATGTAATTATGTATGTAATTATGCAATTACATTTGAATATATAGAAAAACAAAACAGGTAATAACCCATCATCATCTGAGAATTGGCCGGATCATTACCCTGAGGTGGTAGATGGTGACTCCTGTGCTCAGAACGTCGGGCTCCAGAGCGACGAGGTGGGGCAGCAGAGAATGGATCTGAACCCCTGCTCTGTCCTGGTTAATGTCCACAGTGTACTCCTCCAGCAGTGACCGCTTATGCAGCCAACTTTCTGACCAGTCCTTAGTCAGCTGCTCCACCTGGAGAAAGAAAGAAAAGACAATGTCATTAGAAATCTGAGCAGAAAGAGTTTTTTGTTGCATAACCTTAAAAGAAAAAAAAGCACTTATTGTACAGTGATTTAGTTCAAGATCAAGTTCAAGTAGGTCTTATTGTCATTTCAACCATATACACACAGTACACTGTGAAAAAAAACAACATACCTCCAGAACAGAAACAGAATAGAACACCACAAGACCACAAGTGCAGACAGGACAAAAGTGTGCAAGAAAAACACAATGGAGCAGCAACACAACTGGATAAGACATTTAGTGCAATCAGCACTAATATACACTTGTCTTTAGGTTTGAAGACAGACCTTTAATTCATTCTGTAGCACAATATCAGAAAAGCTGCTGTCTCTCTCATCACTCAATGATGGGCTTGGGTTCCTCTGCTGTGGAAACAACAAATAATCAATCAGTAAAACCACTATATGATCTGTTACTTATGTTATACTTGCTCATATTACCAAAAGCCACTTTATTAGAAGCACCGACTTTGTTGCCCCCCTGCAGTACATATAAATTATGTATAACAACAGATAGAACAGTCTGTTACAGTAAATCTACACTATCTTGCTTTTCGAAATGAGTTCAATAAGTGGGCAGGCTCTCTTTGTAAGTTTGCGATAATTTAAATAAAATTCAATTCAATTACACAAATAAATTTTTTTCTTTGCAAAGGTTATAAAACCAAAAGGAAATCTGATAGTATTGGTAAGTAAAGCTTTGTAAATAGCTGTTTTACGTCAACAAATTTTAATGTTCTTAACTGTAAAGTAACAGTGAAAGGGAGGGGGGCTGAAGTTTCTCTCAACTTTGATGGGCAGTAAATAGCAGCGGACCTGTAAAGTGAATGGTACTCATACATACAAGGTGGATATTTCTAATAAAGTGGATGGTGAGTGCAGTGATCTTCACTGCACATTTGTTACCATTGAGAAGCTGAGCAGCATGCTCTTCAGCCGATCAACCTCCTCACGAAGCTCCCTAATCAGCCTCACGTTGGCATCCTAAAAACCATACAGGCATCTCATTTTATCAGCTATATCAACAGTGAAGGCCATTAATCAGAATGATTTGGGTCGTACACAAGCCTACCTCGTTGACTCTCGGCTTGTTGACAATGTTCCTGGCATGAGCTGCGTAGCGGAGGGTGCTGAGGGTTTCATTATAGCTGCTATATGAAGGGGATATTGCTGCAGGGAATTAAATGAAGAGTGAAAAAATGACTACATATAGACTACATTATTATCTATTCTTCCACAATCTCAGTTCACTGAAATAGCAGAGAAATTCTGTCAAAAGCACAAATTCTAAACTTTCAGTTGTCATTGACAAAATTATTGGGACACACCTGTTTTTTAGGGTTTGGTTTAGGCTCCTTGCTTCCAGTGAAGGGCAATCTGAATGCTTCAGTATACCATGAAATTCTGGACAACCCCATACTTCCAACTTTGTGGACAAAGTTTTGGGAAGAACCTTTTTTATTCCAGCACGACTGTGCCCCAGTGCACACAAGGTAAATTAAGACATGGCTGGGTGAGTTTCAGTGAGAAAGAACGTGACTGGCCCACACAGAGCCCTGACCTCAACCCCATCCAACACCTTTGGGATGAACTGGAATGGGGATTGCGAGCCAGGCCTTCTCATCTAATATCAGTGCTCTACAGAATTTTGTGGAAAGACTTCCAAGAAGGGTGGAAGCTGTTATAGCTGCAAAGGGGGGACCAGCTTCATATTAAAGTCTATGTGGTTGAATGCAAGTCCCTGGCATAGGTGTCCCAATACTTTTGTCCATATAGTGTATTTTATGTAAATATAATTCACTATTGTGTAATTAGGCAAAACAAATAGCAAAATAAACAATAACTCTAGACCTCTAAGGGATACAGCAAAACTCACTTGCAATCATGATGGTTTTGGAGTTACCACCCAGACTGTCTTTAAGCAGCCAGGTGAGGACAGAGTCTCTGTAGGGGATGAAGCAATGCCTGCGGCCGCTGCTGGACATGGAGCTGGAGTGACTGCCCACAGTGCTGCCCTCTCCCTCACTCAGCATGCTATTAATACTCTGACTGCTGCTGCACAGGTGAGAGTTCTGGGCTGGAGGAGGACAGAGACAAGATAGTTACAGAAAGATGGAGAAAATAATGGAGCAAAGAAAGAATGAATGGAGTTATTGTTCATACCAAGGGCTGAGATAACAATGCCCAGAGTAACCAGAGACTTGTTGATGTTGGCTCCTTCTGTGATGCGGTCTCTACAATAGTGAGGGTCTGCTCTCTCACTATCATAAAAAAAAGACAAAACGAGTACAAAAAATTCTACATGTTAATAGCCAAGTAGGCCCACTAGGAGGCAACCTAAACAGATGAAACTGTTTACAGCATGTCTGAAAAAACAGATGATAATCAGGAACAACACAAAGTTGTTGTACATGTATTGTGTATGCAGTAACAGTTTAACACTGATGGTGATGCAAACAATCACCTACCTGCCTGCTAAATCCACCAGGTTGATCTTGCTCACTATTTCAGATGGAAGGTTATTCTCAAAAATAGCCTAAAACAGTTAAGAAAAAACTATATACAATGAGTGTACATCACAATTCAAAGAGGATGCAGAAATAGAAATATAGAAATATACAAACTTAGGTTAATTATGTTCTTTTATTAACAGTTTATTCAACCCTTTGCCCTGAAAACAAATGTACAGTTTCCTCTCACCCCAAATACAGATCCACTATATAGACAAAAGTATTGGGACACACCTGTTTTTCAGGGTTTAGGCATGGCTCCTTACTTCCAATGAAGTGCTTTTTTTCTTAATGCTTCAGCACACCAAGACATACTGGACAATGCCATGCATCCAACTTTGTGGACACAGTTTGAAGAAGAGCCCTTTTCTACTCTAATATGACTGTGCCCCAGTGTACAAAGCAGGGTCCATAAAGACATGGTTTGATGCAACTGGTGTGGAAGAACTTGACTGGCCCACACAGAGCTCTGACCTCAACCCCATCCAACACCTTAGGGAGGAACTGGAACGGAGATTGTGATGCCAGGCCTTCTCGTCCAACATCAGTGTCTGACCTCATGAATGCTCTACAGACTTAATGGGCACAAATTCCTACAGAGGCACACCAAAATCACATGGAAAACCATCCAAGAAGAGTGGAAGCTGTTAAAGCTGTGAAGAAAGGACCAGCTACATATTAAAATGTTCAAGTTTGAATGGAATGAAGTCCCTGCTGATGTAATGGTCAAGTGTCCCCATACTTTTGTCTATTTAGTGTAAGTAATGTTTGCAAGTTTTATGACCGTAACTGGTAACTGTATGCTTCCATGATCTATAAGCTACATCTGCCTTGCAGCTCTATGGCAAATCTAAAGAAGGGTAAGAGGAAAATTGCCTGAAATTTATTACTGGTGAAACTATTATTTCAAGTAACCGAGCAAGAAAATAAAGTATCAACTATTATGTGTGTGATGAAAGAAAATGTTAACATTCACTGCCTTATTAATGGATTTTGCTAAATTTGGAAACAGGGTAATGGCAAATGTGATGTGAGCTCAGCTGGTACTGTTTAGTGGTCTCGTGATTGGGACCTGTGTGTACTGGATGCTGAAGATGGCGTGTGACCGGCTGCTGGCGTCATGAACATGTGTGGCTGCTGTGATGCGGTTAGCAATGCCCTCTTCCAGCAGATTTACTGCCTGCTTGTAGTCTGACACCACATGCTGAGAGAGACCTGGATAACACACACATACATCATAAAAAATTAATTTCCCATTACATCCATTACAATATTCTTCCCCTTTTTAGATTCAGTTTCTCCTTTTTAGATGGAGTCATTTCTATACTACTCTCATTTCAGAAAGACAGTCACACTATAACACACAGGGAAATTTATAGATGTTATAGAGTCACTGTTCACAGCAGTGTCAATAAGAATCAACCAACCAAAGTGTTTAACACCATTAAACATTACTACATGAAACGGTCACAAATACACAGAGACTATTTTTCACAGTGCTGGCCTAATAAGCTTAATAAGAATTAGGACTGGCCTAAAATGTTTACTAAAAGCCCATTTGTGGTGGATAGGAACAATCAGGGTACATTAAAACAGTCCACTGAAACAACTTATTTATGTATGTTTTTTCCATTCAAAATTTTAAGTACATATTTTACAATTATCAACATTACATGTAAATACTAGGATAGGCTCACTTGTCACTCTGGACAGTAGATCAACATTTGCACTGTAGACATCACAATCCATGGTTCCTCTTACCACCATTCAAAACATCAATTTATTAACTACACAGAAATGATCCAGAAAATCTGTGGAATTTAACCATGACCCAAGTAGAACCATCCTCGTGGAAAATCACTGCAGTCATTTTACAAAGCAGTGGATTTAAAGGTCCTTCAAGCTGGATATCTGGTGTGTGTGTTGCATGAGTGAAAGAGAGAGAGAAAGACACACACACACACACACACACACACACACATAAGTTTGCATGTATTCCCCTGGGCTTCTTGCAGCCACAGGAAGATGAAGTCACTTCCTTTGCTGTTCTGGGGTTTCTCCTGATACACACAATGACTGGATGTTGGACGCTGGACAAAAAGAAAGGGGATAGAGAGTGGAGGTGGGGCCAGAGTGCTATGCTGTGAGTGGCACTGGTTTTAGACTAGAGTTCAGCTGCAAACACAGCATGAAAATGGACAACACTCACAGTTCCCACAAAACTAAAAATACACAACCACTCATTAGAGCCCACTGCTTTCTCTAATTCTAAAAGCAGTCTACAGCCAAACGCTTTTGAACAGAGTGGGTTAGGTTACGCAAGGTGAGAGAACAGGTCATTTAAAGGCCACTGGCTTGTGGTTTTCTCCAGGTTTGGTAACACCCTGGGAATTATTCTGAATAGCTGTGTTTAGCAATATCTCACCCTGCACATATGGGCCCTTCTCTGGATGCTCTCTCACACGAAGGGGCGTCGGTTTCTTTTGCTCCACCCCTCTCAGCAGATCACGCACACGCTCATTATAGATCTCCAAAAAACTGGAAAAGGGTAATGAAAGAAAAAAGAACATCTCTTTATAATACGTTTGTGCATTATGACAGTACAACATTAGTATTTTTCACAATTACATTACATTATGCTTTTCTGGATGTACCATGGATACAGTCAGTTCATTCAGAACACTGAACAAGTGCATGTATTAAAAAAAGATAGAAAAAAAGACAGATATGGATCAATAATACACAGCATATAGTAACTGCAGATTATTTGATTTTTATCTTATTTCACCACAAATAAATCATTTGGCAACAAATCAAACTTACTCTTACCCCAGATGTAATTCATCAGTAGATGTAATTGGTGTTTGGAGTCCGAAGTTTTGTATTTTAGTTTAGTTTTGTATTCATGATTGTTACTGTCAAAGGAACAGGTTCTCCTCCTTATGAGGCAATTTGTGAATACAGTCCATAAAATAGCATTAGCTGTGTTCTCTTCATATTCTGTTGATTTTTAAAGCTCACAGTAAGTCATTCTGTCCTAAACAAATCAACAAATGTGGTCTGAGTGGGTTGAGACAAGATTCAGGGATGTGTTTAGACAAAATATTTGAACTTTGACTCCCAGTGTGAGCAAGACTAGTTTTACAGCTCCAGATCAAACCTAAAAAGAAAAATTTTGACTCCACACAAGTGTTGGCTGCTGAACTACCTCTGGGGTCAATGGAAATGTTTCATTTTCACATAGAATTTTACCTAATTTCAATTCTGCTTTTCTGTCCATCTGAGGAGTCCATGTCAGATTGGAAAAGCCCCTGAAGTTAGAGAGAAAGTACAGCCAGTTAGAAGACCCTTTGTGACTACAGACATTTCTTAACAGAAGAATATCACATTAAGTGTTCCAGTTCAGTTCAGAGACTTACCTGACAGATCCTAGGTGTTAGTCCAGTGGAGTCCTGCTCACAAAAGATAAAATATGAACATGCAAATAATGTGTTACTCGTTTATGGTCTATCAAAGTGAGACTGCACGGAATTACTCACTGGGGTGCCCATCATAGTGTAGGTCTTCCCTGAGCCTGTCTGTCCATACGCAAACAAACAGATGTTGTAGCCCTCAGCTGCCCCCGCCAGCACTGACACACCCAGATCCTGGAACACCTACAGCAGGAGAGCACATCAAGGGTTAGGGCTGCTTGATATGTACAGAAAATGCAATGCAAATTGTTGGTGGAGAAAATAAACTAGATGCATTTCTGCAAGACATATTGAAGTGTGATTGTGTGGTTGCTAAAAAACAGTATTTGGAGACACACAAATATTGATTTTATGGGCAAAACAAGCTTGTGTAAAAAAAAAAATCAATCATAATTGCAGCATGGATTCGAATTGGCACTCTTCTGATTCTCCTCATTCAGAGGCCAGTGCTCTTCCGCTGAAACACCGAGGGGCCATCAACTCACTGCCTCTTACCAAGCCATTTATGGTTAAGGATGGTTGAACGCGTAGCTGCATTTAGTGGCTGATTATTTTTAATTAAACCACAACAAACAGTGATGCAGGTCCTTTTTCATAACTGACCTGAGTCTTGAAGTCTGTTTATGAGACTGTTGTGTGGTCTGCTCTGCATTTGCTTCTCTGTGTTTGTGTTCCTATGAATTTGTTTTTCTATTATTTTGTGGAAATGTAAGTCAGAATTGCATATGCTGAATGTGACTCTTTTATTCTTTAAGAAAATTGCTCATAGACATTACTTGTTTTTAAGCTTTTCCTTTTTTCTCATACATAAGACCCCATAAGTGACCGTTGCTAAGTCATGAACTCACTTGAGCTGCTATGAAAATATAAAATACATTTTGAATAATTTTTCATTAATGTTGACAATAATGTCAAATAACTTTCTTTCTGAACTGAAATTCAGGCATACTGTAAACACCCAGTTAGCATTGTGTTTTTAGGTAAAGAGCATGAGAGACAGCTGATGCTGAAGAAAAACACATTAGTCTAAGAAACACGGAGAGGAGAGAATGGGGAAGGAAAATAAACGAGTGCTGGGGGGGCTGGTCGGAGCGCAGGGAGGCCCTGAACTTAAGCTGCTATGTTTTCTTTCCTCCTCTTCTCACTCACACAGCAGCAGCAGACTGGCACTCCTCACTGCTGAGGACGCACCCTTCACACACACTGCCAGACTAGCACAAACACACACTGTACCTACACAGCACATTCTCCATGCACAAAGATACACACAGAGCAGGCTCTATTACACAATGAGAAAGAAGGCAAGAGTTTCTCTAGCCAGATTAAACACACCATCAAAGGAGATCAAATCCATATGGATATTCCACTGAATGAGATGTGATTTATATAGCTAGGTGCATGCTAGTCCTGAGCGACTGACACACAAGAAGTAATATTTCATTGCTTTCTGATTGTACAGATCATTTGAATGCAGTGGTGAATAGCTTAATAATTACCGAGGGAAAAAGAGGAAAACAAACACTTTCAGATCAATATTGACATGGCACAGTACTAAAGAGGCACATTTACAAATGACCTTGTCTTGATATCAACAGCCGTGGCATTACACAGTACACATACACATGGCCTCATAACTTGGGGTGAGAATGCAGACCAGGCTGCTTTGGAAACAAAACAGAAAGAAAATACATGATGATTTTTTTTTGTCTGCACTTCTGTACTCTGTAAATACCTCACATTTGTGAATTCAGTCCATTTTTGAGATTTTAGGCAAAAGACCAGTTTACTAGGTCTTCCCCCTTCATACATTATTACCTAGTTGGGAGCCTACTAAGTGTTCACCTAAGTCACATGAAGCGCCTCCACATTTTCAAACTGCTGCTAATGCAACATCTCTGGACATGTTTTGAGGAGAGCACTTTCTATCCTGTTATATCAGACACCTGGGGTTGGCACTGCAATGATGGGGTGGGAAGGGTCCTTTCTACCCATCCAGAGAGAACAAGGCCAATTATGCTGTCTTGGCTTTCCACCCACAGATGGCTGTGGTGTTGCCAATCAAACCAACTTGTGGTGAAATTTGTGATTTCATGCTGCACAGAATCATTTCTGAAAAAACCATAATAAAGCCCTAGAGTGGGCTGGCGCCCAGCCCAGGGTGAGTCCCTGCCTCACTCCCGTAGACCACAGGATGGGCTCCGGGTACCTGCGACCCTAGTAAGGATTAAGCGCTCACAGAAAATGAATGAATGAATGAACTATAATAAAATAAAATTCTTGTGAATTCTTTGATTTATGGTCCATCTGATAAATGAAGCTGGAAATAGTGGAGGAAAAAAAAAAAAAAAAACACGCCACACCTCTGGGCTTCAAACAATACGCCTGCCTGATGTGTACAAAGGGTGTTGGGAGAGGCAGAAATCTGACCTCCAGCCAAACAATTCCGAGGCTATTGGAAGGCAGGTATGTTTGGCTGTAACACGATTTGAGTTTCAGTCTTGTGGTCCAGCAGATTCCGTCCCCTTCAGTGGACATTCTGAAAGGAGGCTAATTGGCATGCCATCTGCAGAGAGAGAGTGAGAGAAGAGCGGCAGCAGCTTCACAAAGACCACCAGTCCTCCTCTCTTATAATCAGCATGAGCTTGACTCCTCTGCCTTAAAGAAGCAAAGAGGGGCTTGTTAAAGCAGCCTGTCTTAAATCACACTTCACCGAGCAAAGGTCAAACACGGAGCCTTCCTGTCACACCATGAAGAGTGAAGAACTGTATTTCATTGTTTCTGTAAATCTAACACACACTTTGCAATTCATTAGAAACTACAGATAAACACATACACTTGTAGTGACCAGCCAAAAGTCAAACATACAAACTCTTAAAAGCAGACAATCAATCAAGACAGCTGAAGTGTACAAAGTCCGCTTCTTTAGCTTGTCACTGTAATTATAAGGCTAATGTAGCTAATGAGTAACAGTAACTTATAATGCATTAGTGTGCGTGCCTAAATCACAGTACATGTGCTAAGTGATGTTAAGATGTGTTGAGATGTTAAGTACTATCGAATAGACTTTGTTACCTATTACAACATTCAGGATTCCCCTATGTCTGCTGCCGCTTTCCTTTCTTATATATGTCATACCGTGTCAGAAATAAAAAAAGATAGTGGGGTTTGAGATTATTTTAATATCTGAAATGCTTTGAGGTAAGTGTGTGAGGATTTATACACACAGTTTGCGCAAGTAATGGAAGCTTATAAAGTGTGGTTATTAGCTTCCATTACTTATTAGCCACATTAGTCTTAGAAAAGTTTACATGTTGGTCAGTCTGTCTAATGCTGACATATTTTTTAAGCAATTATCTGCAGATGATGATTTGATTCTACCTCATATATCAAACATGTCTGACCATATTTTATGTTAGGTGTTAAGATAATTTTTTTTTCCCAAACCACTGCTTTAAACCCATTTCAAAAGTAATATGGCAGAATTAAAGCTCTTTGTAATGTTTAAATAAGAGTATTCACATAGTCTGTACACTTATAATCATCCAGATTGGTATTCCTGCCATTGTCCAACATTGTTATTACACTCTATTAATTTGCACTCGCTACAGCAGCCTCCATTGTATGTAGACTGATATTCACTTAGATCTCTGTGGCCTAACAATAGGTTCTCACCGACCAACCTACTTTCCAGGCTCTGCAAAACAAAACATAGCAGGCACAGCGCAGTGAAGAGTGAATGGAGGTCCATGGTTGCGTTCGGTGCAGCCAACATGGAGGCAGCACAGCATCAGAAAGACTAAACACTGCCATCAACAGGAAGCCCACGGTCCTCAGAGCCAGTGGGCGCACTGTTGAAGGAAATTATCAAAAAACAATAGCGCACACTCACATACATCCTTAGGTTTTCTTCCTTTTTCGTTCCCCACACAAGAATAAGAAAACAAACAAACACACACACATACACACGCACACATACACACACACACATACAGGCCTCCCATGTGAGAGGAAAGCACAAAATAGCTTACATTCTGCTGGGGAAGAGGAAAGCTAGATGCTTGAATTCAGAGAGCAGGCTCTGCTGAGGAAAAATCACTGGGTGCGTCCAGAAGTGGGTCAGTGCAAAACACAAGGTCAGATGGTCAGATACGCTGAGACAAACGTCATATTTCCATATCAAATGCCAAAAAGACCAGCAGTGTTTATGTGCCTCAATAAGGCTCAATAACTCTGACTGAACAGGATTATAGTGACAGGATTCTTGATAAAATGAGCACACGGTATTGAAAACAAGAAAGAAGACCAAGTGCATGAGAGAGAGTAAACTCCTATTAAGTAGCTGTTAGCAGTGCATTATGGGTCCACTTCAGAGAAAGGCCTATAATCACGGCCTGTGGTCGAGTGCAGAGAAGAGGAGGCTGGTTCATGCAGCCTGCTGCATAGCAGATGCTGGGAAACTCCTTATTACGCCACAGCCTCTCCAGTGAAAGAAACTGAAAGCTATCCAAAGTAAGCACTAGTCCCCAACCACAATTCAACAAGCCTGCACTGCCTTACACTTTGAGGAATAGAATTGGGACAATCCTCCTCGGAATTCTATTGCTATACAAAATAGACAAATTGCTATATTGTGATTACACTGATTAAGCAAAGGTTAACAAACTTCCTGCATAAGTTTGACCAAAATAATTAACATTTTATGGTTGTGCAATCATTGATTTTGGTTTTCCTTCACTTCAACTCCAGTTACATGACTTTGCCCTCTCAGACACAACTTTTAATCATCCAAACTCATGTCTGTATATCACTAGTTTGTCAGAATATGACATGTGCTGTGGTTTGTGACAAACTTACCCTGTCAAATTAACCATTAGCTTAACGAACACACCACACTTTCAAACACTAATTAATTTCAACTTTCAGTTGCCCCAACACCAGTAACTTGACTTTGATGTCATTCCTTCATTCACCCATTTTCTGTAGTCGCTTAATCCTCACTAGGGTGGCGGGTACCCAGAGCCTATCCCAGTGTCTATGGGCACGAGGCAGGGGCTCATCAGTTAGTTAGAACTGAGCCTCTACTGCATGTTTAACTAACATTAAGTTAGCAGAGCAGGCTACAGAAAAGGTTTATTTTCGCTATTCTATTTTTCGCCCAATTGCTTGACTGTACCCTCAGATTTAAGTCATTATCACCTAAACTTCAGTTAGTCAGTAACTGTTATTGGGCCAGCTAATGCTAACCATCTCCTCTGTTATAGTTGGATCAGTAGGTAACTTTTAAAATTAGCTGTTAGATGAGCCCAAGCTTAGTTACAGCATTAGATGCAATATTGAGATAAACAATATATTGTTTCCAGTCGTTCCCAATCTTTGTCCTGGAGTACCCAAATCTTGGTCATTTTAGTGTTTCCCTGCCCTAACCCACTACAGTTAGTTCAGGAACAACGTGTTAATAAGCTGATTAGCAGAATTCCAATAAATTATTTTGCATTATTAAATTGTAAAATTTGGAGTCGAAAATGTGGAGTCACGCACTTGCACTGGGATTTTAAACGAGTCAGTAAGTCTGATTTTTTTTCTCAGTGTATGGTTACTGCTAGTTTTAATGTTGTGTCTTAGTGTTATGGCTTAGTTTCAAACATAGGCCAAGTCGGAGATCCTGTTTATTTCTTCATGTGAGCCAGGAAAACAGGAGCAAAGGGGACACACAAATAAAGCTGGGGGAAGCATGTGTGGGAGCAAGGCTGGGAGAGAGAGTTTATTGGCAGGGATTCAATGTGCCTCTCATCGGTCATACTTTCGCAGAATTTTGTAGGTCAAATTTGCATGGTGGAGGGGGATTTTGGGTGCTGCACAGCTAGACTGGACTCCCCTCCTAATTCACAGCTGCTTAGAGAATCTGGAGTCTCTTCAACAGGCATTATTCCCAGCCACCAACACTTGCCACAAATCTGAAAGTGAACAGCAAAATGAACAGCAGACTAAAAGAGAAACAATTCAAAAATCCTAAAAAACAATAAGGGTCCAGCACTTGAAACTGGAAGAAAGCCAATGACGTCTCTCTCTCTCTTTTGCTCCTCCTCCTCTTCCATGGCTAGTAAAAGTTATCCATGTGCAGCAGCTCTTACAAGAGTTAATGACTTCCACACCCTGCAGGGTGATTTAAAGCTCCACGGTCGAAGCATGGTACAGTATAGCGTGCTCCATTTCCACAGTTGGGGATACACATGGCCTCTAGAGCTACAGTCAAAGACTGTTGGACTAAAAAGAAATGTGTTATACGCTAAAATGTCATCCAAAACCACTGCACTTCACCACATTATTGGCCTGGGTTCATTTATTTAGTATAATTACTATACTGGATCTTCCGTTTACTGTTCCAGTGCGGTGTGATTTTAATTTATTCTCCGGAGGTATTTTATTTGTCTATCAGGGAGACATTGCTGCAATTTCAAATGTCACCCTTTAAAAAAACCCCCACAAAAACGCTGATCAGCATGTGTGTAGTGACGACAACACTTGAATAAAAACTCACACACGCACACAGTGCAGCTATTCTTTTCGAGTCTAGCATGCCTTACTGACACACAGACCCAGAAATACCAGGAGCATAATCAAACCTCACACTGACTCCAAAGGAAGAGATGGAGGAGGGGAGCGAGAGTGAGTGAGAGTCAAAAAGAGAAAAAGAGAGACCAAGAAGAAAAAACACAAGCTGACTTCACTTGGAAAAGAAAACCAGCATTGTGTGTCGGCTCTTCTCCAGTGACGTCCGCACGGGGCAATCTGTCTGTGAAAAAAATCATAGACTAATGCAGCTGTGCCTTTTGGCTGGAGAGGGTCTGGAGACTCCAGCAGTTCTCCCCACCATCCCCCACGACACAGCTCTGCTGTTTATCAGACTAACTCAGACACTGCAGATCCACACTGATATACATTTCTTATTGTAGACATCTGCATACTTTAAAGTCCAAACATCTGTAAACCTGTTGATATCCACATAGAAATGAAAAACGCTTTGGAATTTTCTAAAAACAACGCAAAGCTACAAGGCACAACAGCTGGTTTCTATCACTGCTCCTTATCTACCCTGCTCTAAGGCATAGTCTACCTCTCTAATCCCCCCCCATCTCGGTCTTACTCTAGAGCCGAATGTATAAATACTATCCTATACCACAAAATGACCTCTAATCCATCACTTAACACAATAAGAAAAGAGAAAACAAATACTGCAATAAATCATTTAGCAAACTACCTTTACAACTGATGACATTTAACAGAAAAAACACCATTAATTACTCTGTGAAGGAACTCATTTTCACAGTACTGTAAATAAGTGTATAATAAATGAATAAGTTGGGCGCATGACAGGTATGTACTGCTGGCTGATACTTATTTCATTTTCTTTACAGTCACTGTGTACTTTGGCCAGTGGCTGTTTTTTTTGCAAATCTTGATCAGCCTTTTTATTTTTTTAAGTTCATGCTTTGAGGGATTAATAAACCCAATAAACACACGAGCAGATTGTCAATACTTTCTAGTGTTTTTAGTCAAAGTAGCAATATGAATCACATCATTTGCACTTTAATAGGCCAAAATGGCATTTTCCAATCAATTCTCTAGTTCATAAGGTGTTACAATAAAAAATACCCCAGTAATAGATCGTAATTGCTACTACACTGCAATGTAACAATATACACTGCAAGTGCAATCTCATGGCTGCGAAAGCTTATGAACCGGTTTAATAAAAATAACCACCTTGTTGCCTTTATCACAGCAGCATATATTTGCAGCATTCCTTCCAGCAATTTTGGAAATAACTTGTGTCCAAATCTTCCCAACATCTTTAGATGCAAGTTCTGTCTCATTTACTGGATGCTCATTTCAAATGGAATAGCTCGTCCCATGCCAGCTCAGTGGGAGAATGATCTGGAGACTGGGGAGGCCAAGACATAATTCTCAAAACTTTTGGCTTTTCTTTGGACTGGATATAATTTTGGCACAATTTTGAAGAATGCCTGGGATCCTTATCCTGTTGAAGAATGAAATTTTGTCCAACGATTCTTCAACCAGAAGGAATCTTCAACCAGATGTCGAAGAACTGAGTGGTACGTTTCTTTTTTCATGATTCAGTACAAAGTGAATGTCAGTAAACTAAAGAGAGACCTGATCTGTCTTCTTCAGAACCAATGGTTTGAGCTTTGTGGCTAAAGAATGTTACTACAGATTATAAAATATTGGAAACCAGTCGCTTACATTTGTTTTATGTATTTCTAATGTTTCAGCTACTGAACTTGTGTTCAAACACGTAAAAAATAATGATATCAAACTACTAGAGGTGGCATTCTGGTAATAATGGGTATCAGTATTGGACAGATACCAGCAGAAAATGCATGATCAGATTTCTAAGATAAAATAAGAATAAATCTGATCCAACCCTGTAACACATTTAGCCCGAAACTGCACAGTCACTCTGTGTGATGTGTGGTTGTTGGCTGTGTTTTTCTTCCTGTGGGGTAGTAAAGTGTTTGAGTAGTCTGAGCATGATCATGGATGTTCATTTTAAAATAAAGTGCTCCAATATATATATATATTTTTTTACAGATTAGTATTTTTCAAGAAAAAAAAAACATTGTTTCAGTATCAGTATTGGCCGATACTTAAGATTTCAATACTGGCATGAGTATCGGAAAAGAAAAAACAGTACTGTGCTGTTTCTGATTATGTCATTATAGCCAGTAATAACAAAGACTTCCAAGAGTTATATGAGTTCAAATCGGTACTGATGAAAATCTATATTCCAGCTCTAAAGGAACAGGGCTGGTTCCAAGAAAGTGAAATGACACCTATGGCCCCTTACTTTAAAGCTGCACGCACAGACCCAATTAAACAGCAACAAACTGCTTCACTAGTGCCTGTAGCTAATAACCAGTTCGAGTTGGACCAAAAGATTGAAAAACCTCTGCGCTTACGTCAGTATGAGTTGTGAAGCTAAAAGCAATTAGCCTTTTCCTAAAACTGTACAAAAGCAGGCATGGAGACACTAAAACTAAATTTAACCCAATGCAAGCTTTGATGGTTTTTCAGTCATTTTTTACTGCTCGGTATAGACTGCATTCCAAGTTGACAGAGACTGTCTGTGCACAGCATGTCTGACGCTAAGCAGATTTTGGAGCAGCTCACATCTTGGAGCGGCTGTCTTTACTAGGTCAGTTCCTTCTCCTTCCCACTGGACTCCACAAAGACGTCAGTCTTCGCTGCTGATCAAACTGTAGGTCGCATGAGGAATGCGAGTTTTAGGCCTTGATTGGAAGCTTTGACTTGGCAGAAATAAGCGATTGAGAGAGACAGAGAGAGAGAGAGCTGCTGTCTGAGTCGAGTGCTTAGTGCCATCCACTGTGTGTGGGCCAACACAGCTCTGTCTTTCAGGCTAAGCACACAAAGAGTTTTCTGAAGGGGAAGACTAGGGAGGGGCCGAGAGGAAGAGGACTCACGCAGATCTAATCATCGAATCGGCTAAAGTAAGATTTAAAGGGCCCATTTTCTAGGCTTTTCTTGTATTTTCTTTTTTCTATGAAATCCTAAGCAGTAATATACACCCTTGCTTTCAAAATCTTGCAGAAAAAAAAAATCATATAAAGTTAAATTTACCTTAACTTGTACGCTTTCGAATAATTAAAACAAAAAGGCAAACAAAAACACTGTAATCGGTCGATAATAAAACAACAATAACTTAACAGCCAGGAACGTTCATAGCTTTGAACAACCATTCTTTGGAATCTTTTCCTCGTAAGTGAGTCTAATTATATTCATGGTTGTAATTTAATAATGATATATATGCAAGATATATACATCTGTGTGTGTGTGTGTGAGAGAGACAGTTTCCATATATGGGCAATACGGACTGAGAAGTAAACAGTACATTCTGAAACTTCATCAAACTGATCGTGCTAACAGCCTCTCTTTAAGGAAGAACTGTAAAAAGACAAGTGGTTTAATTCTTTTGAAACGCAGTGTGACCGTGAGCTTCATTGAGTCCAGAAGTTTTGGCTGCCCACTTGTCTTACAATCTTGAGACTGACACGCACCAGGCTCCGCCCAAGGGACGCACAAGTTCCATATAAGGGTCATCAACACTTTATCAACGTGTGGGTGGGTTGAACACGTGAACCGCTCACCTCTTCTTGTGAAGCATAGTTGGCTGCCTCAGGGTTCACGGACCAGTAGCAGTAATCAAAACCAAACTCCAGCAGCCTCTCTCTGGAGTCACCCGAAGGCTCTACTCGCCCATCCAGACGCCCATCCAGCTACATTAGGAGAGAAAAACAAACAAACAAAAAACCCATCAAGTTTCCAGCACCAAAGCCCTAGTGAAGTCATGTTTTGAGTTGGAGTAGCTGGGGAGAGGTCTTTTAAGCCTGGATTAAACATGAAACTACAGATAGCATGAAACACTCCCTCAGTCTGTATTTTCTATTGCTCTCTTATGTCCCTATAACAGACAGTTTATTCATTTTTTCTCTCACCCCAAACAAAGTTTCCCAGCAAAGACATGTTTGGCTTACTTTACACAGGACCTATTGTGTAACTATATGGAACCACTGTACTAAAGTGAATGTAACTAACAAGCTTCATATCTGATGAAAGTGTTACCAGCACAGCAGAGCATCAGTGTCACATTCACTCACGGCTCTATGTGTAAATAAAGTAAAAGCAGGGTTCTGAACACAGAATAACAGCGTTCATGCATTCGAAATCGGAAAAGAAAAAACAAAAGCGTCACCAATACAAATATAAATCTAGTGGACAGAAGTACACTATATAGCAAAAGTATTGGGATGCCTGGCCATTACATCACCAAATACATAAACTTCAATACGGAGTCGGTCCCCCATTTGCAGCTATAACAGCTTCCACTCTTCTTGGAAGGCTTTCCACAAGATTGTGGAGAGTTTCTGAGGGAATTTGTGCCCCTTCATTCTGTAGAGCATTTATGAGGTCAGTCACTGATATTG
The DNA here is from genome assembly GCA_037576975.1 of Alestes dentex. Classification (NCBI taxonomy): domain Eukaryota; kingdom Metazoa; phylum Chordata; class Actinopteri; order Characiformes; family Alestidae; genus Alestes; species Alestes dentex. The sequence continues at coordinate 44,064,014 of JBBIGA010000001.1, read as the reverse complement.
GACGAGAAGGGCTGCCTCGCAATCTCCATTCCAGTTCATCTGAAAGATATTGGATGGGGTTGAGGTCAGCGCTCTGTGCGGAACAGTCAAGTTCTTCCACTCCAAACTCATCCAGCAATGTCTTCACGGTTCTTGCTTTGTGCACTGGGACACAGTCATGCTGGAATAGAAAAGGTTCTTCCCAAACTGTGTCCACAAAGTTGGAAGCATGGCGTTGTCCAAAATGTCTTGGCATGCTGAAGCATTAAGATTGCCCTTCACTGGAAGTAAGGGCCCTATTGTCCCAATAATTTTGTCCACATATTGTATCAGTTAACTTGAAGCCTGAGGTTCGTCTGTACATTTGTCCACTTGGGGTACAAACTCCAATTACTTGCTCAAAACTTTAGCCCCATTGTTCTAGTGCAAAACCGCACTTTGGACACCGTGTCTTTTGACCGTAGAAAGGGAAAAATTCTGGAAAGGTTATTTACTGTCAAACCATTCCTTTAAATGTGTGCAATTAGGTAAATGACTTGGAAGAGTTTTTATATAGAGAGATTTATAGATTTAATAGACCTTAACAAATAAATAAAAAAATCTGTCAGCCTGTGTTTGAGGTGGTTGATGATTTTAAAAGTTTATGCCAAAAGCAGTCCAGATCATTCTAAAGCTTAATGGCCTTCCATGGATAACTCTGTGCTGACATAAAGGAAACTACAATTCCATTAACCGCCAGCATGAAACATCAACACACATCAGTGCATAGATAAAATGCACACATGAACGCACACATGCATTTCTCAGCACTTTATTGGCTCCATTACACAGGCCTGAGCTGCATCATCTATATTGTGCTTTCATTGACAAGAAGATGTGCCATGCCAAGATGGCAGGAATAGGAGCGTGCCTAAACATGCCTCAGCCCGGGCATCCATTTCCCCAGGCAACGCTGTGTTTACAGTTGTAGTCCTGCACTTTCCTGGCTCTGCTCAGTATGGGTTACCTCACTACACTATGCTGACCCACAGATTTATTAATGAGCCTTAGCACTGGGACGTTAAATTTAGATCCAACAGATCACACAAACAGAGTTTAGGTAATGCCTAATATTACAGCAATCATGTCTTATAAAAACAGTCACATAACTAAAACATTTTTGAATTGTTAGGCATACTGAAGCCTGGTACAATTCTCACTCTGCATTCATACAATTTGCAAGCAAGAGTTACTTCAGTTTCTTTTGTCATGGTCCAAACAATAAAACCATTGTGCACTGGTGTTATCAGGTGATTTCAGTTCATTAAAGGGGACATATTATACCTCTTTTTAAACACGTTTAAAAAACAATAAACAATTTTAAACAATAGGTCTATAGGCTATACAAAACATGAAGTTCTTTGCACAAAATTACTCTCACATAAAGAGATCTCACCAGCTTTATTCTTGACAGTTTCAGTCTCTTTCAAAATAAGCCATTTAAGGGCTCTGTCACTTATATGCAAATAAGCTGTTGCTGGCCACGCCCCACCCATCCCAAGCTAACACTGCACGTTTACCACACGTGAAAATGGCAGAAAACAGAGGCGCTATCCAGCCCTATATGTTCGACCCTGAGTTGGACCCAGCGCAAGATGAACACAACACTTTTGTGTGACTTGCCTTTGCCTGTAGCCATAGTGCTCAGCATCTTATGCGTACTCGTAAAACCAGCAGACAAAAATGGCGGATCTTCAACTAATCTATTGGGTGGGGGCTCGACAGATGAGGGGTTGTTCTATGCAAATTTCCTTATCCTGACGTCACAATAGGGGAGCCGACGGCTCACAGAAGCATATGATTCCTTACACCAAAATCTTTCAATTGATTCACAGAAAACGGATGGATGTTTTTTTTTTCGCGCTTGGAGTGTTTATAGGAGCAGTAGAGACCCAAATAGAAATACAAAAGGATGCAAAAAGTGAGTTTTGCATAATATGTACTCTTTAACAATTAATTCTCCAATGCAAAACAGACAAAATTTTATTTTTATTTCAATCAATTAGTAACTTGTATAGTCTTTCCTCCCTCTTTTCTGTAGGATGGTTCCCAAGCATTCTAGGTGCATAAAGATGTTAATGAAGGCAAAAACTGATCAAAGATCAGCCCTCTATTATGAAGATTAATACATGATTGCCTCTTTATGAATGTTTTGGTGTTGAACATAACAATGGCTCTTTGATAACTTTCCCTCCAAGTATACAGTAGGTATACACTAGGAATTGTGGGCCAATATACAATATCTGTATGTACATAATTACTGATACAAATATATTAAAAAGAATTTATTAAGTCCACCTGGATTAGAACTGCAGCCAAATGTAACATTTATTTCACAGGATAACAAATGCTACAATTGAAATTCAGATATTTTACCACAGTAGCCCAGCATGACCAAAATATTCTGAAATATTGGTTTAACTGTCTGCCCGATGCCAATGTTTTGAGTATGGTCACACATCCCTAGTAGAGACCAAACATTAGATCAAGCAACATAAGTGTGTGTTTGTGTGTGTGTGTGTGTGTGTGTGTGTGTGCCACTATTGCTAACTTTGTATCTCCAGTCCCATGCTTGTTATAGTTTTTCTCTCAACTGCCCTACATTCTCTAAATAACTCCTCTCGGGACAGTTCTGAGCTGCACTCTTTGTTTTGTTTCCTCCTTTCCTCTTTTTCCACTCTGACAGCAGGTCACCAGATGTGAGACTCCTGTCATTTCATTAACCTGTTAATCAAAGAACGGGACTGATATCGAGTGTCTAAAAGCTTTAAAAATAGTTATCAGACTCTCAGGTTGAACAGATTAGCTCTTTGCTAACCATAGCGCATCTTCATTTTAAACCACTAGTAAAATTACAGAGTAGGCATTTTTATGCACAATGTGAAACTGTAAAACCTATCTATATAATCTGACCGAACTCATGCTTAAGTAAATGTATTTAAGGACTGCATTTTGTTATTAACATACAGCATTAACATGTATTGGCATCGGTGTAGAATTGTTGTATCCAGTGTCACTGTTGGGTATATCTGTAGGCTAATCAAATATTTAAAAATAAAACTTCATAAAAAGCACTAAACCACACAAACAGGCTTTGGCAGAACAATGACAAACCTCATAAACCTTTTCAAACATTAACCCTAGAATTCATGACCAAGGAAAGCCAAAAGACAAAATAAAGGGGGTCAAAATGACTCATACTGAAATCAATGGTTTTCTTCAAAGACAAATGATTTTGTTTATATCTTCATGGTCAACACAATGAAATGATTTCAGAATTAAATGGTATATATGTACTTATGTAATCTCTCAATCCATCAATCAGTTACACAACATGTCTAACATTAATAAAGTAGTAGTAACACCAGTATTGAGGTAGCTAACTTTGCTAGCTAACTTTGCTAGCTAATTTGCTAGCTTCGGCCTTTCTCTGCACATTTCTCCACACAACTGATCCTCCTAATCAGTTCATAAGCATCTTCTGGGCTGAAGAGAGCGTTTTAGAGCAGGAAAGCAATAAAATGTGCAGGCAGAGGGGCTCCAGGACCAATTTTGGAAACGTGTGTGGTAACTCTGTGGTAAACATTCACAGATTTGCACTTTGAGGAATGTGCTCTAAAGTTCATTAGTAGAAACAGACCCTATTTTGTACACACACAGTCATCTCACAAATCAGGTTTAGAAGCTGTTGTTTCAGTCCGCACACAGAGGTATGGAATTCAGGTTTAGAGACAGTAAACTGAAGCGTTTACTTTGACTAGAAGGCTGTTCAGGAGGTTTGTGTAGAAGTATTAATGAGGTAAGGATGATGTCTGTGTATGGTGGATGGTTTAAACTCTACGTTCAATAAACAACAGTGTAATCAAGCAGGAAAAAGATCATCTCCACAGTAAACTTCCTGTTGCTGAGAGACCCTCGGAGTAACATTCCACTGCCACTTCACTCCTCCCCTAAACACCCTGTTTCACGCTGGACATGTGTAAACAATAGACTCTTTCTTCAGCTTTTCTTTATAATGGCTATATAACACCCTTGTTAACTAACGATGCAAGATGCCAAAGCATTAGTAATACTGCAACAGAACACAGACTTACCTTCACATTTCTCACTTGTACCACTTTGTCCTCCACCTGAACAGCTATCCTCCCTCCATCTGCACTCTCTCTGTGGAAGACATAAGCAACATGCAATGACTGACAGAAACAAATACCCAAATACCGTAAATCACATCTTAAAAGTAATATAAGGTTTTCTTTTATACTGCATTGATTCATTTAGAATTTTCCCAATTTTCCGCCCAGTATTGTGGTCTCCAGTTTCACCCACTGGCTAGGACTCCCCCATCACATGATACCCCCCCGAACTGAGAGGGTTAAGGCTATCATGTGCTTCCTCCCAGTCACATGAAGCCAACAGTCACATCTTTTTGAGCTACTGCTTGTCATGGACAGTGTTTGGCTATGTCAGTGAACAGATGCCCATGCTGGCTAGTATTACACTGTGTAGTGGGGGGGAGAGGGAGGGTCTTCCTTCCCACCTAGAGAGGCCAACTGTGTTCTCTAGAACACTCTGCTAAGAATGGCTGTGGCACCACTGAGGATCGAACTTTAGATAGTTTAGATAGTTATGCCACTCACATGCCCAGGCGAGTTTAACATACAGGAGAACAAATAAAAAAATATAAAATGTGCCATAACTTTAGTGCAGGCCACACTGTGCGTTCAAATGTGCAGAAGAGTGTTTTCTGTAGAGGATGTGCACTTATTTTCACTTAGAAAATCAACAAAATGCCATCTGACAAGGGATACACAAACCTACACATATGACTGTATTTGTTATACAGACAAAAACTGTACACAGCAGACACATTCTTTTTTTCAGGAAACTATCGTCACTGTCAGCACAAAAGATTGTATCTCTTTTTTTTGTAATTTATATTTTGAAAATGACAGATTTTTGGAGACAGTAAAAATAAAAAAGTAATTTGTTTTAATACTTCTTAAGTTCTCTTTGGTGATCTTATCCAGACACAGACTCATAACAGTGAGGCTGTGTGGAAAATCAGAGGCCACGAGGCTCTGAGAGCGTGCTCTCCATCTGCACTCCACACTGCAGAGTAGGTCAAACAAAAAACAAAACTCATGAGCTGCACAGCTGACAGAAAGGAGACATATGCGAGTGCGTGTTTGTTGGAGTAAAAGAGAAGAAAGAGGAGTAGAGACAGCTGTGTGTGCACTCCAGCTGCTGAGTTCGAATAAAACTGATGCAAGAGGGTGAAATCTGAGGACGGGGCTGAGCTGTGTGAATCTGAACTCTGAGCAGCATGAATAAGTCTGAATTAAAACTTGTCTAAGAGGCTTTTGGCTCCACAGCAGTGCTGCCATTAGTTGGGGTGAACTTGGTGTGCTAGCCTGGGCCCTGGACCAGGGGGATCCAGAATCAAGATTAAAAAAGTAGAGAAATTTGCTTCTTTTCCAGTTTTATGTGGTTTTTTTTTTCTCCTGTTAAGTCAATAAGATAAAATCAGGAAAACAGGCTTTGATAAGGTCACAGTTGGGTATGGATCTGGCTGGGGACCTACCTACTTAAAAAGTCCAGCTAAATCTGAAATAGCAAAAAAAAAAAAAAAACCCTTTTCCTTAAAAAAATGCATTAAGGTCAAGCATGATGTCGTGTGAAATCAGATGCATAAAAAATGGAAGGACAAAGAAGGAGAAACAGCATGAAAGAGCATGAAAGAGTGAAAGAGCCTATGTCCTTACTAAAAACAGAGGAGCAACAAAACATCTAAACAAAGCTTGTATTTCTGTCCCAGGCCTATAAATCTGACATGACAGTCAGATGGTTTTCCTGGCTGGTTTTCCTGTTAGAACATGTACAAACAGTTGCTTTGGTGTTCCACAAGTTTGTCTTTCTTAAAAGCTGTTTTGAATGTTTTCCTTTCCTGATCAAAATGACTAATATATTCGCTGTATTTCATTCTTTCATGCTGAATGATAGAGTAGGTGGAAGCCTCTTAGGACCTCCGAATGTAAAGACCCAACACAGACATTGTAGTACCATACAGACATCTGATTCTGCCAACCCCAAAATCAGGCCCTGCCCAAAACCTCAGCCTGCTGCCTGCTAGCCTCAGACACTGCCGGCCAGGAAAAAGAAGATTGAAAACAGGGTCATGATGGGCAAATTTGTTTTGAGGAAAGTACACATTACTTGGTTTATGCCATGAAGTGGGGCCCCTTTTTCCCTCTCAATGTTTGCTGATAGTACAAGCGTGCAGGTGAATGAATCATGACACCACATGACAAAGAAAACTGAAAGAAAGAGGAACAAACTACAGCAGAATTTACATAGTAATATAAAATGAAGCTCACAGCGAACACATCTCCATTCATATAACAGCAACAGCATCCTCTGAGCTCATCCATTGTTGTGCATGTTTTGTGGGGCTGTTTAAATGTCAAAGCCAGAAAGACAGCCATGCCGGGCAGGCCAAGCTGATCCAGTAGGCAAGTCTTTGTGTCTCGATCCGCTCAGATTTTCTTTACCTCCTGTACCCCACCCTCTTCAGCACCCCACTCAATCTGACCCCAAACATACTGTTGTAATTTGGCTGGTGGGTGGGGCAGAGACTTTTCTTGGGGCACACTACTACTAGAGCAGCGTTCGGCTGCCCCAAGTCTGGCTTTGATTGGGCAGCCGAAGGAAAACACTTTTGGTTTTCCATGAGTTATTAACACAGCGTGTAAAGCTCCTGCATAAAAGAAAGTGTAAAGTGTCTATTTATCATACGTGACCTCACCCCAGCACAGTGTGAACATCATGAAAATGCTCTCTGCATTTAATCCATTCACCAAGTGAAGCAGCAGGCAGCCAGGAACACAGCATCCAGGAGAAAGGGTGTACATCAGGGGTACCTCAGTGGTGCCTCTAGAAGTCCTGGGAGTCAAACCCATCACCTTCTGATCGCAGGGGCAACTCCCTAATCACTAGGCCACCAAGACATAGTTTCCATTGGACATGTCTGATTTTGGGGATGTGAAAGTGAACCATTTGTCAGGCCTGAACACAGCACAGCACAGCACACAGTATGAACAATGTGAATTCTTCCTCTGCATTTAACTCATTCACCAAGTGAATCAGGGGGCAGCCAGAAACACACAGCGTCCAGGGAGCAGAGTGTGGGGACAGTACCTTCCTCAAGGGTACCTCAGTGGTGCCACTGGCAGTCCTGGGATTCGAGCCCATGACCATCTGACTGCAGGGGTAGCACCCTAAACATCAGGCTCAGGCTCACCAGCCGCACCAGTTGTATGCCAATACTGGAGTTATATTATTTACTAACCTTTAACCCCGTGCAGGCCTACTGATAATAAATACCATGCAAAGGTGCTCGGTGCAAAAAAAAAATCAGAATTTGCAGGTACTCTAGCTAAAAAAGCATGTCATTCAGCCAGTCCATCACTGTACGGAAACGTGACCACAACAGTCCCAACTATACTGTTTTGCAAGAGAGGTGCACCACAACTGACAAGTGAAGAAACCGAGTCGTGGGTTGGGTTGGAGGTGTTTGGAGCTGTCCAATTCCCACACATAGCAACACCACCAACAGCTGACAGCTCTCTCAGTTCCTCAGAGCCCAGAACAGACGACACACAACACAAAACCCATAATCAGGTTATTTACTTATTTTAGCACGACTTTTCTTACCTCGAGTTTAAAGGGCGAACTCGAATCGCGACCTTCACGTTTGCCATTCGTTTGAAAAAGCACAACTGAAGTCGAACTGAAGGTTATTTGAGTCCATAGAAGACGTTCTCGTCGCATCTCATGATCTCTCCACCCCGGTAAAAACGATCCGCAGAGACCATCACACTCATCCCGCGCGGACACACCGCACAGCACGCGCCAGAACGAGCAGAAACTTCCTGCAGTCTAGAGCGAGGAGGAGGAGGAGCCGTGGAGGGAGGGGTGGAGCAGGAGGAGGAGATCAGGAAAAGAGCAGGAGGAGAGAAGCAGATGAGGAAGAGGAGATAAGGAGGGGGAGGAGGAGATGAGGAAGAGAAGGAAGATGAGATGAGGAAGAGAAGAGGAAGAGGAGAGAGGATGAGGAAGAGGAGAAGAGGTGGATAAGAGGAGGAGGGGATTAAGAAGAGGAGATTAAGAGGAGGAGGAGGGGTGAGGAAGAGGAGATGAAGAGGAGGAGGGGTGAGGGAGAGGAGGTGAAGAGGAGGAGGAGGGGAGGAAGAAGATATGAGGACAAGAAGAGGAGGAGGGGATGAGGAAGAGGATAGGTGGAGGAGAGGAGGAGGGGATGAAGAAGAGAAGATAAAGAGGAGGATGAGGAAGAGGAGAAGCGATAAGGAATAGATGAGGAAGAGGAGAAGAAGGGAGTGGCATGGAGGAAGAGAGAGAGGCCCTTTTTGGTTACAGAACTCCTCAGAGCTGTTCTCTCCTCCTCTAAACAAAGCTCATGCTGCGTCACACTCACTGCACACATCTTTAGATCTCAGTTAGTGTTTTGTTTGTTTGTGCTGGGCAGTGTTGATAAAATACAGCATTACAAAACTCCCCCAGTATCAGATGATATTTTAAGTTTCCACAGTCTCTCTGTTTGATACAAGAGGGGCTAGGTTCCATTTCTCTGAGCATTCGACGTTATAAAAAATATAGTAGTAAACAACAGTGCCACTACGTCATAGCATCCTAATTGCTCTGGCCACAAGCTAATTTGTTAACTCCATGCTAACACTGTAGCCATTAGCTAACATGTTAGTCATGACACAATACAATATACACTATATGGACAAGGCCCCCTACTTCCAGTGAAGGGTAATCTTAATGGCTGGTAGCCTAGTGGTTAGGGAACTGTCCGTGCAATCAGAAAGGTCTGGGTTCAATTCCCAAGACTGCTAGGCACCTCTGAGGTACCCTGCTTCACTTGGTGAATGGGTTAAATGCAGAGGAAGAGTTTCGTGCTGTTCACACTGTGTGCTGTGGTGTGTTCACGTATGACCGAATGATCACTTTCACTAATGCTTCAGCATACCCATTTTGGCCATGCTTCCAACTTGTGGCCACAATTTGGGGAAGAACCTTTTCTATTCCACCATGACTGTGCCTCAGAGCACAAAGCAGGGTCCATAAAGACATGGCTGGATGAGTTTTGGTGTGGAAAGAACTTGACTGGCCCGGTCAGAGCCCTGACTTCAACCCCATCCAACATCTTTGGGATGAACTGGAAAGGATTGTGACCCAGGCCTTCTCATCCAACATCAGTGACTGAACTCATAAATGCTTTACAGAATGAATGGGCACAATTCTTCACGAAAACTCCAAAATCCTCTGGAAAGACTTCTGTGAAGAGTGGAAGCTGTTCTAGCTGCAAAGGGTGGACCAACTCCATATTAAAGTCCATGTACTTGAATAGAATGTCATTAAAGTCCTTGTTAGTGTAATGGTGCAAAGGAATCCCAATACTTTTGTCCACATAGTGTATATTATACAATTCTCTCCAAGTTTGAGCTTGTAAACCTGACAATAAAGCCTCAATATACAATATACTGTATGTAACAGATGTTTGGCATGTAATTGGTGCAAAAAAAAAAATTACAAAATTTATTACATAAACATTTATATACCAAATTTATTTCTTAATTTTCTTAAACATACAGTTTAAAACCAACAGATAATATGTCCAACATGAACCAACAATTTGTTAAAAATGCACCCAAAAGCATTCAGAGCAACAAATTGCCCACAAACATAGATGCAAGCATACATTTAGAGCAGCAATTAGAAAATATGTCCATGGCTAAAACAATCATGAATACTAAAGAAATATGAAAGATATCATGATATACATCTCTGAAACAATATGCCACTTTAGGTCTACATGTGGCATGAACGTGTTTATAAAACAACTGGCTATCTGATGCATGAAAAGAAATGCAGCCTTGATTTCCAAGCAACAATATTACCTGGATTCTCTGCACCGTCCAGATAAGCATTATCCAAATTCAAAGGTTTTCATTGCATTACATATTCTTGAACAGCATTTTCCCCCAAAATAGTCTTTCCCTCTTATTTTTTTCCACAATAGCCCTGATAGTTACCTCAAGGGAAAACAGATTTGTAAAGTAATTTTACTGTTTTAATTCCATTTCTGTACTTTCATACTGCTATACTGTTACTATTTTCAAATCCAACCAGTTAGACTGCAGTACACTCTACTGTACTGTGACAGAGTACCACAGCCAGATGTCAAGGCCAGGTACAAGACACACTTATGTTGAGAGGCTGACATATTAAGGCTTGGCCCAATAAGGACATTTCAAAGAAAATTCATGTTTTGAAAATTCAATTTTTGGCACAGAACAGTGTATCTGAAGTATCAAATACTCCCACGTTGTGAACTAAGTGCTTAAAGTTGTCTCTGTTTGAATGCAAGTGTTTTGTCTGGATTTATCACTCATGTAGTGTAGGTGGCTCCCTCTGCTGGTTACGGTGAGACCTGAAGTATATTGCTGTGTTGAACCGAAGGCACTGGTGAAGCAGAGCTCAATGAAAGCTTCTGAAATTTCTCAATGGATTCCTACAGTAAAAACAGAGAGAAAAGACAGTTCATTATTATTTGGTGACTGCAGAGTGGAAGCATAGTGGCATGATTTTGCCTGGGGCGATGAGCAGCTTTCAGAAAGTTAGAGCACCTGTGTGCTCTCACTCCAAAACCGCTCCATTGTCACTTCATTCCAAGTCCGCTCTACATAATACCTCTGTGTGACGTGAGTGATGCCATTTAAACAGACAGCGTAATGGGAAATTCTGGCTGACTGCTATCGTTCTCTAGACATTTATACAAATCTTGTGTGGTCCATTCTGCTGTGTGAATGATATATTGTTTAAAATGTATGTGCATTTGATTAAGCTGTGAATGGGTATGCGTGACTGAACATGAGTAATACAAACAGTATTTATATTCTTGAGAAAAGTTCATCCCAGCACCTCTATAATCAAGCTGAAACAACAAAGCTTTACTACAGCTTTGCTCACTACAGGTTTGTGGCTGTGAAGTCACACAATCATCTTACAGTCCAACACTTTGGCATCAGCGCAGCTGATGGCGTCAGCTCAGTGCTCTATACGCCATTTCAATGCTTTTAAATCTTAAACCTCACCCTTTATTGAGCCTGAACATGAATCGCACACATTAAACTTTTGTACCATCAAGTGAGGGTGGAGTGGGAGCAATGAGTGAGAAACAGAAAACCCAGAGTGAAGTTTGAGTGAATACAGAATACTCTAAACAAGGAAACAACATTTCTATGTAATCATCTAATCCACTCATACTCTGAACATATTTCAAACAATATGTTAGTTGTTTTAATTCTGGATGTGTGTATGTATGAAACCATTACCGCTGGCCAGGATAACTCAGACAGCTTAATCCAGTGACTGCGTACTTCGTCCTCCGCTAGTAGTCCTTTATCTATGAGCAGCGTAATCAAGAGCAGGTAGTTACACCTCTGTAAAGACAGATAAAGAAAGGATCATTCAGGCTGCTGGGCAGTTACCACATGTCTAGGATGCAGACATGACTATGTTTGATGCATCTACAGTGTTTTCTACTGTGATAGGTGGTCACCTGCATGTCACTTGCATGGAGAACGGTGGCGAGTGTAGATTCGCTGAGGAGAAGGTGCAAAGGTGTGGGAGCAGGAGGAGTGCGAGTCCACAGAAGAACAAACTCTTCCAACAGAGACTGAACATCAACTGTTCTCTTGTTGCTCTCAACTGAAGATACCAAAGGTAATTCTCCTGATACTGCAGAGACACAAAAACACATACAAAATATTTAACAAGGACAATTCTCTTTCATTAGGTTGCTACTGAGCTACTTTATTAACACCTCTATTCCACATCTAATCTTAATCACCTAGTTTGAAGGCCAGCAGGACAGTACAACGCAGCAGCATCTGCTCCGCCACTGAGGACAGGAACTGCACAGAGACCACAAGAAAGAGTAATGAGGATATGTAGGTCAAGAATTGTGATTTTGTATGATCGAGGAAACGTGAAGATAAGATGGGTAACTTGTACAATGTACTTTTCTGCATCTCAGTGTCTGTCCCACTTTTTCAAGCAAACAGACAATCTGCTGAACTGTGAAAACCTCTTCTTCAGTCCTGGGTCCTACTGCAATGCTCAGCACCTCCTGAAACATTACAAAATAGTAAACAAATGTTTTAATAATCTAAGGACAATAAAAATCTCTGTATGCAAGAGTTTATTATTTAAAGAACAATGTAATAACTTGCATAACACTGAACAACAATGTAGGCACCATTCTTATTATCATTAGTCATTCTAGATAAGAGGAAACTACAAGTCTGTTAAATATAATTATAATTGTATATAATAACTGTTTGATTTTCTGAATTTTGCAGATACATAAATGGGATATGGCCCATTTCCCGTGTATCATTCAGTATTAGGTTCATTCTCCTTTTGTCCCCCAAATATGCAATATGTTGCAGCCCAGCACGTGAAAAGGGTTGTTTTATACAATTATACAAAGTCACAATCCCATACTTGCATTTCTCAGCTATACCTTTAACTCGATGATGACATTAGATGACAGAGGAGCTTTGTGGGAACAGTCCAGAGGACACGATGAACCAGTATCCTGCACTGAAGAAGTCCTATGTGTCTGCAGACTCTTGCCTGTTCCCTCTACATCCACAGACTCTGTACTGGGAGGGCCCGGTACGCTCTTCATCACACGCTCAAAACTGCTTTTCCACTCCCTCTTTATCAGAGCTGAGTGAAAACGCAAGCACAAAGTAAGGACGCCATCCTAAGCCAACCAGTAATACATTGCAGAGTACCTGTTTCAGTACCTGTGATATTGGAGGAGAGCCAGCTGCAGGCTTTCTCTGTGGCCAGACGGGTGGTAATGCTTTCAGCTGTTGTCAGTACCTGTAACAGACATTAGTTATGTCTTAGAGCCAAGGTCCACCATGCTGCATTTATAAACTGTGTGTGTGAGGCTACTTACAGTTTGAGATGTCTCCTCGGGCAGAAGAACCCTAACAGCTCTGGGAGCATTCTCATTGCAAAACCTAGTAAAATACACAAATACACGCGCACAC
>JBBIGA010000001.1:44037614-44050745 GCA_037576975.1 Alestes dentex | reverse complement strand
CGGGCAGAAGAACCCTAACAGCTCTGGGAGCATTCTCATTGCAAAACCTAGTAAAATACACAAATACACGCGCACACACACACACACACACACACACAGTATTCAAGAACAAATCCATATATTAACACATTCCCTCCCACCCACCCATGACTAAATTGGATTCAATACAGCTTTTTTCACTTAGCCATTACAAAAATCACAGACCTGAGACAAAACTATTTTTGTTTACTAGATGAACATTGCAGGTTTGTGAAATATACCTCAAACAAATGAAACAACTCATTTTAATTAATGGCATAATTTTTTCCAGAACAAGTAGAGAAAAATAAATTATGGAAACACTCAATGTAGGAGAAAAAAAAAACTATGGAATCACTTAGTAATCTGCATCTCTAATATTAATCGGCACAGGGCTAAAAGAGAGTGCCCAACAGGAGAGTTAACTTCAGTCAACTGAAACATGGAAAATGGAAAAGTTTGTAAAACCCCTTCAAGAATGAAATCCACCATGGAGTGTGGCAAAAAGATTCCAGGCAGCTGTGTAAAATTTGCTGCAAGTATAAACAAAATGGGAAGTTTACAAAAGGAAAACATACGGGGTTGACAAGCTAGACCACCAAAAGGTCAGGAAAGAAAACTCAAAGCAATATGCTTTGAAAACAGGAAACGCACAACAAAAAAAGACAACAAATGGGTGTGAACAGGAATCAGTGGTAGAACTGTAAGAAATGGGCTGAATGAAATGGGATTTACATCAGGAAAAGCCAAATGAAAACCAGCACTAACCTAAACAGAAGAACACAGTGGGCTAAAGAGAAGCAATCAAGTTATGTGGAACTAGATGAAAGTAGTGTTCAGTGATGAATCATGAATCTGCATGGGCCAAGGAGATGATGCTGTAACTTTTGTATGCAGCCATGACTGCCTGAGGAAAATAATCCAATTTCAACAATCTCATATACCATTTTAGGTGAGGTAAGGGGGAAGATCATTATCTCAACAGTCAATGTGACATTTTAAACACCTTTTCTCATTCCACTGATAATTTGGTGAAGTAGTCTTTTTTAGATTAACGCATCTTGCGTAAGAGCAAAGATCAAACAGTCCAGACCAAAATATCATTGAAACTCTATGGTGGAAAAGAAAGTTGGTACTTGTGTATTAGCTTGATAACTATGATTTCTTCTTTTTATGATTACATATTTGTTTCCTCCACACTGAGTGATTCCATATATTCTCTTCTACTTAATCTGGAAAAAACTTCTGCCTTTAATTAAAATAAAATTTGTTGTTTCACAAGGCAATAATGTTTAGCTTTAGCTCAGTGAACTAGCGTAGGGTTGTAGTGTAGGATAACAGAGGTGAGATTCTGACCTAGTGGCTCTTGCAACAGCCTGCATGCCACGTTCACAGAGCTGAGCACAGATAGAGTCATTTAGCTTGGTCACATTAACACCTTCCGAGCCCAAACTGTCCCTGAGAGTCCGCTCTCCACCCTGCACCAGCTCTGACACCAGCGTAGCCCTGATTCTCACACGACAAAATAATAGGAAATGTGAAGCAGAGAAGTGAGACAATAGGTTTCAAAAATACATGAATACAAAAACATATAAGACAGACAATATCAAACGGGACGTGTGAAGTGACACTGACTTGATGTGTTTGACACAGTTGGATCCAACTCTCTCCGCCACAAATTCCACAGTGCGTTTAAGTGATGGAGGCTGGTTATGAAAGAAAGCCTGCTCAAGGTCCAGCTACATTAAAAAACAAAGGCCACATTTAGATAGCAACCTATAACAAACAAATCAGATCTGCTGCTCGATTTCATTTCTACTGAGCAACAGGACATGCGGAGCATGTTAATTCCTACATAGTGCACCATGCAGTGCATAGGGAGCCACTTGGGACACAGCCTTGATGCTCATTTGTTGCTCGTGCCTTGACACATCTCTCTTGATGGCATGCTGCTTAAAATTTAATTAAGCATTTACATGATTCAGGAATTTTACAATACCTGAGCCAGGGATTTTGGCTCATACTGGACCAATGCTGATACTGATTATCAGTAATCGCTATCAAGAATTGAGATACGGTTTTATTAAATTAATGCTAATCATGACAGTCCTAGTTCAGGCTTAGATCTTGTATCAATAAAGTCATGCAATGCAATGACAAATACCTCGCCCAAGAGGCAAGTGCAGCACCTGGATTATCTTTACTCTCAACAGGCACCAGAAAATCTAAGAATTTGCCCAAGTTTATGGAAACTAAGCAGTCCACCCTTTATCCCAGGTACTCCTCGAAGAATGTCACAAACATGCACTTTTCTACTGGTAGCCTGTGGGCCTACAGTGTATATCCAAGACAAGCGGGATTCTCAACAAGTGCTTTAAGAAATTGTGCAAACTTTACTGGTAAACTTTGGCTGACAGACCAGACATTTTTTTGCTTCAGTGAAAGGAATAAAGGCACTCCTGAGTTGAACCAAATGTCTAAGGTTTTTGCAGAGGTATTAATTTATTGGTGAAAAAAATGAGCCATTAGCCTCTGTAGTATTAGAGTCTGAATCATTCAGTTCAATCTGCTTTCCTGTGGCTTACACTTAAAATGCAAACAGAAATAAGATGATGCATGAAGCCCTTGTTTCAACCCTGAGACGGAACCAGGAACACCTCCCAGTCCGTTCCTATGGGCAGCCCTCTACTGAGCAACTGACACTTAAAAAAAATAATAATAATAAAATAAAAATAAAAATGTGAAACGGCTCAATAACTGTATTACATGGAGCTTTTGTTGAGAGCGGGAGGTAGGGGGTCCCCTGGGCTCCGCCGAGGTGGGAGTTATCTTGCGGATCAGACCTCCAGTTTTGGATGCACTTCCTGACACAAAAGCAGCTAGCAACTTGCGGAACTCCCCTGGAAAACAAATCGGAAATAATCCATTGACACCATTAATATAATGGCCACTGTATTTAAACAGATGTCTTATGCAATTTGTAGACGGCACTGAACTCACCTAAATATGGGCAACAGGTATAGAGAAGCTGTTGGTCCACCAAGGGCAGACTGTCCTGAGAAGCAATTATATATGAAATTTAAATGGATGTACTAGGGGAGTATGTCTAATCTTATCCACAAAAAGTCAGTGACGACATAAGTTTTTATACCACATAAGCAGACCTGGTTCCACCCATTTAATCAGTTAGCCTCAGTCTAGTCATATGCTTCTGCTTTGTTGGTATCAAGGTCTGGAACCTTTTGAAGGTCGAACACCCCCATTGTTGCATTCACACACTGCTTCAACCACCACAGAAAAAGCCCAGCATAATAATAGCAGAGAAACTACTGTAAGTCTTCATGCCAGCTACTATTAATAGTATTAATAGTATAATACAAATTAAAATATATTTACAAAAACATTCATGTCCCCCCCACTATTTTCTGTTCTCTCTTTTTCCATTATTCCATTAGATTTAAACAGATGCCTTTATATTTATATAACTGTGCCTTTAGATCAATACTATAAATGACCTGATTTTCTGATTGGCTGTCCTTATTCAAAAAGAGGCCCAGGCTGCATCATTTCTTAGAACTTCTTATAACACACATGTGAAGGAGCATGGCTAAAGTCCTGTAGACTGTTTAAGTGCATACAAGAAAATACATTCGTTAACAATATTAAACATGCATTCCCAAAGAATGGCAAAGAAGATTTGGTTGTCTTTTGTATGGGCCGTACTACTTCTTGAAGCAGTATTAGGATTTAGCGATTAAAATTCCTTAATTTATTCACCAGTCCTTGGGTGCTAGGAGAATTCTCCAGTTCTTGCAGCTCATCTTTTAAATTCATGCTAAAGAAGAGGTCCTCAGGGAAGATGGGAATCTAATGCAGAACAAGAGAAGAGAGAAAGAACATGTGAGAGGGTGAGTGTATGAGGCAGAGATTTAGTTCAGCCTTGAAATGAAACCTTCTCAAGTGCATTTCATTTCATATTAGTGCAAGACATTACCTGGAAAAGCCAGCCCAGCTCTGCTACCAGCAGCAGCTGATTCAGGCAAAACTGTCCTTTACTTAATCTCATCCGCCTGGGAAACACACACACACACACACAGTTTCAAGTTAACAGTTTCAAATACACAATACATTTTTGAGTTTTGTGAAAAATGTGTAATAAACCTGTAAAGTTGAAGAAGCAGGCCCAGGGCAGTCCTGTAGCATGGCAGAAATGGGCCAGTGTAGTCCAACATGGAGAGGAACTCTACCAGCCAAGGAACAGTCAGCACAGTACGCTTCTTGTGCATACTGCTCCTCAACACTGCACAGACATCCAGAACTGGAGCACTCTGAAATACAGAAGATAAATCCATTCTGCTGTATGTAAACATTTCAACAATTACCTTCATAGGACTTTTACAAATGATTCGGGGACCACGAGCCCTATGCTCCGTGGATGCATACCTTGCTGCGAAGAGCAATGGCAGCCTCCTGGATCTGTCTGGATGGAGCCTCAGCGGTCTTGTAGGGCAAGAAGGAGATGAAACCAAGGAACTTAGCCAGCAGTCGAGCCACAAGCAGTACAGAAGAGAACCGCTGCTTCTCATCCTGCAAAAAAAGGAGGTGGGGTAATCAAGAATGCATTCAGAATTCGAATACTGTTACTTTGTGCAGAGAATGCCTTAAAATTTGCAACTACACCCAAGTTACACTACAATTCCATTCGGTCACATGGTTCTAACCTGCTGCTCCATGTCCCCCTCTGCTCCTTCCTCTCCTGAGGCTGAAGCGACCCCAGGGCACAGGATAGACACTTCATTTAACTGCAACAGCTGCTGACACAAACCATCCTTCAAGTGCTGGTTCAACTGGCAGCTATATCAGAGAGGACAAGGATGAAAACTAGATGATGATACTCTGCAAACTGAATGTTCTCAACTGATAAATGCTGTCTCTTTTTAATGTGAAATAGGACCAGCACTTTACCAGAACAGTAATACAAAAGGCTTTTTAGATATTATTACGTTCAATGATTGGTTAAAGCCTGGTGAGTGGAATTACAAGCTTAACCTTGCAATTTGTCATTTTCATATTTTAATCACTGCACTACATGGTGAGTAAACAATGCACTCTACTGGTTGATTCACAAAAAAAACCTTACAAATACTTATAGCAAAGGATGTGAGCCAAAAGCATGCAATCTCACCAGCTGGCTGTCCGTAGGAAGTCTCTGAAGAACTCTTGGTGCCCAGGAAAAGATGGTGGAGGACAGGGTCCACTTAGAGCCTGTGGTTGAATCAGGCGCTCTTGCAAGCGTTGGAGACGTCCCAGACTGTCTGCCCCCACCATGCCCAGCAAGTCTGCATCTGGAGCATCACCAGGAGATCCCAGTACCCTGGGGCCCTTACACATCTAGAGCAAAAAGCAGTGTATGTTTACTCACATGCAGCAGATCCCAAATGCAAGAGAGCAAAAGTAAGAGGAACCAAGTGTGACTTACCTGGACCAGCTGCTTCTGGAAAAGCCTGGCAAAATGAGAGTGGTTTCCTGCAGCAGTCAGCTGACTGACCATCGCCCTGTGAGAAATTATGCATCAAGACATTTTAATGCATAAAGACACTGCATAACTAGTTGTGTACACACAATAATAAAGAGAGATATATTTGCCAAAAACCCACACCTGACTCTGCTGCCGAGAGCTGCCTCAAACTCCCAGCCAGGCTCCTTATGATAATCCTCCCACTCTCTCAGCAACTCATAAAATATATCTCTGTAACAGCACAAACACATGAAGCATTAGTATGAAGCAGTATGAGTATTGTTGCTCCGTTTCCCATCTACAACACGTAAAAAGTCAGTAATTAGCCTCCAGTGTATCCTACCTCTGCTTCTTAAAGATGTGAAAGGCCTTGTCACTGCTAAAATTGGAGCGATTATCAGTGGCTGGTTGGAATGAAACTGAATGAATAAAGGTGGTGGGATCAGGGAGAACCTAGCAATAGAATGCACACAACATACCACATATTAAACAGGGTTGCACAAGACATTAAAACTTTGTGAGGTACGAAAAATTTGAGGTGTTAAATGAAATAATACGAAGGATGTTTTACTCTGTGTCAGCACTCTGTGGTGTTGTTAAATGCAATGTGGAGAACGTTCACGCTGCTAAATGAAGTATACTCCGTTTACATTCAAATTGTACACTAATTAATAAGCCTATTCACTGAGAACGTGAATTATAAGTTAATCAAGTTCAGTCGAAGCTAATGTTGCCAAAACGTAATGGTCACAATACAAAACCATCCCCAAAACTTGTCTTAACCTCCTTAAACTTCATCCAGCTCTTCATCCAGCTGGAGCAGACTTGTCTATATGGTTTATAACACAGCATGACAGTGAGCTAAAAACATTAACATAACTTAAAACTGCTAAACCAAAGATGCAAAACTGGGACACCAAACATGCCTTAGTTGATCAACTACATCTGGGAAATGTGCCTTTTCGGTGTACCATTTGTTTAAATGGATTGCATACTTTGGCAGTGCAAGTGTCTTGAGTTTGCACGAGACGATCCCTCAAGGATGTAGAGAAAGCCCCCACTCTTTCATTCTCTGCCAGGAGGCGCAATGTGCAACGATCCAGCTGTGACAGCAGCCTGAGAGACAGTAAGCAAATGAGCAATCAGTTAAGACACAGAGCAAAGCACTCAGGATAATAGAGGCTAAAGATACTCACGCAAACTGATTCTCCAGAACTCGCACTGCAAAATACACACAGTTGTGGACATTCCCAAGGTACGGTCTCTCAAGGGCGTCTTTAAAATGATATGGACAAGAGAATAGAAAGCTTGAGCATAAACACTGACAAAAATAGTTGACTAATGAGAACATGATAGGTGCACACAAACCTGTTTTTCCCCCACACACACTAGAATTCTGTTCCATGGTTTCAGAGCCTGACACACTTCGAGTAGTCAACAACTGCATCACAAAGAACAGCTCCAAAAACACACATGGCACCAGGTTCTCTGTAAGGATCACAGTTCAATACAAAATAATCATCATTCACCGAATCAAAAAGTAATTTATTTAAAGAAATCATCAAAGAATCATGTGGCCGAAAAATACAATTGCATGCAATCTTCCTTTTATCCTTATATGAAGCTGATGAACAAAGACATGTTTGGTGTCAAGTTTGCTTCTTGAGTTTGCCTTGGTTGTATTATACTTAACTTTAATCACTGTGCACGTGTGTTCCACAAATAGCATTGTTCGCACACTCATTAGAATATATTTTGTCTATTTGGAGGAAGAACAACTATGTTCAATAGGGGGCAGGTCAGGGCCAAAATGTCACTGGCTGAATATATTCCTTGACTACCTCTGATTTTGCAGGTCTACAGTCAACATGACATCATCTAAAGAAATTATTTTATTGCTTATTGTAATCAATAAAAATTGACAAAAGTACATCGCAGAGCTACGAACAGAAGTATCGAAGTTTGTTCACAAACTTCTTTTGTCTTAAAATCAAAGTAAAGGAAAAGTTGTGTACATTTTATTTATCGTCAGACTATCACTGTAACGTTATCATGTCCTTACTGTGCTGTTTTACTGCACCTCCTGGTGGTAACTCACCTGAAATGCATACACAGTATAGCTCAGCTAAAACATTTAGCTCTGGTGCATGAATCACTTTGGCAGGGTCAGGGCAGGGTGCCTGAGGATCAGGAGTGACCTTAGAACCTGATCTCACTGGTCTGGTGGGTGTGCAAACACCTGGGGTAGGTTTCAGGGGGGAGCTGTTCTGCTGTGCAAGTTTTGACCTGCAAAAAAGGACACCATGAGGAAACTGAGATGCAGCAACAGAGAAAAGAAATGGAGGAAGATAGAGGTGAGAATTTGAGAAACATATTCAAGATGGGTGCACACCTTTCTTTCTTAAGTAGCTCCCTCTCCTCTTGGAGACAGAGGGGACTTGCAGCACTCGCAGGTCCTGCACCCATGACCTCTGGGATGGAAGAAGGACTGCATGGCTTGCTGAGGGGCGTGGAGGTGAAGCAGCTTTTGGGTTCAGAGTTTGGTCGTTCTGCACTGACTGGGGTTGGGTTGATCCTTCGGGATGGTTTAGTTGCTCTGGAAAAAAAAGGCCTGAATATATCTCATAGGTCATACTTGAACTTGTCTTTTAGGTTCAACTGGCCAATGGAATGAACTTTTGGTAGAAAATGCCTGCACCACAGCAAGAGCCACTGTACTCTACTTATTTGGAGAAAATAACTTAATCTAAAATTAGCTAAAGCATTACAGGGCCTTTCTTCAAAAAATAAAATAACAACAAAGTTTATAAACATATATTATTTTACATAACTCACATGGGTGAGACATGGGATGAACCCACTGGAGGAAATTCTTCCAAATTGTTGAAGTTGAGCTCTACTTGTGTAGGGGGTGACACTGGCTCACTAATCTTCCCTCCACTTTTGCCCTTCCTTGCTCCACCATCCCACCGGCAACCCTCCTCTGACTGGGGGCCACGAGCTCCGGTCTGCCGGCCTGCTGCAGATGCCCCAAATGGCCCACTCCTCCTGCGCCCTCGATGCTGCTGTATGGTAGGGCTCGGCTGGGTCTCTGGGGGTGAAGTCATAAAGTCAGCGAGACACGGCCTCTGGGCAGATCGACGATCAGAAGGTGTGTGTCTAGTGCCTGGGCTCCATCCAGAACTGAATGATGGGCTGCTGAAAGTACTGATGCCTGCAAAGCTCTGAGAGCTAATGAGCTGAACGTCAGGCTCATTTGAATTGTCCAGGTGAGATATGTGGCGAGCAGGTGAGAAGAGCTGGACTCGGCTGGTGCTGCGGGTTCCATGTCCTGTTGATCTGTTTCCCCTCCTCTCACAGGAGGAGCCCTGGGCTCTGAGGGGCCGAGCAGTACTGGGCGTTTTGGCAGGGGTAGTGGGACCATGGGTCAAAGTGTTACTGCTCTGGTCTCTCAAGAAATTAAGAAGGAAAGGCACAAACTCATGCTTCTTAACCTTCAGAAGATCTTGGTCTTCGTCTTCAAATTCCTGAAATGACAAAAAGGTAATTTATGTGCTTGTGTAAGAACATCCTTACACACAAGGCAAATCCAGTCCAGACTCTTCTCATTTGTGGTTCCTGGCTGGTGGAATGAGCTGCCTAAGCCGACAAGAGCAGCTGAATCGCTCTCTATCTTAAAAAACCTCCTAAAGACTCCTCTATTCAGAGAACATCTCTTCTCCTGATGCATCTATCTTCTGGCAGCACACCCTACACAAAGATTTTAGCACTTAGTACTCTCCTCTGTTCCTCACACGGTCCTGAAACTTGAATGTTTCCTCAAATTGTTAGCCGCTTTGGATAAAAGCATCTGCCAAATGAATGTAACGTAATGTAATGTAAGGTAACATATAAAGTTTACTGTAACATGCATTACAGAAGTATTCTGATGAAACATCACAAATACAGGATTTTATATTTCTTTGAAATGCCACGAACATTACTCCAAACCAAGTAAAACATAATACGAATAACATTACTTAAACAAAATCAGCACCCTAAAAATGTCCTTCTTTACTCATTTTCAAGGTTTATAAGAGAGATAAAGCTTGTCATCTCATTAGCTGTAGCTTCATTAGCTAATAGTTGCTCAGAACTAGCCAAAGTTTAGAACTAGAGCCAGTCTATGTCCTTGCTATGTAATGACAACATGTTTTCATTACGTTACACGGAAGATATTAGTTGTTACATTGAAATCCCTTACATGTGGTCCTCTGAGCCAGTGTAAGGCCTGTTCCAGCTCCTCTTCTCTCCGGAGCAGCGATTCCAAAAGAGCCGCCATCCTACACCAGCCACAGAGAACCTAGCTTCAAACCAACATCAATAACAAACACCAGCCTTCAAAATAAAAGTCAGAATAAAAATACTTTTACATGTATATATTTATATTTATATACATATAATACATATATATATATATATATATAATATGTATATAATACATGTATAGCTATATAATACTCTGCACAAACGTATTTATGTATTCATGAAAATAAATAAATTGCACAATTCTGAGTCCCTATACATTCGTATCTATTTACTCATTAGAACGTGCTCCTTATGATATTAATAAATTCAAGAAGATGATGAAAATCATGTAAATAATGATAATAACCATTTTTTCTGGAATCCACACACAAACAACACACATACGACTTCTTAAACAAAAGCAATAACTACACAGTAAACCTATCCTCAAGATATCTACAGAAAAGACTAGATATGCTCTGATCTGCTCTTACAAATCATGGTCCTAAGTAAGTAAGTAAGTGAACTTAATTGTCATTCATGCCATACAACAGAACGAAATTGCGTTTCTCCAGGCTCAGTGTGCAGACATAAAAGACAAGTGCACGCAAGACAACATACGGACATTACACACATTTCACTACTTACCCAGAAAGTCCTGGATTCAGTTTAGAACTCAGTCTGACACTAGTCATCGGTACAGGTGCAAAAAATGTTTCATCTAAAGTGGTTGTGTCCCTTTTTCCAACATTGCAAAATGTTTAGACACTGGTTTAGGACAACGCTTTTTATTATAGGAGGACAGTGGAGGATCAGCTGTATTGTGGTTTCTTCAATTGACGTTTCTGAAACTTCCGTGGTTTTCTCTTGTCTTCATCATTAAAGGGACACAGTAAATGTGCTTAGACACCAGCTCAGGACAACACCTTTTATTATAGGAGGATTATAAACTGCCTTCATCTTGGAAACTGCAAGTGTGTTTAGACACCAGCTTGGGACACCTTTTTATTATAGGAGGACAGGAGTGTAAAGTGCCTTCATCTAAGAGGGACAGTACACATGTGTTTTGACACCAGCAGCTCAGGACAACATGTTTTGTTATCTCTCTAGTCTTCATCGTTAGAGGGACACGGCAAATGTGTTTAGACACCAGCTTGGGACAGCAGTTTTTATTATAGGAGGACAGTGGACTAAGAACTGTCTTCATCTTAGGGAGACACTGCAAATGTGACCGGTTTAGGACAACACGTTTTATTATAGGAGGACAGTGGACTGTAAAGTGTGGTGTGTGGTTTCTTCTATAATCGTTTCTGAAACTTCCTTCACTTGCTCTGGTGTTCATCATTAAAGGGACACTGCAAATGTGTTTAGACACCAACTCAGGACAACACTATTATAGGAGGACAGTGGAGTATAAAGTGTGTTGTATGTTTTTCAAAAGGAGTTTCTGGAACTACCTTGTCTATCTCAAGTCCTCATCTTTAGAGGAACACTACAATTATGTTCAGACACCAGCTAAGGACAACACCTTTTATTGCTGTAGGACTGTGGACTACAAACTGCCATCTTAGGGGGACACTGGAAATGTATTTAGTCACCATCTCGGGACAACGCTATTATAGGAGGACAGTGGAGTATAAAGTGTGTTGTATGTTTTTCAAAAGGAGTTTCTGGAACTACCTTGTCTATGTCAAGTCCTCATAATTAGAGGAATGTTCAGACACCAGCTAAGGACAACACTTTTTATTGCTGGAGGACAGTGGGGTATAAAGTGTGGTGTGATTTCTTCAATAGACACCAGCTCGGGGCAACACTTTTCTCTACATGAGGACAGCGGACTATGAAGTGTGGTGTGGTTTCTTTACTAGGCGTCTCTGGAAGGGGGCTTGGCTGCAGTGCTGTTTCTGCAGGCAGGGCTTTGCTACTTTGTAGCAGTAGTGCAGCAGAAGCGCTACAGTGTAGCGTCCCTAACCTTTCATCTGCTTCCGAGTATGCACCTACTGCACGGCCCTTTTCTTCTCTAATTGCTGTTTTGTCTTTTTTTTTTCTATCCTAATGCCGTTTCTGGATTCATGTTAGCCGTCGATTTCACCTCTTCAAACTGTGGACTCCTAGTTTAGCCGCTAGGCTCTGCTGCTAGCGAGGACACCCTGGCTGGAGCTCTGAAAATGCCGTCTCCTAACGAAGGCTTATCCGGAGGAGAAGGTGACCTGGTTACTGTGAAACACGAACTTACAAACGGTGAGTTAATGGCAGCACCATACACGTGTTTCTGGACTGATATGCCTGAGCCTCAGCTCAGCTGTCAGTTTACCTGCTATGCAAGTTAGCCTGCTAGCCCTAACCGCCATCTGAGCTGTCAGAATAACTGGACCTACACATGCATGTGTTCAGTAACACTGGGGAGGCTTGGGAGAAGATCTAACATCAAACCTGTCTGTTGTTTGTGCTACTATGAGAATAAATGTTTGAACTCATGTTGCTTGAAGCAAATATATTCAGGCCTAGATCAAAATATCTATAGAAAAGCTCTCTTTCTGTGTCTCAGCCTAATTGTCAGTCAGGGACGCTCAGGGACTGGCTTATCTTGGGTTGATGAGAAGCAAGCAATATCTGAGCAAGTCAGTCAGCTCGCTGCAGATTTCACTCAAAGTTTTTCTGTGGCGGGACTACCAGTCAACTTAAAGGAAGACAGCGAACTTGCCTCATGGGGCCTCGCCTTACTTCAGTCAGCCTTTCAGGCGCCTGTCAACAATCCCAGACTGATAATAGACAGGAGCCTGGGCTGGATGAGGGGCGTGTCGTGTCAGAAAAACAGTCCACTCATTACCAAGCGCCAGTCAGACAAATGACACATTACCCAAAGCTGCTGGAACAGTAAAGGGGTTAAAGATGAACTGCACAGATTTTTCAGAACTGATCTTGATAATTAACTGGTTAAGATGTAAACAAAGGTGAGATACAGTTAGGTAGAGAGGCCAGTGAGATACAATGAGGTAGAGAGGTCGGTGAGGTGCAGTGAGGTAGAGATTTAAAAAAGTAGAGAGGCAGGTGAGACACAGTGAGATAGAGAGACAGGTAAGATACAGTGAGGTAGACAGGCCAGTGAGACACAGCGAGGTAGAGAGGCAGGTGAAACACAGCGAGGTAGAGAGGCAGGTGAGATGTAGTCAGGTAGAGAGGCAGGTGAGATACAGTGTGGTAGAGAGGCAGGTGAGACACAGCGAGGTGGAGAGGCAGGTGAAACACAGCGAGGTAGAGAGGCAGGTGAGATGTAGTCAGGTAGAGAGGCAGGTGAGATACAGTGT
>JBBIGA010000001.1:44016786-44037514 GCA_037576975.1 Alestes dentex | reverse complement strand
AGGTAGAGAGGCAGGATAGATACTGTGAGGTAGAGAGGCAGGATAGATACAGTGAGGTAGAGAGGCAGGATAGATACAGTGAGGTAGAGAGGCAGGATAGATACAGTGAGGTAGTGAGGCAGGATAGATACAGTGAGGTAGTGAGGCTGGTGAGATACAGTGAGGTAGTGAGGCTGGTGAGATACAGTGAGGTAGAGAAGGCACAGTGAGGTAGAGAGTTAAAAGAAAGGTTTGGGCAGCTCGTGGCCTGGTGGATAGGGAGTTGACCCTGCAGTTAGAAGGTTGTTGTTTTGAATCCCAGGACTGCCAGTGGCACCACTGAGGTACCCTTGAGCAAGGTACCATCTTCACACACTGCTTACTGCAGTCCACTGCTTCACTTGGTGAATGGGTTAAATACAGAGGACTCAAGTAATTTCCTCTGGGATATAATATGTAAAAAAAAAAAAAAAAAAGTAACTTGGGGTGGAACTTGGGGTGGAATAATATGACATGCTCTGTTCTCCAGAATCAAGACTAGGGATTTTCACTGCAGTGGTGAAATGAACCAGACGTCCAAAGCATTTAATGCCTCTAAAAGCTCCCTTGCCTTAAGGTAGTTGCATGCATTAAGAACAAATATGATGTCTTATGCTTGAGATACTGGTTCATGACAGTTCTGAAACGAGGATTTGGTCTAAAAGATATTTTTTGGAGTGCTGTTCTTAATGGTGGAATGGTAGATAAAGAAAACTAATCTCAGATTAACCGTTATTTAACTGGTGTTGACACTACATATTAAATCATATTAAAGACACATGTAGTTTCACTGGTCGTTTTGGATAGTAAATAAAACCGCTGCATTTATTGTTCGTTATTATATGCCACTGTAAAGAAATCAGAGATCATACATTTCTGTGAAGTTCTTTGAATTGCTGCAATCTCAAAATGAATTTTACGCCACTAACTGAGTTGTAGGGCTAAACAATTTGAGAAAAATATAATTTATCAAATATGGCATGGCCAATGTAGCAGTTGCAATTTAAATGTGTTTATTTTCTATAAATTAAGCTCCATGCCATTTTTTTTTATTAGGCTAGAGGCTTGAATGCTAAATATAGAGTACCAGACTGCCAGTTCACAGCTCTGTGTTATGAGGTTAAAGTTCCCACTTAAAATGTTAAGACAACATTGAATAATGTTGGATACCATTAAAGTTGCAGCTTTTTCAATATTGCTATTTCGGACTAAAACAATTTAGTCTGCATTCTGCATTCATGCATTCTTACGTAATCTACGTTTGTACATTGTATCTGCAATCTACATGTCAGGGTGGTAGTAGCCCGGTGTGTAAAACCCTTGCCTGTGAACCCGATGGCTACAAAGTGGCAGGCTCGAACTCCCACTTCCTGCCACTGTATCCTTGAGTAAGACACTTAACCCTCACTTGCTTCAGTATGACTGTCCCTGTAACTAATGATTGTAAGATGCTCTAGATTAGAGCATCAGCCAAATACCCCCTTTACCATTTACATTTTGAGCAGAATCTATAAAGCAGTTGTGTTTAACCAGTGGCTTCGATTTTTAGCCTTTTATTAATATCAGGTAAGAGCTGTTGTGAAATGTAGCCTTGTTATTACTTTAATATTATTACTGTCCCTTTTTAAAGGATGGGCTGGAGTTCTTTCAGCTATGGTCTAAGGAGAGTTAAGTCACCCTCTGCTTCAAGAGTCTGTAGCTTATTCAGTCAAGTTCTACCTAAATATGTCGTGACAGTTCTGCCTGGATTATCCTCATTTGGCATTTGGTGTTCACTCTTCTAGCCACTTTATTTGATTATGGGTGCTATTATGAAACGGTCCAGATCTGCTCTTGATTCATACCCTTTCTTTTGTGAGTCTTTGTTTTCACCAAGGAAATTATCCCTTAAGCTTATACTCCAAGTGTTATGGGTGGTGTCAGCAGTAGGGAAAACGTCATGTCTACCTTCCCTATTACCCTCTATTCATGTATTTATTTAGCCAAAGCATATAATCACTGCTGGAATAAAAAAGCGTAAATCCTTCATAACGTTTCATCAAAAAATGAAACATTTTCATAACCCGTACTGTATGTTAATCTAAAAAGGTTTTTCATATAAATTTTGGACTAGTGACTGTACAAAGCAACAAAATGGGAAATAAATGGGTTTTTTTCCAAACAGAGATGATGGAACCTTTAGTTCAGAGTGAACAGAATGTAAAAGAAATAAAATGAGAGTATGTTTGAGCAGCAACAGAAAAAGAAGACTAGCAGGGAAAGAAAGCAGCACATTTATTTGTGGGAAAACAAACGATAGAAATAATACAGACCTATCAGGACAGTTTCACTTAAGAATAAAATGAAGCAAACTGCCTTCGGCCTCTAATCTATTTCCTGTTTCAGTGATTTCAATCGTGAACTATTTTGAGTTGATTTCTATAAATATGGAAGTGAGAGCACTTCCACTTTTGTTGTTCCTTTAAGGATCCACTAGTCAGGTTCCCCTATCTTCTCTTCAACTGCGTGGCAGCGACACATTTGTTAGGTCACTCCACTAGACGTTATGAACAAGTCATTATTTAATTACATAGTTGATTACATAGTAACATAACAAATGACATTTTTCATTCTCTGTGGACAAGTTTGAGTGTGTATGTGTACTTTTTCATGTCATGTCAAGCAGTGTGTACTGCATATGCAACACCTTTTCATTTAATTTAAAGTGGAAAAATCTCATACTGAATTATAAAATGAAAAATGTAACTTCCATCCAGTGTTTAGAATCTGGACTTCACGCTCTCTCTACTTGTTTCAGTGTTTTTTTCTGCTTGTTTCTGCAGCAGGTTGTCAGCAGACAAGTATGACACCCCCAAAACGCATTTAAAAAATAGTGGTTAGGGAAACCTTTATTAAGAAATAATAATTATTAACTGGGGGAGGGGGGGCTTGAGCAGAAATAAGCTTAAGGGATGTTGTGCAATCCACTCTACCTACACACAACTGTGTCACATTCTGCATTTTCTCCAATCAGAGATGAAGTTGTTGCGGTATGGAGAGGTGCCAAGGAGGAGATAAAAAAAAAAAAAAAAACAGCAAGCTTTACATTTATTTCGTGAGCTTGTGGTTTGTACTAGGCTGAGCGTATTTCCTTTTAATATCAGACGCTCAAGTAGCTTTGCGTGAGTCAAAACCACACTTTTTTGGCCTCTGTAGTTTATCAAGCAAGTCAGGAAGGATTGTAAGCACTTTAATGTAATGGTAGACTTGCTTCTTCTCAATTATTTCAATGATCCACATCACTGCTGATCTACTGCAAAAGCTAAAACAATCACAGGAGCCTATGTGACCTCAGTGTCCGATCCCCAGTACTGCATTTCTGATACTAAACTTGAGTAGCTTCGAGTGTTCAACCCTTGTGTAAAATAATAGTTTCCAGGGTCCCCTGTGACTATGGAATCAGATCAAATGAATTGACAGGAATTAACGCTATCACAATTATTACATAATCTGATCGCAGTAAAATGAGCTGATTGCAACTGTTGAAGGTGACTGTGATTGTTTTCAGTTTTTAGAAAATTATTTCAGTGCAGTAAGCAGTGTGTAAAATATGAGCCTCTGGGTTGAGGCAAATAAAAAATAAACAGAGAACGTAGAAAATGGGTACCTAGTTCTAACATCAGTAGCTTGCAGGCTATGCTTGCGAGTGTTTTTGGATTAAATTTTCACACAAGCTTTGTGTGTATGACATGTCATATACCTACTATCAGGAAAAAATTCCCAAAAAGCAAGATAGCAAATTAGTCATCGTCATTTTTATTAGTTTCATATAATAAAAAAACAAAAAATTAAATGGTTAATTGCGGTCATTTATATGACACTCAGTCGACAGCTAAAATTTCTTGATCATGACAGACCTACCGGCAATAATGCTTTGAATTTATTTCATTCGAATTTACTCAAATACATAAAATTGCAGAGCAAAGAACATACTTTTTGTCGGTAACTGTGCCAATTTAACATTTCGTTTATGAGGAAATGCATAACTGCTTCTTTTTTTTCTTGCGCTCTTGTGCAGAGTTATTGGGGTTGAAAGTGGCGAGAGATTAGCTAGTGTGTGGTTGATGCGGTGCACAGCACTCTCATCTATGCAAGCTCGGAGCGCTTTTGACAGCAGGAATCTGCTCATCTCAGTGGGCACCCTCACAAAAGGCACATGAAGCAACATGACCTCACTACCCATCCACTTCAGTTACAGGCCTGCACGTTAGTACACATTAACGTGCAGGCCTGCCCTTCTCAAATACTGTTACACAGGATTATCCATGCTTCACTCACTTTCATTCCTGCCCTCTCTACCACACTGATGTTCAGGCATGTATACCCAGGGCACTAACTTATGTAAAGGGGGATCACCAGTGCATGCATTATGCACTGAATGTTAGTGCATTTCAGACTTCTTGCCAAGATCAAGGACAGCAGATATTGTTGAATAGTTAAACTGATTTTCATTCCTGAAAAAAGAAGTGAAATCGTCTTGACAAGCGAATCTCTTCTACTTTCATTGCTACAGCCTAGTGAAAGAAGTGACTGATTGTGTTTTGTGTTCACATTCTTCACATCTGAAGAAGAATCAGTCATTCAGAGTAGTCTGATGTGAAATGATGCATTGTATAAACAGGTACCAATTTTTTTCAACAATTTTTGGGAGACTACTTAAATGCTTTGTGTGCCTGTGCAACGTTAGTTTTAATGCAGCATCTAAAAGCTGGCATATAATAATGTGTTCATGCGACATGTTATTATGAAATGTTATTGCTTCCTGTAAAATTGCAGTAATACACTAGCAGCGGTGTTTCCAGCTGTTTATTTTTACAGTGACTATTCTGTATTCTGAATGACAGCTTCATACTGTAAAATACTGCTGCTATTTATTTTAAAGAGACATTAGTATAATGTAATTAGAAAAATTGTACAAGTGAGCCAAATGCAACTATATGAGGTCTGAGCAAATGAAAGTGTAAACATTCCAAATATTGAAAATTTAGCTTAACAAGTTCTTGAGATTTTGCAGTGTATCAGTTGTGGCATGCCCTATGAACAGAATTTCACAAAATCTGGTGTGCTTCCAAAGAATGTGCCTATTCATTGGTGCTATCCTGCTTCAGGGTGCACTAGAAAGAAGAGACACACCAAATTAAAGACACAGCTCTCTTATTCCATATCAGCCATGTGGGGACATAGTCACGCCAACATCAATTAGTGAAGTGTAAAAATGTATTGTCAACGAAATGTCAGTGGAAAAAAAGTGTTTACAGCCTCTATATATTTGCAGAAATCTTTACTGCAATGCAAATTTACAGTGTAAACCAGTCTTTAAAGAAGATGGCAATGATGACAGTATCTTAATGTCTGTTTTAATGTGGCCCTACAGGATGAACTAATTAACTGATAATCAAAACAGCAGGAAACATTTCATTTTTGTGTAAAATGAACTGTAGAAAACTTTTTATAACGGAACCAATTAAAATCACAACAATACGTAGTTAGAGAGGCTGCCTAAAACTGCCCAAATTACCAATCATATTTCCAGCATGCACTGCAAGAAGAACTTCTAACTTCTGAAGAGGCTTAATCTCCATATATGCACAATTTCTTCAGAAATCTACATTTACTGCTACAGTTACTGCTGTAAATTTAAAAACAGTTTTACACAGCGCTTTTTTGTGTCACAACATTCTATAAAGTAGCTTGTAGAGCCATTAAAAAAGGAATTTCACCTATTTTTCAAAATTACTGCACAATATAATGGCTGTGATGTGAACAAAGTCACTCAAAGTGGTTTTTAATTTGACTCTCTTACAATGGTGGTGATAAAACCCAGAATCACAGTGTGTATAATACAAATACAAGGACCATTTTATTGACACGGATCATCAACCATTCAAACCACTAATAGATGACGTGAATATCTCTTTATCTCATCACAATGGTGCCAAGCGTTGGGATACATTGGGTACCAATTAACAGTCAGTTCTTGAAGTTGATGTGTTGGTGGCAGAAAAAGTGGCAAAGCATAACTTTGACAAGGGTACAAATTGTGAATTGTAATGACTGTGTCAGAGCATACCTTAAACCACGGTTCTTATGTGGTGGTCCTGGTATGTAGTATTAGTACCTGCCAAAAGTGGTCCAAGGGTAATGGGCACCCACGGAGAGGGGAGTGAAGTTGGCCCATCTGGTCTGATGCTGCAGAAGAGCTCTTGTAGCACAAATAGCTAAAAAAAATTAAGGCTGATTATGATAGAAAGGAGTCTGATTACACAGCTTGCTGCATGGGGGGCTACATAGCTGGTCTTGTGTGGTGTCAGAGTGCCCATGCAGACCCCTGTCCACCGCCAGTAGTGCCTACAGTGGTTAGAACTGGGCCATGGAGCAATAGACGTAGGTGACCTGGCCTGATGATCATGTTTTCTTTTATGTCATGTGGACAGATGGGTGTGTGTTTGTAACTTACTTGCGATACAAATGGCACCAGGATGCACAATGGGAGGAAGGAAAGCTGGGAGGAGGCAGTGTGATGCTCTGGGCAGTGTTCTGCTGGGAAACTTAAGGTTCTGGCGTTCATGTGGATGTTACTTTGACATGTCAAGCAACCTTCACTCACCCCTGCTGAAATTAAAGTCTACCAACTGATCTCACCACTTTCATTTCTCATTTTTTTAGAGGCACAAGGGGGACCTACACAATATTAGGCAGGTTTTTAATGTTACAGGTGATTGGTGTACCCTCCAAAAGACCTATGTGTTTCCTCTGAGGTTTTATGTGTAGTGTTCATAATAGTAAAATACTTATAAATGAAAAAAGGAATATCTTACCTCAAAACACTCTGCATGTGCAGCTCCACCATGATAAAACATACGTTTGATGCTTGTCTCAAAATTATTGTAAACGTCTCAGACGGTGCTTTCATAACCATTTGCAACTGACATCAGAGACTGTATTTATAACCACTTAGTGTAATAATTTTCCGTGAAGTGGCTTTTAGATGCATTAAACACTTTGGTAGTCTGGTTCCTTGTTTCTCGACAATGGAGCATTTGTATCAAACCATTCTGAATTACTTTATTTAAACTGTAAAATCTAAACAATTAAAATGTTGGAATTCCCCTTTACATACTTTGGATGTCTGGTTACTTTCACAAACAGTGTGACCTTGTAAGTTTCTCTAGAATGGCACATTTCACACCAATGCGCTCAATCAATTTTTTCTCACCAGTTGAAGTACACAGAAAGGTAAAAAAAAATTGTAGAATTCCTCTCTTGGTATTTCTAGTCCTCTTTCAGAACAATTCTGATGGGAATGCAAATTCTAACCTTTCAACCAACAAAATGTGTTTATTAGTGGAAGAGGAGACATTTGTATTTTGATTGGAATGCAGTGAGTGTTTCTGATGCATATAGTGTAGGTTTGCAAAGACAAAAATATCGTACATTCCTGTAATCAAAACAAACCAACATAAGACTTGAATTTGTCGACACACATTAAATAAGACAACAGTGTAGTTCATTGCCTAGCACACTATGGAATTTAGTATGTGGAATCACACCTGTGCAGCCTGAATTTAACTATTAAGACTTTTCCTTTTCCCAGCCAACCTGACAGGTCATGTGGAACGCGTGGGCATTGAAAACTTTGAGTTGCTGAAGGTTCTGGGGACAGGAGGTGAGTTCCAGCATGTTTTGCATCCACTATCTCTTCTAGTTGGTGCATCCAGACTTAAACACTCTTCTTATCTTCACAGCTTACGGGAAAGTGTTTTTAGTGCGCAAGGTGAGCGGGCACGATTCAGGCAAGCTGTACGCTATGAAGGTGCTGAAAAAGGCCACCATTGTGCAGAAGGCAAAGACTGCTGAGCACACACGCACAGAGAGGCAAGTCCTGGAGCACATCAGGCAGTCCCCGTTCCTCGTTACCCTGCACTATGCCTTCCAGACAGACACCAAGCTACACCTCATCTTGGGTAGGCTCTTTCAGCTTCTGCTCTCATGCTAGGTCATCACAATATGGACAAAATACTTGTATTGTGATTATGTTGCTGCATATAATGATAGTGATACATATTGCATGTGATGATGTAATGGTTCTGCGCTCTGAATCGAAATCTACGGATCGGCAGACTGCATGTGATGTGAACCACAGATTTTTTTGCTGCTCCAGTGACAGAGTGTACAGCTTACACAGGAACATAGGAACATGCCACTTTCCAGTTGTCAGTTATAATGGCCGTTAAAGGTGTTCAAGCCACAAGGAACCAACGAAATATGCTCGAGTGGTATGAAACTCCAAATGCACAGTTAACACCTGGTATAAAAGAGGAAGAAAATAGTCAAAGCTTTGTGAAAATGTGGGTAAGGCACAGCTCATTGCAGTTATGGCGAATAGCTAGACTTCTTGAGCAACAGGGAGGTTTGTTACAGTAACACAACACTACATAATTGACATGTGGGAAATTAACGAACAAATAGTTCTCCAGATAGCCCATATTTCTAAAAAAAACATTTTTAATGCAGTTAATGTGGCTAGATTTTTACCTCACATCAGCAACACTTTTGTAAAAAGACATTTAGTAATGGATTTAGTTCTCTTCCTGAAACTACTACTGGTTTGTATATTACATCTTACATTAAACTTGGGTTTCTTATGACCAATAAAAATCTTTAGTAAACCAATAATGTACATTGATCAGCCACAACATTAAAAATCACTGACCGATGAAGTGAATAACATTGATAATTTGTCAAGGAGTGCCACTGTAATGAGAACTGACTGTTTAGCCAAGTCCAAATTATGATGGTTAGAAGACTAGACCAGAGGGACTCTAAACCAGCATGTCTCGTGTGGTGTTGCTGGTAATCAGTGGTTCATATCTACCAAAAGTAGTCCAAGCAAGGACTACTGGTGAACCAGCAACATGTGCACCCAAGGCTCTTTTAATGGTTGTGGGGAGCAAGGGCTAGCCCATCTGTTCTGATGCTGCAGAAAGATTCCATAGCACAAATGATAGATAGGTGTCATAACACTCGTCAAAATGCTAGATATGGGGCTGCATAGCTGCAGAGTAGTCAGAGAGCCCATTTTTTCTTCTTCTACATGATGTGGATGGCCGGGTGAAGGGAAGAAATGACACCAGTACGCGCTGTGTGCAGACAGCAAGCTGGTGAAAACAGTGTGATGCTCTGGACAGTGTTTTGCTATGAAACCTTTGGTCCTGGCATTCCCATGGACGCAACCCATCTACCTAAACTTTGTTGCGGACCAAGTTCACCCCGTCATGGCAGCAATATTCCCTAATGGCAGTGGCCTCTTTCCTCAGGATAACGTTCCCTCCCACACTGCAAAAAAAAATATCAGGAATGGTTTGAAGAGCATGATAAAGATTTCAGGGTGTTGACTCAGCCTCCAATTCCTCAGATCCAGTCCAATCGAGCATCAGTGGCATGTGCGGGACAAACTAGTCTAATCCATGAAGGTCCCACCTTGCAGCTTATAGAACTTAAATGATCTGCTGCTAACATTTTGGTGCCAGAGACCATATCACACTTTCAGAGGTCTTATAGACTCTGTTTTAATGGGTTAGAGTTGCTTTAGGGGGTATGAGGGGACCTATACAATATAAGGCAGGTGGTTTTAATGTTATGGCTGATCAGTTTTTATAAATGTACTGATTTTCATGACATGCAGAGACCAGTGAAAAACGGGCTGCTTTTGCTATATGAATTCCATATGGACTGTTGGACTGTTGGACTGAGGAGTGCTCAGTAGGTTTTGAAACT
The DNA here is from genome assembly GCA_037576975.1 of Alestes dentex. Lineage (NCBI taxonomy): Eukaryota > Metazoa > Chordata > Actinopteri > Characiformes > Alestidae > Alestes > Alestes dentex. The sequence goes on along the minus strand of JBBIGA010000001.1, from coordinate 44,027,680 downwards.
CTAAGACCGTAACTTGTAGTGAAGAACCTGAAAAAAAATCCTTTCCATTAAATGGGCCATTTAATTTTGTTGGTATTTCATTCAAACTGTACAAGAAGCACCATTAAAAACCATAGACCTCTAAATGTTGAAGCCAGGTAAATATGCACCACAGGAAGTTACACTTGCAGTTTTTGGAATATGTCAACAGCATATTGCAGTACATTCTGCTTTCATGCTGGTGTGTTTATTCAGGATACGTTTTTGGTATTAGAATGCTGATTTCTACAGCAGAGCTGTTATGTTGCTTAAACTAAACCATCTGCAGAAAGCAATGAGTTTCAGCTGATGCCAGGCTCTGATTGCAGACTATGTGAATGGGGGAGAGCTCTTCACACACTTGGTGCAAAGGGTCCACTTCAAAGAGCAAGAGGTTGCTTTGTACAGCGGTGAGATCGTACTGGCACTGGAACTCTTGCACCAGGTAAGGAGCGAGGCAACACATATGTGATATAAGCATATTTAAATCCTTAATTGCCATGTTTATGTTTGGTATTTTGAATCTGGAATACACTGAATGTCATTTGATAGTCTGACTATCTGTGAGTAAACGTCGCTCCTTCCTCACCTCACTGGGCCCGTCACTTCTCCCCTGTCATCACACATTGCTTCTGCTCTGTTTCTGATGTGGGAGAGTATCCAGGCCAGCCAGTTTAATGGGCACAGATATAGCTGGAGTGTTCTCCAGGCTTTGTTTACTGCAAGGGGAAGAGCACTATTTTTGCTTCTTGCTTGTTCCCTGCACAGCTGCAATTATTGAGATGGGGGGTGTCGCCCAGGGGGCTTTCTGCTGGCCTGGTCCAAAACAGACAAAACAAATTAGGCTTTTTTTCCTCATTGCATGCTACACTGTTTATCAAACTAATGAGATATATTTCCCAAGATAATCATTTAAAAACCCCAACACTTCACACAGACTGCTGCTGTGATGATGCAGCTGTAAAGCTCAGTTTTCATTTAGTAAAGTATGGGAGACATTAAATAACAGCAGTTTCATTTTCTTGGAAAACAAAACAAAGCAAAATTATAAACAGATCATGTCTTTTTTTTTTTTTTTTTAGCTAGGGATTGTCTACCGAGACCTGAAACTGGAGAACATCCTTCTGGACTCAAATGGACATATCGTCTTGACAGATTTTGGTCTTAGCAAGGAGTTTGATGAGGTGAGGCAGACCCCTTGCTGCTCATATGCTGTTCATTGCCTCTAGCTTAAAAGGAAGTAAATGCAACATTGCAACAAAGCAAACAGTTGGCTTGAGAGATTGGGTCCTCCGGACTTTCTGGGACTTTACATCACACTGAAAACGATGAACTGCATTAAATTTACTTGATTCAAAAGTATACATCATTTCCAAATAAATAAAACATGGAACACTATGCACATAACCAAATGTAAGTAGATATAAGGAACTTAAATATTTAGTTCATGTCAGGTACACATTTGAATTAAGGCATTTCAGTGCATTGCAATACATTACATTTTCACTGTTTATCTAGTTCAACCATCATGCTGTAGACGAGAGAAGGTAATAGGGTTGTAACATCTGACAAAATGTTATTCAATATGATACAGCAATGTTACATTTTTATACATGTTTAGAAGTGTACAGATGTACAAATAGGCCATGGCACTTTTTATTTGCACACTGGCTTTGCCTACATTTCCTAAATAACTGCCCCAAAGCCTGTTCACAGGGGAAATGCTATCTCCTTTAGGAATATGCACAGACAATCTGTACTATAGAGAGGCCTGTTTAAAAGCATGAATACCACAACCATTTTCACACACTCTGGAAGGAAAAAAAAAACAGATTTGTGTGGTCAAGGTCAGACTGTAGTCAGATTTCCTTGCTTATCCACATTAGTTGCCATAATAACAACAACACGCTTGAGTGCATTGACTAAGACAGGCAAAAGTCTTATTAAGAGCTTAGATCTTGCGAAACGAACTGGTTTATAGAACTATCATACCATATTTCACTACAGCATTCCTCTTTTTTTTTTAATTTTTTTTTTACCTAGAATAGTAGTAACTTTTTAGCTACATTCTGATGGCATCATATATTCACTAGGTCATACAGCCCCAAGTTGACACACCTCCCACTACTTTTCCGAAAGAAATAAAAAAAGCCGCACTTACAGGTTGCCTTAAAGTTACGCAGCAACTGGAGCATTTAAAGAGTGAGTGAAGCTAAGGAACATGCCCAGATTCTGAGATATTATTATTGAAATATAAGTGAATATGTACAGCAAAGTTAATGCATCCAGTTTAATTAATTTATACTAATTTGTAACTATCATTATTGGAAGGCTGAAAAAATTAATGAAAGAGATCTCAGGAAAACACCTTCAGCATTCAGCACTGTGTAGCAAAACATAATCTAGTAGAAAAAAATAACCACAGTTGAGAGAATAGCGTTAGGCCCTACACAATGATGGAAAAATTCCCCCAAAAAGTGAGTCATTGGATGTAGTCAGTGGTCCTGTAGTTTAAGCCTCAGGTATTTCTCAACAGCATCCATTCTTAACTGATATTAAAGAAGAGAAGCCAGACTCGCTCGAGTAAGTTGTTGTGAAGGCTGCGTTCCTTCGCAAAAGCAGAGTATGGTATTGTTAACACACACACACACACACACACACAGAAAATGAGTGGTGTCCTTTAAACTGCATGGCTGCTCTTTAATCATGTGTCTAAAATATCCTACAAGTTGAGTATGTTGTAGCAGATAACACTAGCTAAAAGGCGATGTCCCATTACACCCACAGAAAGGAAGATGAAATTGGACAGTGTGTTAAATAAGCGTTCATGACTTTGCCAGGGTTATAAAGCAAAGAAGTAAAGAGCCACAGCAAAAGGAATCCTAAGTTGTCTCGTATTAAAATTTAAATCGTCAACAAAGTGTCAGCCAGACTTTCAGTCTCCTAACTGAGGCGTACAGGCCATTAAAAGTGCATTTTTCTCTGTTAATGGATGAGTGTTTACTCCAGGCCAGAGACCACCCAGCCTCTGCACTTGCAGGTCCTGGCATGTTCTGCTCTGTAAGTTTAACAGCGCACCTCCTGTTGACCCATAGTTACAGTATGCAATGTTTAACTTTCCTGCCAATCATGTTTTTGTCTATGTTGCTGAATATAACAGCGAGACTCCATGACTCTCCTGTAGAGTCTGAAGATTTGATGATCTAACTGCAGTGTAAACTGAGAAGAATGTGCATGCAGCTGTTGTGATCTCCACTAAACTCTCCCGTCTTTGCCTCATAGGTAGAGCGTGCTTACTCTATCTGTGGCACAATAGAATATATGGCCCCTGAGATTGTAGAAGGAGGAGAATCTGGACATGACAAGGTACAGTCTTGCAGATCTGATGTTCAGATGTATTGCAGCCTTTCACAAATCTCAATTAATTGGTTTGATATCAATTAGCTTTGTCTATTAATCCTTAGAAATCAAAATATATCATTGTTTTTTATTGATGGTTGATTTACATAATTAGTTAGGTGTAATTAAGCAATTAATTATGCAGTAATTATTCCTGACAACTTATTTGTTTTGAAGTGCATAGAAAAAAAAATCAAATTTAAATGATAAAGTGTCTCTTTTCACAAGGACACATGATGCTGGTTGAAAGATTAGTCGGCTCTAAGCAAACTTAGCTCATCACAGTGACCTGCAAATGCTATTACGCTGTTGTTTTGTTGCGACTGGCAGTAGCTGCTAGATCTAAAGGTTAAATAATTCAGTATACATTGAACAGTCAAGTAAGCTTTAGTTTTAGATGTGCTTGGTAGTAACCTGCTGTCGCCATTCTGTTGCAGGCAGTGGACTGGTGGAGTTTGGGTGTCTTGATGTATGAGCTCATGACTGGCGGCTCTCCTTTTACTGTGGATGGAGATGAAAACTCCCACTCTGACATAGCAAAGTAAACACATACACAAATTTTACATGATAAATGTCTTAAATGAACTGTTGATGGAATTAGCTGACCAGAACCAACTATGTGTAAAAAATGGTCGGTTATAATACGTTAAACACCTTTTTCACTCTTTCCAGAAACTTGCTTTCTGACTTTTTCCTGGCTACACTGTTTTTTTGGTTTTTTTTTCTGCTTCTTTTAAACGAGTTTGTCTTCTGTTTGCCATAAGTAACCACTAGACAGTGTTGTTTTTCTTTAGCTTTAAACCTTATGGTTTTTTGGTTCCTTTCACTCTCGTAGGAGAATCCTGAAGAAAGATCCTCCATATCCCAAGGACATGGGGCCTCTGGCCAAAGACATCATTCAGCGACTTCTTATTAAGGACCCCAAGAAAAGGCTTGGATCCGGGCCTTCAGGGGCACAGAACGTGAAGAGCCATCCATTTTACCAGGCAAGATAAAAAAAAAAAAAACACTCTTGACTGAAATTCTTGACTCAGGACAAAACATCATTACTGTGTTATTTGTGCTAAAAGCATAGACTAACCGAACAAAAGCACTTTTGTCTAATTCAGAAAATTAACTGGGAGGATTTGGCTGCCAAGAAGGTCCCTGCTCCCTTTAAACCTGTTATCCGGGACGAGCTAGATGTGAGTAATTTTGCAGAGGAGTTTACAGAGATGGACCCCACTTACTCCCCTGCTGCCCTGCCTCAGAACTGTGACCGCATATTCCAGGTGAGGGTCAGAGAGGCCTGCCTTTTCATGAACAGTTTTCATGAATTAGGTACACTTGCTGTTAAAAAAAAAATGTTGATCTCTATGCATTTATGCTTAGATTCTGTAGTTAACTTTGGATTTAAAATGAGGAACATATTTATAGATTATTATCTGGGCTGGTTTTTGCACAAGATGTGATATTTAATACAGGTTAGTCTGTGTGATTCTGGAGTTGACCCTCTATTTGCCTTAGGAGGGAAGTAAAAAGCGGTATTTGACATTCTATAATGATCATGTAAATAATGTAAGCCTGGCTGTCTGTGTTGGTATTGAAATGAGCAGGAGGGCTGTTTAGAGACATGTAATTATGCTGATGTGGAGATGGATTTGAGTATCAGATGTGAATGACTATTTTTGATACGACTTGAACCATAATGTTGCCTATAACATGATGCCAGCTGATGTCGCCGGCATTGAATGGGATCGCATCTATGATTGCCTTCTGGATCCTCCACTCCGCAGGATCAATAGCTCCATTAACAACACTGTCATGCAATGAAAGGTTGGCGTCTGCTAGAATAACCATGCCTGCCTCGATTACTCCTTCAACCTCTGATTACCAACTTCAGCTTGACTTTTTTTTTCTAAACGCTCCCCTTTCATGTACTGTGGAATTTTGATCCTTCGTAATTTGCAGGCGTTGCGGCGATTGCGTCTGCAGTGATAACTTTCAACTCGCGTGTGTCGTCTCCCCCTCCGCCCCCAAAACTCTTCACAAAACCAAATTAAGTTGCATTAGAGGACCGTGATGTGATTTGAAAAGCAGAGCAATCAAACAGCACGGCTTGGCAGTTAAGAGCATTTCACCCATTCATCCCTCCATCCTTCCGTCCATCCATCCACTCCTCCGCCCGATGTGGCTCCCACAGCTGCAGGCTGAGTGTGCGAGGGGGCCACTGCTGTCTGAGGCTTTTATGCAGCGACAGCAAGGCTAAATGCCACAGATGATGCAGTTATCACAGATGGACAACAAATGTGACTTTGTGACTTGAGCTCGCCGCATGGTGTAGGAGAAAAGAAAGAGATTCCAGGGGTTTCTCAGAAGTTGTGCTTATTTGGCTTCTGGAATCAATTTAAAATGTAGCCAATGAAACATGCTATAGCAAGATTTCAGGATTCAGGTGTGTAAGACAGACTACAGTCTAAAAAATACCTTTTTCAAAAGAGCTGTGATGTCTAGAATGGATATTGGACCTGTTTTTACCTTGATTTCCAAAATTGATGTTAAAGGGCCCATGCCCTGTATTTTCTTGCACTCTATTTTTTTCCTCTGTGTTCATTTTGTGATATTTGTGTGGTTTTCCATTCCAAAGCAATTCATTTTTACATGACCATTTTCAACTTCTTTTTGTCACAAAAAATTAAACAAGCTATTTTTTTTTTTTTACTGTTCCTGATTTTTGTACATTATCTGTGTTTTGGTTGCCTTCTCTGCATTGCGCATCTTTGATAACCAGTCCAGGCTGAAACATCCTTTATAACTTCATTGTGAATGGAGTTTAGTAGTGTAACTTCCAAACTGATCGTTTTTAAACTTTAACAGTGCTTTTGAATTACATTACAGTTTATTTCAAAAACTCAAGGAAAGTTTTTCCGTTACATGGGCTCTTTAAGATCTAGCTTGTAAGTCACCACCAGGTATCAGCAAGCTTTACAAGTTGGGCTGTAACAGGAATTGTTGAAGTTCTTGTTGAAATGCTGCATTTGTCTGGGTCTGCTAGAGATGTTTGTTCACTTCTGGTTTTGTATGCATGTATTTGTGCTGGCTGGCACAGGGCTACTCCTTCATAGCTCCCTCCATCCTGTTCAAGAGGAATGTGGTGATGGATGACCCTGTTGAGCTGTGTGGTGGAGCAGACAGGCCTGGATCTGCTGCAGTAGCACGCTGTGCCATGATGAAGGTAACAGAGCCTAGGGAATATTATCCTCTCTCATTGCTACAGAATGAGAATTCTGAGAATTGTGCTATTTATGAAAATGCCTCCCATTTTGTGGTGTGTATCATGCAGGACTCCCCATTCTATATAAACTATGTGATGGATTTGAAGGAGACTGCACTGGGGGAGGGCAGCTTCTCTATCTGCAGGCAGTGCACACACAAAAAGAGTGGACAGAAATATGCTGTAAAGATTGTCAGTAAAAGGTACGGCCTATGCAACACATACACAGCCTGAACAGTGAGCATACTGTGATTCACTGTTATTTCACAGGAATCAACTTGATGTAAATATGCATTTCCACATGGACGATGTATATTGCGTCAACATAATTATTGCTAAAAATAAGCGCATTAATTATGTGTCATCTCCATAATTATTGACACCCTAGTTAAAGACTAAAAAACATTTTTTAGGCTTCAGATACTATTTGGTGTTTCTAAATGAGTATCTGAAAAATCGTTCTTAAAGAACTTCATTTTGAACTACAAACATCTGTTTACTCGTTTTATAGCTTGTTTTTACATTAAAATATTCTAATTTTACACATCCGTTTTTACAAAGATGCTGACAGAAATATTATGCTGTAAGTGAACACATGAGTCTCACTGGGTTTTTTCTGACCTAGATAGCAGCGATGATAAAGAATTTTAAGACATAAATTACTTAAAATCTCTGTTTAGCGATGTGCTTTCATTGTCGGTTTAGCTGCTTCACCAAATGAAAAGCAGAGCTTCTGTTCCATTGCTGCCGTAGTGCTCCTGGTTCATTACTGTTAAAGTGGAACCAAAAATAAGATCCCATTTAAGGTGGAAACTAAAAAGAAAAGCCAACTTCAGTTTTATAAATTTCATTGTGAGGGCAGCTGTATAGGTAGGTGAGTTACATCCGTGTTTTATCATAAATTCATTCAGATTTAACGATTAGCTGGGTTGTTTTAAAGAACTATCTGAATGGCAAATCTAGAAACGAATACCAGCATAGCAAATAAATATTCTACTAAATCTCACACCGTAGATTTGAAAGAAATCTAAAATAAATGTAGTTTCAAAAGACAATGTGTTAGTGATTGGCACACCTAGAGATTATTATGAACAGAGTACTTAAATATATTCCTATTTATAACTATATTCCTATTTAGAACTTTTAAGTAGTCGTCCCTGATTTCCTGTTTCACTGGGTAGAATTATGACAGAGGCCAAATTCCCTGGGAAATATGAATGAAAGAGAAGAAACAGAATACACAAATGAAATGAAATACAAGTATGCTGACCTTCATAAATGAGGCACAGACTAAAAAAATAGGTGCACAGGCTGCAGGCCCATACCTACTATTGTTTAAAACAACTAGAGCTGTAGTGAACCCCTAGGGAAAAGCATGCATGTTTATTTTACCCTTACACGCAGTGAGGACAGCGGTCAAAGAAAACTACATTTAGATACCACCTCTGAGTAAGGTCCTGCTCTGACTGTAAATTTAAGCACAGAGATTACTAGACACTACTGAAAAAACTTGACGGAAACCAAGTTTTAGGGTCAGATGAGGGGGGAAAAGGTGGGTTTTTGTTGTTAAAAAGAAAGATGAATATACATGAAAGAAACCCATCCCCATTAGTATTGTGAATGGTTTGGGCTGTTTTCCTCTATAGGCCCTGCAAATCTTGTTAGAATACATGGCATCACAGACTTCTGAAATACCAGGAGACTAAAGATGGAAACCTGGCTGCCACTGCTGAAGTGCAGTTTAGTCACAACTTCCAGCATAAAATCAGACTTTTGACGAGGGCCTCAGTCCCCTGAAAGCATGTGGACTGAGCTGAAGAGAAGAGTCCAAAATAAGGACCGAAGACCCTGGAGAATCTGGAGAGATTGTGTATTCTGTAGAGTTGTCTCCTTGATCTCATAAAACATTATAAGAGAAGACTCCCTGCTGTTGTGTTGGCAAAAGGAGGTTTGGACTAAGCACTAAACCCAGCGTAATTATAACTTGTATTTATTAAAAAAGAGATATATATATATTTTTTAAGAGTTTTCGTTTTCTTTGAATTCGTTAGAAAATTGCTAAAGATTACATTTCAATCATAGACCACATTCGTATCTAATGGAGCTAATTGAATTTTACAAACAAATTTTTCCAAACTTTGCCCCTGCTTTTACAGAGGGTTCCAGTTATTTTAGAGCTGACTGTGTTTTATTCACTGTAGTAGCCCAAAGAATGCAGTTTATTGATAAAATACAAAAATATGTCTGAAACTAATTAGCATGCAGTAATTTAAATTCATATGTAAAACAGTGATTTACGCGCTTAATTGATTTAGACGAAACTAGAATTAATATTTACAGGTTTATTAATTTACAGTTCGAATTAACTGTAAGTCGCTTGATGTGTTTCACTTAAAAGGTGTGTGAATAATTGAAAATGTATAAGATCTCATTTATATTGCATTTGTAATGTTTGGCAGTAGGTGACGTTGTTGCTTTCTAGGCACTGTGTGTACCTTGATTTGCCTGATAGTCGTACGAGAAAGGATGCGGGGTAGGAATAGGGAGGAGACAGTCAAGGAGAAAAGTGGAGTCATACAGTTTTTTGACCTCTCAGTCTCACTTTTTCATTAAGTATTCTTACTTGAATTTTGCTCAGTGATTTGATAACTTTGGAATGCACAGACATTTTGTAATAAATATTTCATGTGTCAAAGTAAACAGTTCAAATTTACCAAGTGGTCCTATTTATATTTTTATGTGGATTCAGATGAGAAGAATCATTAGGTTCCATTCATTGGAAGCTTGCAGACATTTTAAACAATTATAATCACTTTTTTTCATTTTTTCCTGTATTTAAGAACAACAGGACTGAATGTAAAATTTCTGAAAGTGAATCCAATGCCAAACACTACAATAAGAAAATTAATTTCTGGAGTTTTTCCGCAGTATCTCTGCTGTAGTAGAGGGCATTTAAAAAGTTGAAATGCACCAGTTTAATGAGGATGCTGGGTTTTTTTTTTTTTTTGTTTGCATAAAAACATTTTCTTTCTTTCTAAAGGATGGAGGCACAAACACAGAAAGAGATAGCGGCTCTCAAACTCTGTGATGGACACCCTAATATAGTCAAGCTCCATGAGATTTACCATGACCAGGTAGGAGTGAGTGTGTGTGTGTGAGTGTGTATGCACTTGTGTGCATGTGGAAGCGTGCACCTGTATCTAAAAGAGACAAGGAGAGACTAAGGCTGTGGAACCGTGTGCTGCAGCCTCATTCAGTCAGGGAAAGTAGAGCACTGTGTATGTGTCTGAATGCTCTCTCTTTTATGCTGGCCTACATTTAGAGTCCAAAAGCTCCGGGCAGTGATCATTTTTCTTCGCTATGTTTCTTAACCCTCTTTTTTTAATGCGGGGTGTTTTTGTAATTTAGTGGTGCCTAATTTTGTCATTTTGTCATTTTAAGCTGCCTAATTTACTGTGTAACAAAGAAGGGTTTTTGTCAGATCATAGATGCTACAAAGAAGTCCAATAAAACACAGTACAATTCACACATAATTTTACATTTTTTAGGAATCGATTTCTCATTTTTAGGAGGGTATTCCACCAGTAAAAGACATCCACTAGCCATTACTAAAACTACTTACAGCTCTGTACGATATTCCAAGCATAGTTTGAGAGTGGATGATATATTACATGTTCATTCATCCATTAAATAAATCTGATTCTGCCGTACACCGCCAGATCACAAAACGGTGGCCGTGTACAGAACTGGAGGCAGCTGACTCAGCGCCTTGCTGTCTAATCAGTCAGTGTCTTCGAAGCCAGTATTGTGATGAAGGTACCTACAATTGAACTGCATTTGAGACGATTCAGTTCAGACATGACCGGATGCCCTCTTGCCTCTGGATACAGCCTGAGTAGGCAGGGTTTCTCACATTTTAGATGTAACCAGTGTGTGTGTCTTTGCCTGTACGTGTATGTGTGACCCTTTAACCCTTTTACTGCAGCACCAGAAAAAATGGCTCGGAATTTCCCAGGCTGTGTTCCTCTTTTATGGGCCAGTGAATGTTTGCCTGCTCTGTCACTTTGTTTGCCTTTTTTCTTATACATTTATTTGTGTGATGGGGTGTGTGTGTGTGTGTGTGTGTGTGTGTGTGTGTGTGTGTGTCTGTGTGTCTGTGTGTGTGTCTGTGTGTGTGTCTGTGTGTGTCTGTGTGTGTCTGTGTGTGTGTCTGTGTGTGTGTGT
>JBBIGA010000001.1:43989520-44010623 GCA_037576975.1 Alestes dentex | reverse complement strand
TCTCTCTCTCTCTCTCTCTCTCTCTCTCTCTCTCTCTCTCTCTCTCTCTCTCTCTCTCTCTCTCTCTCACACACACTTTTTCCATTCTGTGTGTGTGTGTGTGTGTGTGTGCACGCATGTCTGGGAGAGTTAACCCTTGCTGTAGCCCCCTGGGTGTTGAGCGGGGTAGTGCAGCACTGATGCGATGTTCTCAGACAGATCGAGAGAGGCCCTGCGGCACTGCGTGTATGAGAGAGAGAAAGAGAGAGCATGTTCTCTTTCTGTCTAAGCCAATGGCTGGAAACAAAGAAGCCAAAAAAAACCCCTTTTTTAAAAATGTTTTTGGTTAGCAACGGGGAAAGGTATTTTTTTTCAGTCACACATTTCTTCTTGCTCAGGGATTATCATTGCAATAACCAACTTCTTCTGTTTAGGCCTTGTTTGCAAGCAATACAGCAATATATGAAAATGTTTCATATCCATTTGCCTTTAAAAGGCCCACATACTACATTTGTCTTTTTAATTTTTTGCCTGATAATGCTTATGCTTTTTTGTCCCAAAACAGTGATAATTTAGTGTTGACAATCTTCCAACCTCTCTGAGTGATATGTGTAAAAGATCTCTATTCTAATCGGCTGCCTTGTATTACGCCTCATTCAAGAAGCAGCCCGGGCTGAAACACTCCTTAGAGTTCAGCGTGAATAAGCGAACTTAAAGTGATGTAGGTTTTTTAATGACATGTGTTCACAAGAGTTTGCTCTTGCAGCTTCAGGTTTCACATGTGGACCAAATGGACTAGGGAGCGAATGGCACTTTTAACAATATTTACGTGTTACAAGTCTCTTATTTCAAGAAAGCAAGGAAAATTCCACTTTCAGTTATATGGACCATTTGAAGAACTGTAGATATATTGTGTCAGTTCACTGGTTCATTTTATGATCTGATGGCTGTTTGCATGTGTAACCCCTCCGCCGCATGCTGTGTTGCAGTACACCATGCTGTCCGGCCAGGTGCCCTTTCAGTGTCAGGAGAAGAGTCTAACCCATACCAGTGCAGAGGAGATCATGAAGAAGATCAAACAGGGTGACTTTTCTTTCCAGGGAGAAGCCTGGAGGAATGTGTCCCAACAGGGCAAGGAGCTCATTCAGGGTGAGAGTGACCTAGTTACAAGAATTTAGTATAGGTTAGTTAAAAATGAATCCAGTTAAATCACCACTTTCATGCATTTTACATGCCTGCTGAAGAGCGGCTAAAACACCCTCAGTAATGTTCTGTAGCATTTTGTGTGTCTGTAAATGAGGCTGTTGTATGTTCCTAAGAATGAAACGTCTGAGTATGCATGTCCGTGCTGTTGTGCTGTTTTGTGCGTGTGTGTGTGAATGGAACTTGAACAGAGCTGCTGACTGTGGACCCTAACAAGCGGATAAAGATGTGTGAGCTGCGCTATAATGCCTGGCTGCAGGACGACAGTCAGCTCTCTTCCAATCCCCTCATGACCCCTGACATCCTGGGTTTGTCCACCGCCTCCGTACACACCTGTGTCAAAGCCACCTTCAATGTAAGTGGGAGTGATGGATAGAAGGAGAAATATGGGTTGAAAGAGAGAGATTGGTGAAAGAGAAAATACAAGTTGTTTGATTATATTCACGGAACCCTAGCCTTCTTATTCAGTTATTCATTTTTAAACTTATTACTCAGTAACTTCCAGGGTTATTTGGTGGCTACTGCGAAACTGATATGAAAGTTAGGACTGAAGATACGAGATGTCTAAGATTTGTGTGAAAAACTTGAACCTGGGAGTCACAATTATTGACAAAGTTTGCAAATTGTATTATATATATATATGTTATTATTTATATAATGTTTTTATTCTTCAATAAGTATTCTAATATCATAGCAAAATGCCAGTAAGAATAACTAAACCATTCTATGGCTTAAAGCTTTATGGTGCAGGCCAGAATGTCATTATGTAGTTTTGTGAAGCAGTGTGGTGTCATCTCCAGGCCTTCAACAAGTGTAAGAGGGAGGGCTTCCGGCTGCAGACAGTGGATAAGGCTCCCTTGGCCAAGCGGAGGAAGATGAAGAAGACCAGCACTAGCACAGAGACACGCAGCAGCTCCAGTGAGAGCACGCACTCCTCCACTTCTTCCTCTCAGTCTCAGGAGAAGACACCACCGGGCAGGCAGACCACTGTGTCTCAGACGTGCGTCAGCACCCCCCTCACACTGGGGCCTGAGGATGACGAGCCGTCTCAGAGCCAGCCCCGATCTGCCTTCACCTTCTCTGAGTGAGAAACACATCAGAAAACACCCACCACACCCTCTCTCTGTCTCTTGGGCCTCCCTCTGTTATACAAGGACCTAGTTCACCCACTCTGTATTGAGCATGTGGAGCAGCCCCAGCCAAAGCCACACTCACTCTCAAGCCCTTCGCTAGCAATAGATGAGCAAAGCAAGGCATGGGAGAGTGTGAGAAAGGCTTTGATCGATGTCTTGGACCAGGCCTAGTCCCACGCTCCTGACCTAGAATGACCAGGCCTCTGGCATCTGCTGTATCTCATACACTGAGTTTCACTCCAAGAAGCATAAGACCACCCGCCAGCCGTAATGAAGGGTACAGTTACTTATGCTGTCCTGCCACTTCAGGCCATACCAAAAGAGAAAAAAAAAGAAACCAATGAGAAAAAGTATTTATTCTAAAAGAAAATAGAACATATACAAAGAAGTTAATATGATGAGCTTTATTGTTTATATGTTAAGTTATTGTTATTATATTTGGTCAGTAAGACCCTCCCAGTCAGAGAACGTCCTTGTGAAATTATTTGTGAAGTTTGTTCTCACTGACCAGTGTGCAGGTCAGCTCTACATGATACTGTAGCTTTTGCTTGATTTTCCGCGGGCCTGTCCTGTCCGAGGCCTCTTCTGAGCCAAGTTTAACGGTGAAGTAGCAGCGATTTGTTTGAGCGATTTCAGACAAATCTTTTTTTTTTTTCTACTCTCGACAAGGAAGGCCGGATAACAGTTTGTTCTAAATTTGTAAAGTTTGTCATTTTAAGCAGTTATGCAGAGGGGGTAATTTGGGGTAAATAGGCTTATTTTGTACTTGAAACAACAACAAAAAAAAAAAAAAAAAAAAGCAGAAGGAAAAACACATGCAAGGACAACCACTGTATGACAGTACACAGAACTAGATAAGAGCAAAGTAGTGTTGTGAAGATGCAATTAGACATTTCAGCATTTTTTCTTCATTCCAGCCCCGCTCTAGCTTTTGATTGTCTCTAGCTAGTCGTGTTTCCTGGGGGGCTGCCATGGGATTAAAATTGTGATTGATTGATGTGAATTTAGGCTCTGCTTGTTGGCAGCCAGAATAGAGTTTAACATCCTGCTTTAAAGGTACAGTAAGTAAGCTTTTTAATGCATAGGGATGTCCCGATTCGTTTTTTTCCTCCCCAATCTGATTTGAAAATTTGAGTTGAGTATGGGCCAGTATGGGTCAGATCTTTCTTTGTGTTTTCACAGATAATAGAGTCACATCATTTAGGCAAGACATGCTAGTAAAGACTGTTTTTCATTAGCATGTTTAAGACATGCTAATTGTCCTATTTACATGTTCTAAATGCCAGTTTTTCCAAAAAAAGTGTTAAATATTTGAGAACTGCGCACATTTATATCTGTCAACTTCTGAAAACAACTTCACTTCTGCTTTTTGTGTACAATGCCCACTTACATCGTGTCTATGATAGTGGCTTAAGTACAATGCAGAACTAGATCAGCTCTAGTCCTGATCCTTTAAATAGAATCGGGACATCCCTAAAAATGAATAATACCTGACAGCAGTCAAAAAAGAATGTTCTGCGGTGGCTTACAGACTCAAAGAGATCTGTAGACTGAGATTTTTGTTTTTTATGCTGGTTGGATTTATCAAATCACACAGCAATGTCACTGCTGAATATAACATAAAATGAACTGAGAAGAGTAAGTTTAGTAGAGTTGTCTTCAAAGTAGTGTGCAGGACAAATGGCAGCATGTGGTTTCATCAACTGATGAGGCCTCATATGCATTCATTTAATGTCCAGCTGCTTCATTTTGTCACTTGCACAGTTCACAGAGCACTTCTCTACCTCTCATGCTAAGAGCAGCACCTGTAGTAAATGAACTAAACCTGTACTTTCTCCCTTATTGTAATTGTTTTTTCCCTAATATATGTTGACCAGCATGCCAGCATATTGAAGGATTCTTCTTAAAAATATTTGGTACAGTATAAGCACGCTCTACATTATGCTCTTGCAAGCACTACAAAAGGCTTCCCACTGATAACCGAAGGCACTAATCTCATCGACGTTGTTGACTTGCTATGCAAAAAATGGTCACTTTTCTTCCTTCAGCATTAACTTTTTTCAATAGCTTGGGCCGTTATGCATTAGAAACGAGTGAGCAAAAATATCACGTCTCATGAGGGCTCTCTAAAGCTATCCAGCCAGTGTGTTCTTCAATTACACATTCCTCAGTCTGTGCACTGAACCAAGCCATGACATCCACAAGCTTAAATATGGAGGGCACATACTGCCACAAACACATACAGAAATGTTCACAGAGACAACACTAGTGCTCCTGCCCATCTGACATTGCAACAGCAATAAGAACGTCTGTAATGCAGCTCACTTTAATGTCGCAGAGAGTTACTCTGTAAGGCCTGTTCAACTGTACTCCATTGCCACACTGTGCCACTCCCCTGGAGCTCAATCATTACAGCTCTTGTGTAATAATAGAAGAGAAGAGAGAGATGTGTGTGTGTGTCCTACATTGAACCCTCCTCAGGGAGCGGAGGCTTTATTAGTTTCTGCGGCCCTGTTTGTCCTCAGGGACATTAAGCAGCCCAGCTTGTTCTACTGCAGAGGACACAGAGACGAGCTACATGGTAGGATAGGAGGAGGACAGTGAGCACAGAGTCTTCAGTACAGACGTAAGCCTCATCCACATATATCCAGGAGCACAAGCATGCCAGCCCCTGAGGGGACGCAAATTCTTTCTAAAATTTGATGTCAGACACTTCAAGAATAACATTGATTGGGCTAAGTATGTATCCCACAGTTCACGACAATATCGTGAGGACATGTTAATATCGTGAGGACATGTTAATATCGTGAGGACGTCAGCAACTGTGTGACCCACAGTATAAACGTGTGCGTTTAAGAAAGTAATTTTGAGACAGGCTGAGACATTTTCTAACAAAGTGGCATCAGCGTGCTGCAAACACAATAGGCGTGAATTCCTGGCGTAGAATATCAGACCTATGTAATTCAGTATTTCCCACAGATTTCCCACAGTCAGTCTCATGTCAGAAAATTAAAGAAAAAAGGTAACTAACCAGGATAGTTTGCATTAATCTGGCAGAACAGCTGTTTTTCTAGCTTTTCTAACTTACTGAATTATTTTTAATGTTTACAACTGGGTTTACACCCTGTTTAAAATAAATCAATGCAGTAGATGCCTCTGCACCTTGGTTTAATGAAAAAATAAAGCTAAATTCAAACATATCAATGGTAAATCAACCCCTAATTTCCAGCCACACAGAAGCTCATTCATCTGCCATATTTCAGACTGATTTCTGCATGTCCAGTAAATGAAAAGCAGGCATTGGCAGGTTAACAGCACAATGTCAGTGTTTTCAAAAATGTGCATTTTGTCTGTCTACACAAAAAACGAAATAATCTTGTAGCATGTGACTGACAATTATTTTCATATGGAAATGAGGCCAAATTGCAGAGGAAAAGCTACATTTTCAAAAATGTCCAGGCACCTGTGGCTGACATCTTAGGAAGAAGCTGAGAAAAGGGTGGGCGATATAGCAATATATTTATTTTCATAAAACAGCGTTTTTCTGGATTTTGTCATGAATATCATCCTCTAGAGCTGTTAATTACTGCATGTATCACAAAAAAAGAGTAGACCAATCAACCTATCTGTGCTGTTTGCAAAAACTATTGCAAGGTTTGTGAAGGTTTAAAGAATGCTGGCAAGAAAACCTGACACTTTTTTTGTTTAAAAATTCTAAATAGGAAATCTAGGATGTAGGTTTTTGTCTTATAGTCAAACTAAGGTCAGCATGGTGGCAATTTGACCTTGTGGCTCCCAGCCCTCTTGCCGGATTTTTGCCATTGTTCTTTACAGCTTGTCCGGCCTGGTAATAGTTGCACATATTTTCATTTTGAATATGATTTTCAGTTCTCAGTTCAAGATTCCTATAAATTTTCAAAGTTTCATGTATTAAAATTATTTCTTCAGATTTCTAATTCAGTACTACAAAGATCGGTTTAGCTCAGATAAAAAAAAAAAAAGGTTCTCCAACTTTTCTTGCCATGCCACCCTCTAATAAAACCCAAAAACCACATCCACCACATTTTTTAATTGATTAAAAAAATCAAAACCCAGTCATTTGAGCGTAACACAATCCACTTACCCTCCCTTCCAATTTGATTCTCATAGGATGCTCCCAGATGCCTAGTTGTCTGAGGTGTCCATGAAAGATATACGAGAGCCCTTAAGCAGAGATCAAGGTGTATATCAGAAGAACAGTTTAAAATTGGATTCGCAGCTTTGAATGTTCAGTCATGCTGAAATCAATATAGCTGTACTAACCAAATAGATGAGTGTCAACCCATTATACTTTCATCTAAATTTCTGATTGCATTCTTTGTCTGTTCCTTCACAATCAGTTTTTTTTTTAAATATCAATGTACTCAGAGTTTCCCGTAATCATTTAAAAATGTGTATCATTATTTTATATTTATGCCATGTCCCCCACCCTTATGCTGAGAGTCTCGCGTTAATAAAGATGCGCTAAAGCTGTTTAGACTTGATGTGAGGGCCTATCCTTCTCTTTCAGGCTGAGAGGTCAGCACTCTCTTCTGCTATTTCATTCATCTCTAAAGCACTTCTGTTTTGAGTCCGTCAATGCCAGGAGCTTTAGGTTGGGCTGGCTGCGTGAGGGTTTCATGTATAGTCTAGTGGGTACCAGTTACCATTTGCTGAGGTAGAGAGAACACACAGCATAACTGTGTGCCCTTGAAAAGAGCTTGTTCTCTTTGATCTGAGCGCTCCTTCATCACGAGTTATTGTTGGCCTACTTTAATGCTCTCAGGAGCTTGGTTAATTGTGTGGCCCTTTTTTTCCCCTGCTATTGTAGCAGAGGGCCCAGTGTGAGTACATATCTCTTCTGCACTGGCAGCGGTCAGCCCTGCCGGCACACTCTTTCATCTACCCGTGGAGGTGGAGTGATGCTCCACGATGATGTGGGCAGAGAGAGCGTCAACATATTTCTCAGGCGTTCAGTCCGGCACTCTGCAGCCTGTTTAGCCTGTTTTTCTGGAGGGAATGTGGCTTTAATATTCCTGTTTTTTTGATAATAACGGGGCTAAGGCATTATGTGTTGAGTCATGCATAAGAACACTGAAAACGCAATGCAGTGAATTGACGATCTATATGTGTGTATCTATCCCACATCAATAAAATGTCACGTCCGTGCAATTTTGTCCATTAGTACGATTGTGTTTGGCCGTAATTGTGTGATTATGCACTTTTACCACAATTTTGCCTTTTATGATTGCCACACAATAAATTTGGCTTACTTTATTGTTGTGTGGCAATTATTGTGTGGATATAACATTTTATTTATGTGGAAATGCAAAATACACGTTTCAGTCAAATATATACAGTGCAGTGCCCATTTCAGTGATTATGTATGTTTAACAAAATGGTTTTAGGTGAGCTGTGTTTTTTAAAAGTGGCAAGGAAGCCAAAAAAAAAAAAAAAAGGTCCAGCAGGCCACGGATGGGATATCAAGCTGAAACGGTCTTGTAGTACCTTCCTTTTTATAAAAATGAGTAAGCCGCATTGTTGAGCATTGACCTATTTGTGCTATTGAGAAATATGCATATATTGTTTCAGTGTTGATTGAAAGTAGGTAAACACGTCTGGGGGGGATTTTTCATGTAATACAGCCACGTAAGCTGCCTACACTCCCACACTGTGTGATGGTGTGTGAACTCTGAGGCTCGTGTTGTGAATCTCTGTTGAAAAGCCTTCTGTGTTCTCCCTGTGATCTCCGGATGCCGTAGCCCCAGGTGGGCTAGTGTCTTCTCTCAATGTGAAAAAAAAAAAAAAAGATATATTCATGGAATTTCATTTTATTTCATCCATCTATTTGATTTTTTTTTTTGCCAAAGCTTTGATCTGTAGCACTGAAGCTTGATGCATATGTTCAGCTTCTTACAAAAAAAACAAACCAAAAAGACTTTAAACTTCTGTTCTGTGTAAATATACCTTTCAGAACCTTCAGTAATGCATCAGGAATAACTAATGAAACTGAGAAGAATTGTGCTTCCCTCTGGTAGAAGTGTCCAGCATACACTGCCGGACCTTGCTGATTTGAATCAACACACACATTATTGTACTTCTGAGTGTTTAAATGACGGAACAATGGCTCAACATATCCAGTATAAATAACAAGCATGAAAACT
The DNA here is from genome assembly GCA_037576975.1 of Alestes dentex. Taxonomy (NCBI): domain Eukaryota; kingdom Metazoa; phylum Chordata; class Actinopteri; order Characiformes; family Alestidae; genus Alestes; species Alestes dentex. Next base: position 44,002,126 of record JBBIGA010000001.1, on the reverse strand, counting down.
TCACATCACTGTGACCTCCGTACGACCAAAGGGGTGACTCAAACACACATGTAGTCTGCTTTTCACTAGTTACACATGCGTTATCAGCATGACAAAACAAATGACATATCTGATCTGCTAAGGTAGACTCCTTGTCATCTCTTATACCAGTCTAAGCCTAGGCCTGAAGTCTTGTTTTTCGAGTTCATTGTTCTTTGAGTATTCATTGCTAGATGTATGAACACTGTTAAGGTGGTAGATGCAAAGGGAAAAGTATTCAAAGGGATCTGAGGCTGTTTCACAGCCAATTGTGCAATCAAAGACTGCCACCGAGGGGCAGTGTTTACATAGATTTCAGTCAGTAACTTGCTTCGTGGGCCATTTCAGCTCCACCTACTTGAATTGGAGAGGTCCATGAAGGCTCTCTTGCGTCCAAGCTCATTTAGCAGTGCTCACTGTGCAACATCAGCTGTTTCTGCACAGGGGGACAAAAAGACAGTTCTCAACTTGGAAAGTTCAGATTTATCATATAATTACATTCTTTAGCTTATCTAGCTGGGCTAGACATATTATTCTTGTAACTTATTTAGAACGAGTGATTGGATTGTTAGACGAATATGAAATGATACAAAAAAGAACATTTTACGGTGGGTCTTAATGCTGTATATATTTTGTAAATGCTAAGCCATATATACGAATACAAAGTAACATCTCAACCTCCTTTACGTGTCCTACAGTTTCCTCTCAAAACCTTTTCCCAGAATATGAGAGCTCATATGATTAGGGAATTTTAAATGTTTTAAAACTGAGGATCACAACCTTGTCAAAACATGTTGTACACGTTAGGAAACTTGAGATGCAAAATTGTTTTTTTTTTGTTTTGTTTTTTTTTTTTTTTAATTTAATTTTTTTTGGCTTTTTTTGTTTTTTTTTTGCATGAGTGTCCAAAAGTCCGATGAGTTGAATCAACTCCATTTCTGAGTGATCATGAGAGAACATGATCATTTCTCGCTTGTTTTGTGGTTCATATGTTTGTGGTGTTCATGAAAAGAATAAAGGGCTTTAAAGTTTTGAATACTTATTGAACAAAACTTATTTAATGATGTTACCAGTTGACAAACATAATAAAAAAAAATTTAAAGGGTGTGCCTCTGCTTATTCCTTAATTCTGTGTACTTTGTGGACACTTCCATGATGCAGCAACATTAGCTGTAATTCTCCTGGCTTTGTGCTTGGATTTGAAAAATCCAGTGGGTGGATTTTGCATATTTGTATGTGTTGTCAAGGTGGGTGAAGAAGGACAATAGGGGTTACAGGTGTATTTGGAATATGAATATCATTTGATCTTGTAGACCATGTGAACTCTGAAGTAGAAAGTATTACTTTTTTGTACATAAAATATTCATAGAATTTTGGCACTCTGTTGGTTTAATTAAAGAGTTTTTTTTTTCTGAAGAAACCAACTTTAAAATAATAGCACCAATATAAGTATTGTACTAGTAATAGTCATTAACGTTCATTGTGGCTCAGCTGAACATTATAGTTATTGAAAAACATTTTTTTTAAATCTGTTAACCAAATTAACATAGTTTTCCTCATTACCCATATTGTTAAAATGCAGTATAAATTTGTGGAGAAATTGTGTTTTTTATCGTATATAATATTGTATTTTTTTCTGAAACCACTAGAGGAGTTTAGATTTATAAGTAAGGTGGGTTGAGGTGGGAAACTGGAATTCTGCACAGGGCCACGTTTGCTATTGTTACGCTCCAGTTTTTTACCAACCGCCCTCCCATACGATGATGGGGCTTTTTCTATTCTTCTCTCCCTCAGTTCCCATTCCCAAAGCGTTCAGCATTCCAGCAGCCCACCATAGGAGCTGCTTTAGTGAGGGCCCGCTGGCTCCTGGGTGGCCTCTTGTGCAGGGGCTGCAGAGGGGAGGAGACGATGTCTTATTAATTGACTGGGTGTCTTGGGCAAAGTGGAGGAATTTAACCAAGGGAGGGAGAGGGAGAGAGGGATGGACATTATGCTGGCCCTGGTCTTACTGTATACTTCCTCTTGGTTTTCTTAACCCCTTAAGACCTAAGAGCCTTCACTTCAGTCCATCACTCATCCAAAAAACCTCAGTAACTTGCAGGTTAGTTTCATAGCAGTTTCTGAGTCATTTATATTATGTATTAATACCTGGATAATATACCTAGATTTTAATGGGTTAGTTTGAATGTGAACACCAAAATGAGTCCGCTGTGCAAAATTAGCTATGCTGAATCCACTTTACAAATCGTCACTATCTGAAGTAAATGTGTTACTGAGGAGGAAAATAAACAGCACAGCGCTGCTTTCAAACAGAGTCACACACATAATGAATGTCCCTGAGAGCAGGTGCTGAACATCAACACTGTATCTATAATTATGTTCAACTGTGGTTACTAGGGCCTGTGCGCTGATAAATACAAGCACAGTGTGAATGGATTATTTTTGCACTTTTCAAAATATATATTGTATATAAATTATAGTTTGTCATTTAATGTAAGTAAGTTTAATTTCATTCCTAGTCATTTTGGACCTTTTCTGTTGGTCAATTCATTCCCACTAGTTTTCAAATGGTGTAAAAAATAGATGAAACAGATTAAAGGATTGCTATGATGGCGACAAAACGCTATGCACAACTATGAATGCTCACTATATTCTTAAGAATAGCTCTGAAAGCTGCATCGGTGACCTGAGCCTGAGCAGAGGGCGTTTCTCGGAGTGGGCTGTGGGAATGGCCGGTGCAGTCCTGGGAGCTGCGGAGCCAGCTGAATGGCTTGCTGTGGCTGAGTGTGTCAGGGGGAAGTGATTGAGTGGGATGTTCTCAGGGTAGGGCAAAGGGGGGCAGACGGGGGTAGGGGGTAGGGAATTTTGCAAGTGTTGTGGCTTCCCATGTGGTCCAAACCCCCCCATGCACCACCAGCATCTAGACCCCTAATCCTGTTACATGTGTCCCCATTAGCACTAATGGGCCTTGCCATTGTCTCCCTGGGTGTCAGCCAGAGTTACCAGCCAGGCCCTGCCATGTTTGGGCTCCTTCCCACACGCTGCCATCCCCATGGTAATGGAGCATGCAGACACACACATATGTACCTCATCAGCCAAGCGAAAAGTCAGCGGACAAAATCTTTACTATTAACTGTGTGAATACTGCTTAGTTTTCTGCAATTTGTTTTTCCATCACTGTCGGATCTTCAAAGAGTAACTTTACAGGGAAAGAACTTTTAATATGTTAATATTAATGTAATATTTTCTTCCAAGCAATTTTGGATCATTGCTGTTGGTCCAATTTGTCGTGCAGTTTCATGTAAAGGGAGGTTTGATGTAAAAGAAATTCAAATCCTAACAAGTAAAAACAAAACTAATTTAAAAAGACAGATTTCTATCTATATATCTGTCTGTCTCTCTCTCTATCTATCTATCTTTCAAATCAAACCTTTGAGACATTTTGAACTACAAAATTGGTCTATTCCTCTTCACTAATCCTAGACCCTCCAAATACATCCTGGTACCCAGAAACAGGGTTATACGTTTCATCATATTTCAGAACTTCAAATGTAATGTTGTGAAATATTACTAATTAACTGCATATGAAATTAGTTTCTGTGGACTCCACAGATCATCCCAGTCCAAGAACATCATTACACTGAAGCGTTTGGAACTGAAGCATTTGGAGCTAATTATCTAGTCCTTCAAGAGTTGAATCTGGAATCGAATAAAGAAACAAAACTTTCACAGCAGAGCTGCTGGAGTGGGACAATGAAGACTGAACATTTTTGGCACAGAAGTGTTTTGGTGTGCACCAAGCCATCATGCAGTGGCTAAAGAGCTGGATAGATGGGACTGACCCCAGAGCAGCCATGCCCCCCTTTGTTTCCTGTTCTTTGTGGGGCAGTACAAAGCCTTCTCTTCTGCGCACGCACTCACACACACACTCCTCAGGATGCTTGAAAATTCTTCTTTCCTGGCTCCTCCCCAATATAACAATAAAGCAGAGCTAAAACACTGCAAAATTCAATATTATCAAGTAAAATGTAGATCGTTTCTTTTGTTTCTTATTATCAAACTGCTGTTAGAGTATTATAAGACTATCCATCCTGTATAAAAAGATTAGTTGAAGTGATCTTACAGGCAGATCATCTCAGTTCCTTTAAGAATTATCTCTTGACAAGTTACCTACTAGTGTGGTGAGACAAGTTTGCTTCAAAAATATGTGTTACATGGGTGGATATGTCTAGAATTTTACAATATTCCACCACCCTAATAATGAGAAATATGCTTTTATTTGCTAATATTCTTGCTAATGTTTTTTTTTTTTTTTTTTACCTAAAAGCGACTCACCAAGAGCTGCTGGGTATCATCACTGAGGTATCTCCAGAGTTTGATCGAGTCAGTGCTGTTTTGCTCTCTCTCGGCGCCTCTCTGGATTTGAGTGGCTCTTTGATTAGAACGTATTAAGCATGTGATTGGAGGTCAACAATTTGGCTAATGCATGCCATGAATAGGAATTCAAGTAATTTGTGGCATGATGCTGCATTAACTTGGGCTCAGCAGTGCTGAGGTGTAGCTTAACGGTAGTGGTTTGCTGTAAATGATGTGCTTGCTCTGACATGCACAATAGGTTAAAGAAAACAGGGCAAAATCTATTGAATAGATAATGATCAAGGGATAAGGAATCAATGTTGTTGTTGATCTGTGTGTTTGTATGTGTGTTTATGTGGGTAAGGCCCAGTGCCTCTTGCAAAGCTTTACTGTAATGGTCTATTATACATAATGTGACTTGAACACAATAAGTAAATAAAAGAAATTTGTCCAAATCTGTCCTGTTCAATAGGTGAACATCTTGCACTAGATATTTGAAAAGCTGAGGAATAAATCAAACTGTGTGTGTGTGTGTGTGTGTATGTGTGTGTGTGTGCGCGTGTGTGAACCGTAGCATGGCCTCTGTTGATCTGAAGTACTGGCTGGTTACCATGACAATAGTGCTCGGTGAGGCTTTGGGAAACAATCACCTGTGAATCCTTTAGCCTTGGCTGCAGTTAGCTCTGGGAGCAGATGGCCTTTCCTCTGAGCTTGATATATATTGCAGCACAGAGACCCTCCACCCCAATGCCCATCCAGCCACCCCCCAAGGTACAATAGCTATAACTACATCTCCTCCTAAAAAAGGTTTTAAAAGTCCACAGACCCTCTCACATCAAGAACAACATGAAGATGCCAAACGGCAACTTAATAAAGGAATGTAGAAATGTGCTTAACATCTATTAATGTAAGAACTGCACTTTAAAGGTTTCCTTTTCAAATATTCTATTGGATAGTGAAGGGTAGTTACTGTTTATTTTCAAGTTTGCATTTAAACATGCATACATGGACATATATATATACATGGTTTTCCTGTGAAAGCCTCAATAATGCAATGCAGTGTACATCCATCAGTTTCTATTCATTGACCTGTGGATCTTTTGAATAAGCCTGGACCAGACTAAGTCCTCAGACTTAGCGAACAGAACGCTCGTTGAGACCCCGTCTGCAGCCTCTGATGGCTGAGTTGAGCCCCTCTGCCCACTGAGCTCATTTGCAATGCTAATTGACAAGAGACAGCTGCCATCCTGTGCGGAACACAACATCGGCCACTTTACTAAAGGAAAGAGAGAGAGCGCGAGGGACGCAATGAGAGAAAGAAAGATAAACAATGATAGCCAAGAAACTGGGTTGGCATTATCTTTTGGGTCTTGTGCAGACTGGGTCCTTGAGAGATTTGAATGACAGTAGCAGAGAATGCGAGGAGAGAGAAAAAAAGAAAGAGAAAGATTACAGGATAACATGAAAGAAAAACAGATGCAAGAGGAATGACTGTAACATTTAAGTCCTGTAAGTTGCAATGTGTAGCATCCGTGGATCTTGGGGAATTTGCAGGCTAAGTCAAAATCAACACGTTGTTATGTTCCTTAGACCATTCCTGAACAATTTTGCTTGTGGCAGGCTACAAGAGGCCATTGGCATAAGAAGGTATACTTGGTCTGCACCAGTGTTTAGTGAGGTGGTACATGTAACATCCACATGAATGACAGGACCCAGGGTACTGCCCAGAGCATCACACTGCCTCTGCTGGCTTGCCTTGTTTTCTCTGGTGCTTTCTCTTTCCCATGTAAGTGACGCACACATATCCCCGGTCTTCCACATGATGTAAAAAAAAAAAGGATATTTCATCAGACTAGGCCACCTTCTTCCATTGCTCAATGGTCCAGTTTTAATGCTTGCCTGCCCATTGTAGGTGTCTTCAGCAGTGGACAGGGATCAGCATGGGCACTCTGACTGGTCTGCAACAATGCAGTCCAGCAGTTCTGACACATATTTATGATAGCCAACATTAACCTTTTCAGCATTTTGTTCTACAGTAGCTCTTTTGAAGGATCAGACCAGACAGGCTAGACATCACTCCCCACTTGCATCAGTGAGCCTTAGGTATCCATGACCCTGTTGTTTGTTCACCACGAGACCTCTTTCAGTGGGTACTGACCACTGCATTCCAAAAACACCTCATAAGACCTTTCATTTTGGAGATACTCTGACCCAGATGTCTAGTCATCACAAATTTACCCTTGTTAAAGTCGCTCAGATTCTCACAGTTGTCCATTTCTCCTGCTTCTAAAACATCAGCTTACTGTTCATGTGCTGTCTAATATATCTCACCGTGATCTTCAGAGATGATGTTGGAACAAGATGACCAATGTTCTTCCCTTCACCCATCAGTAATTGTTTTTGTTGTGGCAGATCAGTGTAATTGTGTAATATGATATATCTATTCTAAATACTTGGTTCTTGGTCCTAACAGTTGGGAGGGTCTGGATACAAAATACAAGATTTATCTAGCCGATTAGATTAGTTTTTGAAATAATTACACGTGTGGGATATTTTGACAATAAATCTATTTAATTGTCATCTCGATTTCATATGCTTGTAAAGCCTGTGTGAATAAACTTCTCACTACTTACATTCCTCTCTTTCACTGGAGGCTCTAAGCAATTGCTTTGTTTGTTTGCTATATAACTTTGATTTTGAGAGAGAGAGAGAGGTTACAGGATAACATGAAAGAAACACAGGAAAAGCTGAGTTCTGTTTAGAAGTGCTCAGCTTCAAAACTGAGCAGTTCTAAACATGGGCTGAAAAAGCAAACAAGTTGTTGTACATCGTTTGCTGGAGGGAACTCATCAACAGAAAGCTACATTAACAATAGCAAATTTAGAGAGCTCTTAATTTAGCTCTCATTTGCCTGGGCTGCTCTATAGGCTACAAGTGGCTCCTAGTGTGATTGCACGAGCTCTTGTGGAGAAGAGAACATTTGTGGATATTGTGCAGAATAAAAAGCGTATGTGCATTTCTTTGAGAACCGCTTTGTAATATCTGGGGTAGAAATAACTCCATTTACATTTGGCCAGCCCTAGGGAAAGTCATGACTCGAAAGCTGGTTAATGTTTGTATTTTAATTTAATGTGGTTTTCCTCCTCTGTTGTGTTCATGTTCATCGATTTTGAATGATGGCCTGTCACAGCACACTTGATTATGTATCATTATAAGTCACAGTCTCATAATTTACAGCCTCATAATATTAGTTACATTATAAGATGAGTGTCAATTTGTTAAATATTCTGAAATTTTGCAGTGAAAGCAATTAAATGCCTGGCTGAATATAACTGGGAGGTAGTGAACTAATCTGTATTGGGATATAGTTTATTTTGCATGAAAAGTTTTCTGTGTCACACATTACAGTACAAGTTTTACATTTTTAGTAATTGAGAAATTGTGTGTGTGTGTGTATATATGTGTGTGTTTGTGGGAAGGTCCAAAGGGATTGAAAGCCTCTTGTCACAACTCTTTCATTACTGATGTAATTACACTGGTTCTCTTTAGTGCATGCACTTTCCCCTGCTAATCATGTTTACTCAGGTCGCAATTGGGAAATGAGGTGGAAAACGACGTGTGTGTGTGTGTGTGTGTGTGTGTGTGTGTGTGCGTGTGTGTGAAAGAGCAAGGGTGTGTGTCCTGGGCAGTGATACAGGGAGGTTGGGCAGCTCCTCTCTCTCTCAGTCCGTCACTCTGTCTCTTTTTTCCCGTCTCCACCCTGTGGGTGTCACTGCTCGGCTCTAATCCCTGCACAGCACCGCCTGGATCATTATAGACTGTCTTCTGGAGTCAGTGAAAGGGGGAATTAGCTGGGAACACAATTCCGGTGACCTCCATGACCTGGGGACAAAGGCTCAGCTGCTGGGGGTCCCAGCCGCCTAAACCAGTCCATATGTCCGGGACAAAACTGTTACAATGGCCTACATAAAGGAAACACGGTGGGTGGGAGGGACTGGCTGTTTGTGTGTGTCTCTGAGGAATTATTTAATGTTCTGGACAACATTTATTGTTGTAGACAATCATGTGAAGGCAATTCAAAATGAAAGTATGCAAAATTAAGGTGATAAAAGTAAACCAATAAAGGGTTCTTGCTCCCTAAAGAACCTTTCAATAGACTTTTGTAATTGAGGAGTGTGACTGTGAAGAACCTCTTTAAAGTCTGTAGAACCTTTACATAATGTTGGCAAGACATGACAGAAATTGAACAAAAATCTAAAAAACCAGAAAGCAAGCGTGTGGGCACTTTCTTTAGAGTATCTTTTCCTCACTCAAACCTGTGTACAGCTTACATTTTATCCAAGGTTGCTTCTAATTGGTTATGAACTGTGAAAGCATGTGTTTTGGCTCCATAACCGTTATTAAAATAGAATGTAGCAAAAACTATTCCCAGGTGCATGACTATCCTTATATTGTGAATCCATCACTGTGTTGTATGTATGATGTTGCCCTGTATGAGGATATGGTAGCAATGGCAGAGTAAAGCCAGTGAGACAGCTCCCAGGCTCTATCCTGGCGCTCCATCTCTCACTCTCTCTGCTCTTTCTTTCCCGAGTGGCCCGGTGCTGCTCCCCAAAGCTGTCCTGCTGTGAAGATGTTAAGCAGCTCTTTGTGTGCGTGGAGAGTGGGGGAAATCCTCTGTCAGTCTCCCACACACACATATACATACACGAATACACACTTTCTCTCTCTCTCACACACACACACACACACACACACGCTGAAGTAGGCACTGCTCAAAAAAGGCTGATACTGGGTGTGCAATTGTATCACTTACCAGGGGGAGTGTTCTAAAGAACAGTGGGCTTGGCCCATGACCCTCTGGTCCACTGCCAGTTCTACTGGTCAGTTGGATGTAAAATGCAAATGAATGTGTATTGCTCCTCCAATACACATTTTTGTTAAGATTTTAACACCCTGTGCAGATTATGTCCAGTTAAGCTCTTTAGCCATTAAAGGTGTCTGGTTGCTTTCTGTGCTGCTGGGCCGTTTCAGGTGGGTTTCCTCACCCACAGTTAGGGGTGTTACAATATCCATTCACCTATTATCTGAACCGCTCATCCTTAAGCAGGGTATTGTAACACCCAGGACCCTGAATATTACAATTATGCATATTTTTTTTAATGTGTAGTACTGCAAAACATTACACAGTGTGAACTGAACACAGACGGATTTTATGTTTTATTCAAACAATATTAGACAGTAAAATGTGTTTGAATTGTTGTCCACTGTTTTTTTTTTTTTATTTCAAAAGAATAGCAGACCAGTATAGCAAAACTTTCCTGCAGTGGTACCAAAACTACTCACGATTTAAGTGTTTGTTCACTGAGAAAGTTAATTTTTTCACAATATTATTATAATTCTTATTTTAGCAATTTGATCAAGTTGGACGTGTATCCAAAAGTGCAATTAAAGTAAATAATGTATGGAATATGTGTATTATTACACAACACATGCATCTTAGTTATAAAATGTTCAGAAATATTTGCATTTACATTCATTTTTGTATGATTCTGTGCACTTATACTGTATTGGCTCATACTGTGTTGTCCTGTTTATTTGGTGTAGTGATTGTATTGTAACTGAATATTGTAATTGTAATGTGTAGCCTTTCCTGTCTAGTGTACCACAGGGGTCTAGTCAAGAGTCTCCTAGTCTTGAATTTTGCACCATATTCTTGGTGGAATGTTGTTTCGTTGTACTATATACATGTCTTTTCAATGATAACGGAAAAAAAAAATCATGGACCACACTGAACTGCTGGGGGTGAATCATCACTGAATAAGCACAAACCGGGTCTGGCAAACTGGCCCTGTCCAGTACTAACTTTTCAGAAAAGGGAAAGATGTTCTTTAATGATACTGGAAATTAATGTTAAGACAAGATATTTTGGACCATATTTTGGACTGTTTCTATTGGTCCATTGACTTCCCGGCATACCTAAATATAGTATTACAACCCATGATACTGTATCAGGTTTGTTATTAGAGCCAATAGACTTGTCATTGCTTATCCTTGCTCCTTCCTATCTCGCTCTCCTGTGTCTCCTCTCTCTTCTTCAGTGCCTTTCTTATTAGTGGGCCCCCAGCTGCGTGGCGGCCAGGATCAGAGGCTGCCTCTATTAGCAGGGTCCATTTGTTGAGCGATTGAATCGCTCTCAGCCCTCTGCTCTCGCACGGCCTCTAACCCTCTCTCTCCAGCTCAGCCTGCCATAAGGGCCTCTCACAAGCCTGCCGCACAATGGAGCCTGATAGAAGCATTCTTTCTGAGATAAACCAGATGCTAGGCAGGTATGAGTGAGTGTGTGCATGAGAGAGGCAGAAAGGGTGTGTGTGTGTGTGTGTGTGTGTGTGTGTATGTGGTAGAGGGCATATGATTTATTTACTGCCCTGTTTTATAACCGGGTTCTGAGGTCAGCTCTTTTCTGAAGCACGGGAGTATTGATGGCACAGCTGCAAGTGCACATAGTGGCCAGCAGGTGTCATGCTTGTACAAGCACAGAGAACGCTGTCCTCCCTCTTTTTGTTTGGGTTTATGTCTTTCTCTCCTTCTCTGTACAACACATGCATGACAGTGTCCTGCTCTCCTCACAAGATCGTAAATTTAACTGTACCTGTGGACGCACAGCCAACCATGTGATGCTCTGGCTCTCTCTCAAGGGTCAGGAGCTGCAGTGCTGCAGCTAACAACTTTTGTGCTGTGCAAAGAGAACGTGTGTTTCCACGGCAAAGAAATCGTACCATATCAAGCCTATTCTCCATTACTGGATAACTCGAGATGGTTTGGAGACTTTGGTGAAAGAGCTCTTGTAGACTCTTCTCCCTCTTTCTCTCTCTCTCTCGCTCTCTCACTTACTCATATTCTTGGCCTGCACTCAAGAGAAGCATTTCTGCTTAAGGAGAGATGGCGGTGAGGTGTTCTGCATGGCTGCATCTGAATGTCTCGCTCTTTTTCCCCTCCGCTTCTGAGGGGCTCACTTGACCGCCCCTTTCTGGCGCACTGAGAGACAGAGGAGAGAGGTTAGAGAGCTGCTCAGGCCTGTCACTCACACACACGCTCAATCCTCTGGGAATCAACCACTGCTGTCTCTCCACTCACTCCCCTGCACCGACAGGGCGACGCCTCGGACTCCTCCACAATGGGCCTCACTCAGAGATGGCAAACACACTGAACTGGCGCTTCTTCATCCACACCTGCCTTATACTTGCACATACACTCTTAACGAAAATATATAAGGACACAACAACAAAAGTCAATGGAAGCAATGCCACAGAAGAATTACCTCTAAAGTAATATTTACTCCCGCCTAATCTCTATCTGCAGTATCAGTATCCTAAACCCATCTGACATTAATGTAGACATGTTTAGTAAAACAACAGAAAAGCTGAGCCGAAGCACCAGGCCACTGGTTTCTGTACTGTTTAAGTATGGGGAAAGCATAACTGAACAATGCTGCTGGACCTTTCTCAGTGCAGGAGTGATCCCAACATGGTAGTGGAGTGTTAATAGTACACGTGTATCAAGCACGACAGGGTTCCTGAGCTTTCAAAACACCTCACTGTCACTGCTGGGGTGAGAACAGTCCACCACTCAAAATCCAACAACCACCCACAAATGTCCATCCATCAGTGATCCTGTGGATGACTGACACAAATTGCTCTAAAAAAAGATGATCTGTGGTCTTTAATCTGCTACTTTTATTATCTGTTCAAAAAGCACATAAAACACACATTAATAAATAGAGTTCATATTTATAATTTATTTACATATGTCCTTTTTTGTACAGTGTAAAATCTGGAGCATCTTGTGACACTGTATACATTTATGTAGCTGAGATGACAAAGTTGTTTTTGACTTTTGACTGTACACCAGCCAGGTATACCAACAAGGTAGGTGAGTCTCATTTCAGTTCATGAGGATCTCAAGATATGTTTTAGCCATTAATTTAGGAAATCTTTTTTTTAATTTAGGAATACAGATTCCTCAGCGTATCTAGACTTATAACATCAAAAATAATATTTAAACTCAATATGTCATAGCAGCAGTATGGCATACAAATATTTACATTTAAGATCTTCTTACATTTATAATGCAACGCCTTTGTATATTTTCACACACACACACACACACACACACACACACACACACACACACACACACACACACACACACACAAAGAGTTTGCTTCTATGT
>JBBIGA010000001.1:43937890-43962826 GCA_037576975.1 Alestes dentex | reverse complement strand
ACACACACACACACACACACACACACACACACACACACACACACACACACACACACACACACACACACTTACTTTTGGGACTAATAAAAGTTTATCTTATCTTACATACATGCAGGAGGACAAACACATATTTGTGATATTTGTGTGCATTTATGTATACATGTATGTATGTGTGCATAAACAATATAAAAACTGCCTCCTTGTCTTTCTTCCACATGCAATTTCAGAGAGTAATGAGCATCCACTTCATAATGTTTTGAGGGCCTGGACCTCTCTCAGGACTCTCCAACAGGGCACCTATTCATTTCTCGCTGAAGGAGAGCAAGCGCTGAGAGAGCCCTCTATTCAGACTGGACTGAGCTACCTCCCAGACCGACAGCAAGAATCAGAATAATTCAGTCATTAAATGGAAGACCTCCTAAGGCTGATTAGATTTAGACAAGCAACAGGTTATGTTGGACAAATCAACTTTAACTGCTTTTGAACACAGCACTTAATGTGCAAAAATTGACACTCAGAAGCACTAAGTGAACAGATTTGGAATATCACTTGTTTTCATTTTTTCTGATCCTAAGGACGTTAACATTGTTCAAAATGCCTTCACTGTTGCTTCAATCAGACATCCCACTTTCCCAGTTAATTACAAACCAGTGTTTGTATTCTATCTTCTCAGCCATCTCAGGACGCAAACACACCTAGCCAAGTTGAAAAAAAAAAAACAACAAAAAACCAAAACGCAACATCTCACTGCTTCTGACCACTATCACTGTTGAAAGCCTCATACTGTAATGCCAACACCTTCACTACGCTCTACATTTTAAGACCTAAACATTTATTCTGAGCTCAGAACAGAATGTTTTTATAATCAGAAACAAAAATTAGTGACAAAGAAAAAATGAACTAAAATGTATGTTTATGTTCATGCTGATTCATCTTGACCTGAGCCATGCTGCAAATGATTACTGCCATTGTCAACAGCGCTGCGGTTATTTTAAGAACTGACCAAGCCACTTTACAAACATTTTGACCAAGTTCATCTCCTTACAGGTAAAACAACAGTTTAGTTTTATGGGGAAATTCTATTTGCACATTGAGAATTACCTGATAAGACCAACCCACCTCAAAATCTCATATTTTCATTATTTTCAGTTTCATTTATAATTCCTCCTTTACAAAAAAAAAAAAAAAAAAAAAGGAAAAATGAAATAAGTCTGACCACCCGGTTTTGCTTTTACCAAGAACGCTTTGATTCCTGCAAATTCTTACCTCAAATTCTTGAATTATTTTGATTGGTCAAACAGTGTGGAATAAATACTTACATAAGACATTTTTAAAAACAAATCAATATATTTTGAACAACACTACATTCACTACATTCTGTAACTATTATTGCATCAGAATTGATGAATGGAGCCTGCTCTGAAAAAATTATGCTGATTTCATGGTCCATTTTTCTGCCAGTTCTAGTGTCTTACTCAGACATCTATATCTTGGACTGCATACTATCCTGAGTGCAACAGCTTTAGGTAATCTGGAATTTATTCAATGAAATAATTCAATCCTCTGCTCTCAAAAATCAAGTAGATATACCTGACTTCACCAACTCTACTGAACTAATAACAGTGAGGTCCTGTCAAAGTACTGCATCTATTCTTCTGTCCAACACTGCGGCATACTATAATACATCACAGTACTTTACCTCAGCTTTACCAGCTTTAATCTGAATAATGTCATCAACATGGGTCTTCACTGCCTCTTTGGGGGCAACTGGGCCTCCAGTGCGGTCTTGTGATGTAGTAGGAACATGCCCTGAGTCTACCTCCATGTCTTGTTCTGGTGTCGTTGCCAACTCTTTGCTGGGTACCATTGTTGTTTCACTATTGGTTGAGGTAGACAGAGCCTCTGACTCCACAATCTGTTTCAGTTTTGCAGATACTGACTGGGAGAGGAAGGAAAGCATGTGTAAAATACAGTAAAATAAAAGTTACAATAGGCTGCCACAAACTTTCTGATGTTTATGAGTGAGCTATTTAGTGCATCTTAATCACTTAAGACTCATATTACTGGGTATATCTGTAAGGAAACCTGCTGAATATGTACCTGTAGCTTGCAGATGTGCTGTTGTAAACAGTTGTACACGTGGGAAGGCTTCAGGTCAGAGAAGTTATCAATGCTCACGTTGGCAGTGATGCTTAACACTCCAGGGCATAATTTTAGCTGGAACACCAAAGTTATAAAGAGATTAAGAGCTTCTTCTACAGAAACGCACTTTGTTTACCTTCTGATCCTGGGACATCATTTTCAGAAATTGACGCGGTTAAAAGAAACAGAGACAGCTAAACGGGCAACACGTGGATGTTTATGTGTTAATGTGTCTTCAGGACTGATATATATCCTGACTGGTGTCCGTATATTTACATTTGAGACAAAAACAGAAAGGAAACAAGCGAATGCAAAAGGCGAACGATATTCAGACTCGAGATTCTCCATAAGAGTTTCGTACTGCTGTTTAAACCTCAAAAGAAGCGATTCTAACTAACCTCAGCACCAAACTCTGTGACAGAGTTAAGGAGAGTAGTTAAACACTCATTGAAATCCCTCCTGTGCTCCTCACGGGGACTCGTCTGTCCTCTGTTTTCTTCTTGTTTATTTTCCTTTTCAGACTCCAGACCCGCTTCGTTCGTCGCCATCGCGCTTCCGCATCCTTACGCCGTCGCGGATTGGTGGAAAAAGGTTATTTTCGCTTACGTCACAAACGGAAGAAGCCCTTTTGGAGGCACCAATGGACAAAAGTATTGGGACACACCTGTTTTCAGGGTTTGGGCTAGGCCTCTTATTTCCAGAGAAGGGTTTATCTTAATGCTTCAGCATACCAAGACATTGTGGACAACGCCGTGCTTCCAGCTTTGTGAACATAGTTTGGGGAAGACGCTTTTCTGTTCCAGCATGAGTGTGCCCCAGTGCACAAAGCAAAGTCCATAAAGACAGGGTTGGAAGAGTTCGGTGTGGAAGAACTTGACTGGTCCACAGAGCCCTGACCTCAACCCCATCCAATGGGGGCATAGTCCAAAATGTTGTAGTTATCCTGAAGCAAGGTTGCCTTTCACTGGAAGTAAGGTGCCACTTGAATTAAATAATTAAAAGGTATGTCCCAATAATTTTTGTCAACATATTGTAGCTCCCTTTGCTCATTTACCCTTGTAAGATTTGATGGCCTTTTCACGTTCTTGATTTTTATTTTCTTGAATGTTGATACTTCTAATTCTACTCAAATACAGTCCTAAAAGGAAAGCGAACCAAGGGTTCTTCTAGCAAATCCACACAGATTTCCACAAAGTATCAATTTTAAGAAACCATAAATGGTTCTTGCATGGTGTAATGTAAAGAAAACTTTTCCGAAAAAAATATGGCACGAGGGTGAATATTATATTCATTAATATTTAGTTACAGCTTCCTTTTGGAGTTAGAATTAAACTGTTTTGCATTGGCTCAGTTCCTGGACCGCTTTGCAGTTCCTCAGACCATGTATCTTTTTGTAGAAGATTGTTTATTCGTCGCATGCATAGGCATACAAGTACAACACATTGAAATCCTTTCTCTGCATTTAACCCATTCACCAAGTGAAGCAGTTGCCTGCCGCCAGCGAGGCGCCGGGGGAGCAGTGCGTGAGGACGGTACCTTGCTCAAGGGTACCTCAGCGGTGAAACTAGCAGTTGGGATTAGGCCATCCAGCTAGCATTTTATTTGAGACAAAAAAGAGAGAGAATAGTGCCGGAACAAACTTCTTTTCCTATGCCAATAGATGTTGGAAGTTCTAATTGGGTCCACTGTGGGTCTGTTCAATAACTGCTATATTTAGACTTCTGCTAAAGTGTTTGGAAAGGTTTTTAATGATACATGTGTCAGTGATTAATTGAAAATACAATATTTTCGAGTGTATTTAGCTTACTCTGCCCACCTCTGTAAATTATTAAATAATACTTTTGAGTGTGTGTTTAGCCTACTCTGCCCACCTCTGTAAATTATTAACTCAATATTATTCTCTCTCCCTTTCCCTCTGTAGTGTCAGTACTGTTTATCCACTTACCTACCAATCTGTGTCTATTAGATTACATACAAACTATAATAAGAGTTATTGCTTGTCCATTCTGATGTGGGGCTTACTTTTATTTACCTTCAGTCTTATTTCCTTGATGGCAAATAACTTAAAATACAGTGTGGAGCAAAATCATAATTTTTACATGCAGACACACACACACACACACACACACACACACATATGTAGATATATATTTAAGTTTGTTATGCATTACATATATATATTTAAGTTTGATATGCATTAACATAATCATTCAGTCACATCTAAATACCCAAAATGTTACCTAATGTCTTGTCAATCTTGTCAGTCATGCAGATCTGTGTCCATTAAAAGGGATCTAGGAATAATATCCCTCATGCTTGGAATCTGGCACTTATCTTTTGTTGCGGACCCCTTAAGCACCAAGTAAGCCTTCTGTGATGACCCAGACAGTGAGAAAATGTGTGTTGTCTTTATTTCTACCAAATTTCATATTTCATATGGAAGTCATATTTTTGGATATATAAAACCCCAAACATGACTTCCAGGATAAGATGTCTATTATATTTTTATAACATAGTGACATTTTCACAAAAATAAAAATGTTCTAAGGGGTTTACATCACTAGCAACAAACAAAACAAAACAAAACAAAAATGAACACATTCTGAAGATTCCATTCTATCTGGTATGAAAACACACATAATAGTATATATTATACTTTCCTCCAGGTTTTTGTCAAATTCCTTACTACAGCATACATACATTATAAATTACTGTACAACAGTACTATACTTTGTATACAGTACTATAAAATAGGTGAAAATTGTATTAGGTTTCTGCATTAAGCATTATACATCAAAATACTAGAATTTTTATAATTTCTTAAAATATTATAGCATTTTTTTCCTAAGGGAAGCAAAATCCATTCTCAAAACAGTGAATAAATTTACCAAACATGAATATAGTTCAGTTAAAATAAAGCCTTTTAATAATAGTTTTGTAATTACCACCCTACTACCTGTACAATCTCGTAGTGTCATGAGCAGTTGTCTGCCACATTCAGCAATCTGTTTTGAGTCATTTGATTACAAGACTCCTTTAATGACCTACCCTGTCAATCAGGGAAGTTGGATGAACTTGTGAATTGTTACCAAGAAGGTGACCTGACCCTTGCGGGGGGCTGATGAATTTGACACTGATTCAGTATTGACCATGTCCAGTGCCACCCTTTGATACCCAGTGTCACCCAGTGATATTGTCAGATTTAGTCCACTAAACTACTTCGATTTTACATCTGTGTGTTTTATTTTCAACGAATGCTCTGAAAAGGCTGTTCCCCATTTATCGTTAAACTGACTGTCAAACAAACGTGTAAGGGCATTAGGGATGGCAAGCTGTCCACAGTGGTGTATTTTTCTCTGCTTGAGGACTGTGGGAAAATCTCCCTTCTCTATTCATACATTTTTTTCCTCTTCTTTTCATATAATGAGGGGAGAATGATGAACTCAAAAACAGGGGGGAAAAGAACAATTACCATCAACCACAAAGCTCTCAATTCTGAACTCTGCAATGTTCCCTGGACAGGTTAATCATTTTAGGAAGGGTTTTGAGACAAACCCTTCAGCCTCAGTCCTTTCTGGGGTGCTGTTTAATTCTTCCAGTGTGGGGAGGGAACTGTAACACTTGACATCTTTTGACATTTTGCTGTTAGTGCATATTCCCACGCTGCAAGATCAAGAAAAAAAAATGCTGATTCTAGCAGACAAAACAAGTTAAAAAAATCAACTTCACTGTATGAGGTTTTATCATTAAGATGGTTATTTTGCTGATCTTCTTCTTCTTTCTTCTTTCTCTTTCGGCTTTACCCTTCAGGGGTCGCCACAGCGAATCATCTGTCTCCATTTAGTCCTACGTTTATTTTGCTGATCTTAGAGCTAAAAAATGCATTGCTTTGTTTATTTATTTATTTTTAATAATGGTTTTCTGTCCCTGTGATATCACTGCTGCCTAATTATCACTTCATATTCTAATTATTTTA
Organism: Alestes dentex; assembly: GCA_037576975.1. Classification (NCBI taxonomy): domain Eukaryota; kingdom Metazoa; phylum Chordata; class Actinopteri; order Characiformes; family Alestidae; genus Alestes; species Alestes dentex. The sequence goes on along the minus strand of JBBIGA010000001.1, from coordinate 43,956,708 downwards.
TATGTGCATATCAGGTAAGCTAGTCTAGAATCCCCTTCCACACTCTCTCCTTTCTCTTTCTCTCTCTCCCTCTCTCCCTCTCTTTCTCTCTGCTGGAAGTGTACACATGAGTACACATGTTCTTTAGAGCAATTGGGATGTTGAAAAGCCATTAAAGTGGCTTGTGTGGGTTAAGATTGGTCTAACATTTTAGATAGCATGACAGATTACACACTGTTTGATACTTTGTTTCTTTGTTTACATACTGTTTGTGATGGATTTTTTTCCAGTGTAGACAAGAGGACGCGACTACTATTAATGGTGTACCCAAAAAGGAAGCTGAAGAGATGCAAGTGATGGTGATGACTGGGGGTGGACTATATGACAAAAAATATATACTTCTGAAAACACAATACCTATGACAATATTTAGATTGTATGAGGTGTTGTGTAGTTGTAACAGACAAAAATATTACCAGTAGTGTCCTATTTTAAAATACTTATTCATTATAAATAGGCCTGATTTTGCATTCTTGAAAAGTAACATAGTGTTGGTCAGTATTTACACACTGACAAAAGCCATAATATGCTGAGATGAGCATGTTATGATGTAATGTGTCATAATTTATCACCATAATGATAAATATCAATATAATGCCCACCCTGAGTGATAATCTGATGAAGTGAACTAGTTCAGCTTCTTAAGAACATTGTTTCTTCTCTTATAGTAATGGAATGAGATGTTTGAAATTTGGAAAGTTCTCCATCTGCACAATTAGAAAAAAAATTCAATTATTGCCTCACTAATGAATATTCCATGTACTTTGGGGGAACTTTAATTGAAAATCCATCTATTCTATTCTTTCTTTCAGGATTGTGGGATTGGCTTATAGATTCTAAGCATTGCTAAGTTTTCTTCCTCCTTGTCTCATACCTCCTCCTCCGCCCCCACTCTTGGGTGACTGCACCTGTCACCTGGGGGCCCCTGCCTGCACTCAGGATCAATTTACATAACCTCATTTAGCAGTTCACAAATCAGAGCCATTAAGAGCTGCTAACAGGAACCAAGGGTTCTAATTTAGCCTGCCTTTCACAGTGGGAAAATTGGGCAGCTCAGGCCTACAAATAAAGACTCAGGTCTTGGCTTTGATTGTTGATTGTGATGGTAAATGTACAGATGATTAGAGCAGATTTTCCCCTTTATTGATTTCCTGCCAAAACACAGCATGCCACAGTCCTGTACTGGGAAGCTAACAGGGCTTGGATTGGGGACATGGGTTTTTGGGAAGTAATGTGTTTGTGAAGCAGTACATTTCTTCTGCTCACCTCTATTTTGAAGTGAAGGGTTGAAATCAAGTCATTTCTGAGAGACAGGGAGTTGAGGCGGAGGAATTAATTTCAAGATGGATATGCATTAAAGGCATCACATTGACCCTATAGACAGGTGCCTATCATTGTGCATAAAAACATCTGTGACAAAGTTTAATTTATTCTTTTCACTGCTGTAGAATTATGTTGTTCTCTTGAGCCTCCCAGCTAGCTAAAAAAGCATAATTCAGCACTATTCTGGTGTTTTAAGCCATTGAGATTGTCCAGTGGGAAAAAAGCTCTTTTCTTTGGGAGCTAGAAATGATTTTGTAAAGTAAATGTACCATAAATCAGTGGAGAACTGCTAGTCAGATCCAGGGTTTAGGACATTTGTTAATAGAGGTATTGTCCTTGACCTACTTAAGGTTTTGAATACAGATGTACAGAATGGCCAGATGCAGGATTTTAAGCATTTAAAAATATCTATTTTCCCTCAACGGATACAAAAAAATCTCTTGACTCTTCTGTGGTGTTTTTCTGCAGCAAGGGTGGAGAATATAAATTGGCAAAAACACTGAAGCTGAGTTACAAGCTGAACAGACACATTAAGGACTAAGATCTGTTTCTGTTCACTTCTGTCCAACTCCACTAGACTGTGATCATTTCAGTTTGTCATTATCCCATCACATAAGGATTTTTCCAGAGAATAACTATACAGTCATCTGAATGATTTACTTTAACCTCTTTTGTTTACCATCCGCCAAATGAATTTAAGTGTGTCATTACGTAGCTGATGTCAAGTGCTCAGAATGACTCTCAATCGTTTGTGAATTTGGCAAAGATCAGCTCACAATAAAAGGGCTGATTCAAGTTCACACGTTCTCTGCCAAACTTGTACTTGTGGAGGTGGTTCCTGCTCTGTGGGCACACTGCTCGATTGGCTGGCCAGTTAGAAACCTTTCCCAATGCCTGGCTTGATAGAAATGTCAACAGTTAACCTATTGGATTTTACAGTGTCACCGCACAACTGCAGAGTGAAACATTGGTTGGATCAAAATGTATCTGTAATGGCAACTGCAACTGTTTTCTTTGTCTCGCTCTGTGTTGTGAATTTTATCTATCCCTCATGTAAACTGAAGTTCACTTTTGAAAATAAAGGCTCCTCACCTATTCGTGGTTTGGATGTACTGTTCTTGGAAAAATCTTTAGTTGGCGCAGAACCTACATATGCAGCTCCATCAACTTTAAAAGCTTCTTCAGAGATTTCCTTTACAGAATGGTTTTCTAAAAAGATAGCCCTTGAAAAGTGGAACTCTTTTTGGTGCCTTTATATTTAAGACCATATTTTTGAGACATGCCCCAAAACCACATCTTAAAATATCCAGATAGATTCTTGGACAGAATTAGGATGTGTCTGACTTTAATAAACAAGCAAACAAACAAACAAAAAAAACCCAGAAACAAAGAAAGTGTTTTTGCTTTTGCGGTAACATCCATGCTAAATTGGCTTTAATGAACATGTAATTGCTTGGGATGGACTAAGCGGGCTCAAAGCAAACATGGGTTGGAATTGATTTGCATTTCCACTTTTTGTGTGCAGTTCCTCATTGTCCAGGCGTGCTATTGATCGGCTCCAGTGTATCGCTCTGCATGTGTTTCCCTTCATTAACAGATAACGGGTTACTGATGACTGCCATTCCCGACTTTAATGCAGCCTAATGTCTACTTTGTTCTCGTGTCATGTCGGAGGGCAGCCACAGTAATGAGTAAGTGGGTGGGCTGTGTTTTCCCATCAGTGCTTTAGGCATTTCAGTTTGTTGCTTCCAAGGGGATCTGTGGAGGGGTTAGAATAGCAGGACCTCTGGGGCTCTGGATGACATTTATGGGCAATACAAGCTAATCCAAGTTATAAAACAGGCTATGATCTATTCAAGATGTTGATATAAGTACATAAAAAAACACTAAGGTTGAATTGCAAACTTAACAGAATTCTTTGATGTCTTATGTTGTTGCCAATGTCAGCTTTTCCTCTCTGTTGATATAGGCCTAGCATCAATTAGTTGATAAATAATAAATAAAACTAGTCTGTTTATATATATATCACATTTATGGAATAAAGAATAAGATATACAGTCCAAATTCATATATATTATACAAATTAAATTCTGTACATGAATATGAAAAGATATTAAGATTTGTAAATTATAGAAGTCTGTATAAGTAATATGAGAAATGTGATAAGCTATTAGACAAGCTTAAATCTGTTAAATCTGTATAATTTTGGTCGCGATGCTAGCTTTTTGCGTTTTTCTTTGGCGGGGGTTGACGGGTGTCAATTAGACCAGTAAAATGGAGCCATTTGATTTTGCAGGCTGTTGTGAATATCCCGGAAACAGTTCCAATCAGAGGGACTCTAATGACGAGCGTGCAACCTGATTTCCTTTGCCTCCGAGTTGTGAATGGAGCATGGAAATGCTAAATGATACGACATACATGCAATTGCCTGCGTAATACAATGGTCACACAACGGCGAGCCTCCGCGCCGTACAGAGGGAATTGCATGTTAGCTAATTGTTAATTTGGGCGACTTCGCGCTGGCTAATTGTGGCGGCTCCGCCAAGCCATTTGCATGATGGACTTGCCACCTGCCACGACGCGCGACAGCCCGCTGCCCGGGCAAACTATATAATTACTGAACAGCAGTGGGGCAATTTTGACTGCCGTTCCTTTTGTGCCGGATGAATTCTTCCTAATGACATATTTTATTAGGGGGCAAATAGCATACCTCCTCTTGGTTCTGCAGAAAAAGGCATCATCTCAACAGGTCTTAATGTTACGCCGGATATACAGCAGAGCAGGCCACGTCTTTGGCAGTCTCGCGTCTCGCGGATTCTAATGTGGCCTGCTTATTGTTCATACCTATTTATGTCGCAACTCAAATGATGTATTGGTCAAACATGTATTTAAAGTGATTTTCTTTTTTCTGAAATCACCGGGCTGGTATGAGCGGATTTATTCGGAACAAAATCCAGTTGATTGTCTGCTTACATGCACGGGGGTCTTATTAGAGATGCAGCTTAGCATTATGGGATAGCTATTTCACCTTGGGGTCTCAGTTTAAGACTAAGAGGTCGCATCATGAGGGACTCTCATGATTGAGAGCTGACTTACACTTTTCACAATTATTCATTTAGATGCAAAAGCATTACCCATCACAAATCAATGAATCATGTATGAATATTAGATGTACAAACATGAATAAAAAAGATGTACATGCAAAAAAATAAGAGATGTATATGCGGGCTCATATTCCTCACAGTTTTAGTAAACACTCAGTAAATAACTCATATATGTCAGTCACTGTCCTGCGTAATTAAGGATGATCTCTCAGCACAGCGATGCATTAAAGTAGCGTATGCCATTTCCTTATATCGCTTAGCCCACTGGACAGATTTTAATTCCTGCTGCTTGTTCTCAGTTCAGTATGCTCCTTGTCAGCCTGGCCGCACGCTGTTTAGATCAGTTATGTTAACGCGGAATACACGTTGGGCTAAAGGAGTTTTCTCATTGAAACACTCGTAAGGAAGCAGCCCGTTTTCAAGCGACAAAAAGTTGATCAAAACAGCAGTGGGTGAGGAGATTACATGGTATTTAGCGCGGGACCTAGTGTTAACACTGTTAGTGATGCTTCGGTGACCACCAAAGGACTCCCGCTGGTACAGTACAAGGACAAGGAAAAGGACCACTTGTCTGTTTAGCGTTTCTGCTCGGTCATAATCGTGAGCCCATGTGATATTTTAGAGTTTGGAAGGCAAGGAAGTTTAGTGCAAGTGTAAGCTTTACAAGAAGTGCTTTATTTACGCCCCCCCCCCCTCCACCAACAAGTCATTCAGAGTGATCTGGTGTGAAAATGTTCTGTTCTAGACAAAGTTATTGTTCAGGACTGTTCACAGAGGTGGTGATAGGAGCCAGATTTTTGAAGCCTCTAAATGCGACCTCACGGACTGGTATTATATAAAGTGGATACGTATATATCACACGATGCCTCCGATATTGTTTCATTATATTTTTTACATAAGGGTTTGGTATAAAATATGTTTTAATTCAATTATGGCTGGGAGTTACAAAAAATGTTCACTTGAAAAATAAAAAATTAGAACTGGTAGACGTCCCTACAATACCCCAGTTAACATCAAACCACACTGAATGTCTTTATTCATCTCACAGATTGAATCATGCAGATTTTGAAAAACAGGTGAAAAATGCCTTTAAGCTATAGAACTAAATCTTTTCACCATCACGGACTCGTATAGGACGCGATAACCCTTTATACATAACTGTGTTTATATGTGTGTGTTTTAGACTGAAACAATTTCGGGGGTTTCTCGATCATCAGCTTCAACAAGAAGTAAAGGGTGTGCCAAATGATTGTTGTCCGAGTGATTTATCATTTAATAACGAATCATCACTTAATCTCTCTCTCTCTCTCTGTCTCTCTCTCTCTCTCTCTCTCTCTGTGTCTGTCTGTCTCTCCCCGTCACGAAAATCAAGCATAAAAAAGTAAGTATAGGCTGAACGTCTGTGCAATTCACGAGCACTTGCGGTGCAGATCTATCCATTTGAAATGTGGATTTAACAGTTGTAGTCATTAAAAGAATCATTTTCTCTGGAGAGAAACAAAAAGGCGAAAGCAATAAAGACAAGGGGGAGGTATGAAAATGCGTGTTTTTGTTCATCGGATGGAAAAAGGCTCCATTCAGATAGCGCTGAATGCGCTGCATTTCACTGCTGCCACAATTACACTGAAAGGTCAAGTATTACAGCATCTTGTGTTCCGCTTTGCATGCTAAGTATTCCTCCTCGCAAATGACCCGCTTTTGCGTGCGCCGTACAATAGCCTGAGGAAGCAGATGCCGGACAATTAAAGATATTTTTGCTTCTAGTTGACAGTAGGATTTTACCAAAGGATGTGATTGCAGGTGATGCGTAATTGTGCAATTTGTGATGTACATTTCGGAATGTACGCCGCTTTAAGAGTGTTCGAGAAAGGAGGTGAAATGTACCAGGCAGCAAACGACGACTCTTCTTCTTCGTTTTTGTTTTTGATTTTTTTTGTTGTCGTTGTTTTTTCTAGCTTTGACAAACCACAAGCCACACTTGGACACAGTGGGACTACACGCAAATAGTGAGACTTGGGTGGACAGCTTGTCACTCGAGCAGTCTATAATCAAATGTGGAATCACATTCAGTGACTTCGTCCCACTATTCTGTAATACCGTTTCTGTATTTTAAGGACTCTATTGCAGAGATTAGTTAAAAGCGATGCGTTTTCTCGATTTTAATCATTGGCCACCTGTTGTTGTGCGCGGTCAGTACGACAGTAGATGACCCAAAGAATCAAATGCAATCAATTCCAAAGTAACTTTCCCTCATATTTGCATTTAAACGAGGTCCACGTTGCTTCGTTCAAATACTCTGAGAACTTGATAGACGTCTGATAGCGCTGATTATCGTCAGGGTTTGGGTTTGGGTAAGGGTATGTGTGCGTATTTTTATTACACAGGGCATACCATCTAACACCATCAACTCACAGTAAAAGTCTAAAAATATTGGATCCCTATATTTGTCACAAAAGAACTTGGCTTACACTATTGATTTCTGGTGTGTTAAAAAGTAAAATACAGCACGATACTCATGTTAAGTACTTGAGGTACACTGCCAGTGGAGCTTCCATTTACCACCAGTGCATGACCTATTGATGGTTACAGTCGCATTTAATGGTCACATGATGCAGCTTTGCTATTGCATTTCAAATGGACGCCAATGGAAATAAACGAAACCTGACTCGCTCTACAACAAATTACAGCTGGTCGTTTTCAGCACCTTGGACAGCGCACAAACGCGCGCAAATAACTTCCAGCGCTTTTCTGCTCAAATCGATTCTGCCAAAGCCAGAGCAGAACTAGCATCCAATGAGTTTAAAATAGCGGTGTTATTTACCTGATGTGCAGAAAGGGTCACCTAACCACAAATGAAGTGGCATAATGAAGGTTCTTGCCTATGATGAGTGACAGATGATGGCATTTTTAAGTAAAACGATTTTAAGTATTACTGTCATCAATCAGCACCCACGCCGTTTGTTTTAAATGTATTCATCGCAATTAGAAACCACTTTATACGTTACACTTTACTTTACAACCACTTTACCCTGCGCATCACTTTAAATGCACCTTCCATAATTAGCAAAACGCACACATACACAGGATGCGATATACACAGAATTATAAACTGATATTAATCATTTAGTTTAGAACTCTGAATAGGCACCAGTATTTAAATATACCAGAACTTTGCCTGCAAACAGACACCTTAGACTTACGTCTTAGCAAATGCACTCAAGTTGGTGGTCTTACTGGTTGGTGGTCAGACAATACTGAATCTGGTGGTAACTGATCGGGGATGGTTACAAAGGTCTTCCCACTCTGTGAGATTCTATATGAGAGAAACAGAGGAGCAAGAGACCGCCTAACTCTGGTATGATTGCTTTGAGATTAGGGTCTAATTGAAGGGAACAACTAAAACCTTAGCTCACAGAGCCGTAAAGGCGTTTGTGCACGGTATGTGCTGAAAGACTGCGATGAGAGCACGCACGCTTCCAACAAGTTATTTTCAACAGCGACAAGTTTATCACAAAGACCACACACCGAGCCTCAGACATGTAAATGTAATCTGGAGTCTTTCACAGCGGATTCAACAAAAAGTTCCGAGCGAAACCTAATAGAGTCTCTGGGCGCATCAGGATTACGGTGGGAAATGATCGCCTTTGCACGAAGAGTAAAAGAGAAGCTCTCCGTTTTTCACGTGAATGTGTTCCATGCTTCATATGTTTGCTCACCCATGGGATTGAGTCTTCGCACCACAAGGTTTTATTTGGTGGAGCCAATGACCTTACATCTTTTCAGCCACTTTCTTTCGAAGCCAGCCCCTTGTACCATATATTGAAACCTCTCAATAAATATGCAGGATTCTTTGTCGTCTGTCTCGTTTATACTTCGAGGCGATGTGCAAATCTCAGACTTGGGCTGCAAAACACCAAGTTTTATCTGTAATTGAAGAGCTGGTCACGTGCACTCCCAAATTAGAGCAGGCATGTGGACATTCGAGATATGACAACGATTAGTCATATTTTCTTTTTTTATGAGTTAAACAGATCTGCCGCACTGTTGTATTACTCTCAGTGGTTTATACACTTAATATTAGTCATCATCCATTTATTCATTTATTATAAGACAGACTTCGCAAGTGTACAATTCTGAAAGTGCACAATAGTTCATAATAATTCAGCAACTGACAGATAATTTAATATCGGCTCTAAATAAAAACGAGGCCATTACAAAATGATTTTGGACATAAACGACTGAATAAACTGTTGGACCGCTGATTTAGCGACACTTCATCTAAAGGAACAATCAGTGACTCATTAAAACGCCAGAGTAGTGGCGCGAGGTCGCCGCTGATAACTGGGCCTCCATACCCACTGCGGATATCTTCTCCAGGGATCCCTGTATTTAGAAATGGAACCCCAATACCCTTTGTTACAGCTTATAATTATCACTGAATTTCTTTCAATGTACTTCACTTGTGGACTGGGTGAGCAGCGCATTTTCAGGGTACAGAGTTTAGAATGTGGGTTCCCTCCATATGAAAGAATTGGAGGCATTAAACTCTTAAAAACCCATTCATATGCAAGCACAGTAAGCTGTAAACAAACAAGCCGCCAGGTGGAATAAACAGCTGCCAGCATTCAGCCTAAATGGGTGCCAGGGCAGAATGGAAAAAGAAAACTTCAATCCATCACTACACCTAAGCTCTGTGCCTCCATCCACTGTACATATTTGGAGAAAATAAGCATTTATCAGCTGAATATTTCACTTTGAGCCTAATATGTTGGCTTTTTACGGTTGGCTTTTTACGAGCGCTTAAAATTCACTGACGTCCACTAATGAGTTGTCAGGAAATGTAAGCATATTTTTGAACAGACCAGTTCAAACACGCAATTACGCCAACAATAAAACGACAGCACTCAAAACCACACTCCTTTGCTTGTGTGCACATGAAAAACCTGACGTGACGCTACTCAAACAATTGTGATTTACGTCTCCACTAGTGCTTTCATTTCCACTGCATTTTCCTACAATAGTTAGGAAAGGAAAACTCAGCAGAAGAACATAAAAAGTTTCAAATATTCTTTCTTGAACTTACTTTTCACATTTAGCACGCGGCCCTTGGATCAAACTGAATAAAGAACATCTGTAGTCTTCCTAACAATGAGCCATTCAGTATGCAAGGCAAGGTCAGAAACTTTCTACAGTTAGATGTTCCTGTCAAAGGCACCTGTTGTGGGAAACTGTCACTATGTGAGTAAATTTCACACTGCTGTCTGTAGTCTACAGGCCCGTGGTGAACTACCCTTGATCTGAGTAAAATCTCTTCAGGGAAATATTCAAGCGAAAAGTGAAAACTGTAAATTTGATTTTAGACCCTAAATGTAAATGTCAGAAAAATGTTAATTCAAATGTGCATCTTTAACTTAAGATAATTAGTGTGGGGGTCTGTTTCAAGAACGCGGATTAAGCCTGGTCTTGGATTAACAGCATACGGACTGGGGATTCTCATTTGAAAAAAAAGTCCAGGACTAGACTTAAATCGTGCCTAGGCATTTTCTGCAAGTGGCCTTCAGCAGCACCTTTTTTGATTTGGTTTTCACCAGTGGTTAAGTGAGCTTGAATACGTGAGTAGAATAGGCTAAAAATGTTAAGGACATTTTGTAATTTTCAATAATTCTTGGATGTAAAAATGCTTCGCAACACAAATGGATTTGATGTGGCTTGTGCTCGCTCAGCTGTAGAACTTTACTTTTTCACACACACACGCACGCGCGCGAACACTCGCCTCCTCTAATGTATATGCACTTTATCAATACGTAAACAAGTGGGCCACTGGATGTTTAGACTTGCGTCTCCCCCAAACACTATATTGATAGAGGCTCCTTCAAGTCTGTGTATATTGTCTTGCACAGTTATTTGGGAGAGCAATGCTGTTTGGCCAAGGATCTGATTGATAAGCTTGCTTTTAGGAGCGTTTTGTTTGATGTGCACAGCTTTAAAAGGAGTGGAGACCTCACCTTTACTGACTCATTCACTCCCAGACAAACGCTCACGGTAAAAAAAAAAAAAAAAAAAAAAAAAAAAAAAAAAAAAAAAAAAAAAACAAAAAGGAAGCCAACTTTCCAAAAGCCCAGCTTTCGGTTTCCCTTGGAAAGGACAAACAAGATTAAAGCATTCAAACATCACTGAAGGTAACAGGAATTAAAATAATGTATGGTATTTTTTGCGGGGTAAGTGAGCGGTTACAATGCAAATGGCAATTCTAGCATATTTTCCACGTGCAGCTCAGAGGAGAGTGAGGCACCCTCTAGCCAGAGCTACAATACATTTCAGATCTTTTGGTCACTCAGTATTTGGCTGCCGCCCATGCTTTCTAGCCTCCTAGCTCTTTCAGACTCTCCCCAAAACAAGCACCGATCACAAAAATGAGAACATTTCGTAAATTCCACATTAGATAATAACCACAATAAATCTGTAAGAAAAGCATAATAATTCTGGATTTTTTACAAAAATGTCTATGCAGTTGATCAATTCCTAATTGTAGTCAATATATTGTAAATGTGATTCAAAACTTCCACCTGTTTAACAGATTATAAAATACCAACTTTTGTTGGTAAAGAAAAGCGCTTTGAATTTCCACGATTAAAACACGTCAAGTGGTTGCGAACAAACATTACGGGCTACTTGATCTACACGATCTTCGCCCAAAAAGCAGTTAAACCGACACTTTATTTGCGTGCAACCATTTAACACATTTCAATCGTGAACAATTGTTTCAGTGTGAGTGTGATCTAATCATTCTACTAAAAGCGTGTTTACTGTTTTTTGTCATAATTTATTAATATGATTGTATGACTGCTTTTAAGTCAAATATCTATAAGTTACAAGGAAATGAAACGTACAAATACAAATGGAACTCAAATAACATGTAACCCTCAATATCGATAAAAATTTTATACAATATACATATCGCTAAAAACTATGTAGTCAATCCAAACCTTTACAGGAATGTACAAGCTACGGCTTACATTGCAATCTCTAAAGAATCAGGCAAGTAGCAGTCAGACTGAGAGGAGGCGTCTTAATGGGGGGCAGTGAAGCTTTTTTGCTTTAATCCGTGGGGGAATGTGGGGTTTTTATTGTCTCCATTTTAAAAGCTATTATAAATAATTCCATCTTCTTCATCTTTGGACGCACATCCTCGCAATAAAAGACTGGAAACGCTATCTTTCTCAGACTGAAATGGTCGTGTTGCTCGTTTCCTTTTTTTGTTGTTGCTATCCCCCCTCCAGTCTGGAGAAAATTGAGGGGGGTGCCAAGGACCAGAAGGAGCAACCTAGCCGTAGTGCCAATGGCTACAGTATCTGACTTATTTTAATTTTTCTTGTCGACTGGATCAGGACAGATTCCGAGACTGAGCAGCTTAGAGCTGCTGTCTGTCTGTTTATCTGTCCGTCTGTCTGTCGTGTTTTTGTTTTGTCGCGCCGTTGTCACCATGTCCTGCCGTAAAGCAGAGCGGAACAGGGCAGGGCCGTGCCGTACTCGGTGCCGGAAGAGTTCAGGTGTGATAGACCGGACACCTGCGTTTGGAGGGAAGGGGGGCTCGCGCCATGCTGCCCCAAATCTGGGGACTGTCCGGCACTGCCTACCTGCTGGCTCTGATGCTGGCCCATTGAGCCGTTGCTGGACATGATCATGACGTTGGCTCCCTGGTGGTGGTGGCTCTGCACAGCGCTGGTGGGCGTGTGGCCGCTGCCCTGGCACGGTTTGCCGTCCTTGACCAGCACTGGCACTGCCACCCTCCTGGGTGACTGCTGCTGCTGCTGCTGGCACGAGCCGCCCTCCTGTTGCATTTGCTGCTGGGACACCTTGTCCTTGGCCTGCCTCTTCATCTTGTAGCGGTGGTTCTGGAACCAGATCTTGACCTGGGTCGGGGTTAGGTGTATCATGCTGGCCAGGTGCTCCCTCTCGGGCGCCGACAGGTACTTCTGCTGTTTGAAGCGCCGCTCCAGCTCGTAGACCTGCGCCTGAGAGAACAGCACGCGCCTCTTTCTCCTGGGCGCACTGCTCAGGGAGCCCATGCCTTTACCAACATCCGCCAAGGAGCCAAGACTGCTCATACTGCCCATATTCATCCCGGAGGAGGAACCCATGAAACGAGAGACTGAAAGGAAAAAGTTGCTCATTAGCTACAGTAATTATTAGAACAATAATAGCAATTATAGTAATAATGGGTAATAAAAACAATAAAACTTTATCAAAAAAAATGTAAAAATACACTATCAGATACGACAAAAGAAGCAGCAGCAGCAACAACAATAAAAATAAGTAGTAGTAGTAGTAGTAATTCTTTGTATATAACTAAATAAAATAATGCTTGTGAACAAAAATAAATCAAAATAAGATTATTTGCTTAATAATTTCTTGCCATTAATATGCCTAGTGCGCTCAATTACGCCAATTTATGCATGCACGATCTTTCCATATATTCGCTTAAACCAGGGTCAGCGCTTGAGAGCTCGTTAATGGGCTGAGTGGGTTTGGTTGAGCTCCCACACCTGTCTAATTTAACTCCGTGAAAAGACCCGCAAGCAGCGCGCTCTCACCAAACACCTGACGTCGCGCTCGCTTTGCGACACTTGCCCTTCCTGACTTTCAGCGTTAGTTAAAACTGTGACCTGTGTAATAGGTATTCGCTTTGATTACCATAAAATAAATCCAGGCTAAATGCAAAATTAGCCACTTCGTGTAGAAACATGTATGTATGTATATATGATACTGATTTACTGATAGATGTGTGTTTGATTAACTTGACGGATTAACTTCGAATCCTAAAGTATAAAAAAATGCATCCTCGCGTCTTACTGCATCCACTGACCCCGTCGTATAACACATATATCCTCAAATGCACTTACTTGTAGAAAAGCGCGGGTCAGGGTTTGCTCCGTACCAGCTGGTGGCTGTCGTGGTGCCTCTCATTCCGTCCTGATAAGCCGGCAGTTCGCTCATGTTGCCCAGGTTCCCGTTGCAGTAGCCCCCCATGGCCGTGTGGGACAGCTGCGACACCCCGGCTGCAGTCATGTGGTAGGCAGCAGCTGCGGGCACCGTCCCGTTGTGGCCCATGTGGTGCTGCTGCATGGCCGCCTGCGTGACCTGTGGCTGTCTGTACGAGGCGAGAGGAGCCCCCAAGTTGCTGCTCTCCATACTTACTTTTTTGTAGCTCTCCTCAAGAGGACTCAAGATATCGGACACAGAAAAGGGAGTCGTATGCTTGGGGCTCATCGACATTGTTCTGTGCTGGAGAGGAGAGAAATTAGAAGGCAAAGCAAAGCCGTCCCTTCTTGTCGTTGGCCAGTTTCCTCTGGTTCCTGTTGCTTCGGGCAGTGAGCTGGACACGTAAGAGGGAGCCTGGAGTCCGCCTTAATTGGCTTGAGTGGGAGCTCGAGGCTGACTTTCGTTTGTTTTAGCTGGGTGCCAGGTTTAAGGCTACCATCAGAGGCGGGGCATCAGCAGCAGCGAGGGCAACAATACAATGCGCCGCTGTCATCTGTGCTGCATTCGCAAAGAGCCCCATTACGTGGCCACGAGCTGCCCCTGCCACCCCCCAACCTCGCAAACGCACGCGCATGCAACCCCCCATCAGCGCTCGAAGGTGTACTGATATCACGTTCAAGGTGTGAAACGTCTCTCTGGCTTATAAGGGCAAAGGCAAGGAACAAAGGGATGGATGAAATATTAACAGTTGGAGTGATGTTTATGGGAGGCCCCTTAATGAGAAGAGTGCACGCGCAGACCTGAATCTTGGAGAACCCACTCAGTTTCTGAAAAAAAAAAAAACAGAGCTTGCGTTGAACTCCTGACTTTTAATGGCTACAAGAGGCTTGTGGTGATTGCAGGCGTGTTTACATTATGCCCCATCGTACTTAGACATGCAGGAGTGCCCTCGCGACGAGAGAAGGAGCGCTGACTGATAAATAAATAAATACATATGCGCGTGTTAAGAGGCTGCGTGAATGATTAACTCCCCTTTTTTCTGTGTGATATATTATTGGGCGTGAGCAGCATGTTGTCCAAATTCCTATCCACTCCGCACAGACGCGCAGTGCTGGAGAAACGCACTCGCGAGGAGTAGGAGAGGCTCTCAGGTGAAGTTAACCCGCTCAAATAGCCTCGAGCGCAGCTCCGCTCGCTTTATGTGGCCCTGTGAGGCGGATAGAGTATCAGGAGAAGGCGCTCAAATGTGACCGTACAGCAGATTTTAATTTCGCTGAAGTACAAGAACAAAATGGACAAATTTTGGAATAAACAAAATTGTTGGAATTGCTACTAATTATTATTACCGCTACTTTAAAAAATAAAAGCATGTAGTTCATGTAGCTAGTTTAATATAATATATTGTTATTATTATTTTGATTATTATTAGTAGTAGTAGTATTAGCGGTACTGTTAGTGGCAATTACAAATTACAAAAACGCGGGAACAACAACAATAACAATAACAACAACAATAACAATAATAATAATAATAATAACAATAATAATAATAATGATGATGACGATTGTGATGACGATGATGAGGATTGTTATTGTTATTATTATTATTATTATTATTTTATTTATTTTTTTTTTTTTATTAACTTGTCGAGTTGTTTTTTTGTTTATTATGAATTTAATATTATGATCGGTAACAGGTTTTCGTTTCTTTTTACTTTTTTGTAGGAGATTTTAGTAGTTTTCATTTTTATTTAGAATCTGAGGCTTAACGTAGAATCAGGTTTAATATTTAAATCGAAAACAACTAAAACTTGTGAACAAGTGAACAAGCAGTACGTTCAGCCACAGATCACCTTCAGACGTTCAGCCCAGTGATTAGGAACACAGCCTGGTAGCATTAAGGCACATCTGAAACTGAAGATTCACTCTTCTGTCCAAACGGAACAGAATCACACGGACTGGAGGACCAGAACCGAGTCAGCACCTACAGCGCAGTCTAAAGAGGACTTCATCAGCAGCTCCTTCAAAAGTAACCGTGCCTGAGCCGTAGGTAAGACAGAAACCTGTCTGAGGAGGGAGGACACAGAAACCTTCCTCTCAGTAAAGTTACGTTTCTTAATCTTCAAGACCGACAGAAATCTTTAAACAGCATTAAAATGTTCGCTACTACAATATACACGCGCGTATTAAATACATAATAATAATAATAATAATAATAATAATAATAATAATAATAATAATAATAATAATAATAATAATATATCCTGTACCGTAGTAAAGATTTGTGTATATTTGCGAACTTTCATTAAGATTTATTCTCGAATGATTTAGATTACGCCTGCATAGCCATAAAAGCCAAGAAGCCATTAGTTCACAGAGCAACAAAACCATGAATATCACTGACACAAAAAACATTACAAGTGTGATGTAGATGTAATTAAAAAATTAGAACTTAAGCTTTACGTTAGGTATATTCAGTTTACTTCATCGGGTACATTTATTACAAGCTGGCAATAACCTGAAGGACTAGAAGTAATTTTAGTGGGGTTTTTTTGTTTGTTTGTTTGTTTTTTTTTGTTTTTTTTGTTTTTTTACCAGTGGTGTTTTCAGCTTCTCTGTAATTTATATGCCAGTGAGTTTAACCTGTAGATCTTGAACGACACCGTAAATGGATGGCAGTTTAAATTACACACAGTGCATGCTAAAATACTGAGAGAAATTAAGAACGCCTCCCCCCCTCTTTCTCTCTCTGGTTTGATTCAAGGGTAGACAGCGTCTTCTGGTGGTCGTATCTTGAATATAATGCAGTGCGCACAAAAATACAATCAAGTGTTTCCTATGAGAAACTTTTCATCCATAGTTTCACCGAAACGACTCAGAATTCTTTGTGATTTCATTTCCGTGTTTCCACACTTTTCAGCAGTTCTTGCACGCATTTGTAGTGTCTGTTTAATGTAGGTCGGCCATTGCCTGTGGTGTTGTGGACCTGGAGGAAGGTGAGCGCACCTAGCAGGGATAATGAAGTGTACTTCGCCCCGCCAATTATGACAATTACACTCATAACGTTCTTCCTTCGAAGTCTTGGGCCTCCTTCATCCAGCTTTCAACAGGCTCTCTTAATTATCGAAATCAGACAGGCTCCTTTGTGCTGGAGCACGGCTATATCATGGCCAATTAACCGTAATTAGACAGAATGCTTTCACTTGTTCACTCGGAACAAACCAATGCGCACTTCAGGCACTTTTTTCTGGGCACCCATGAGCGTCTGTTCTCTAAAACGGCATTTCATTGTATCTCGGACTACAGTGTGGTCCCAGTCAAAGGATACCAATATGTATGCTGATTTTTGAACAGCTTTACTAGACCTATTCGTTTTTACTGAAACCAAAAATGTTCGATGAAAACGAGCCTCCCTCAGCCTTGAGACCTCTGTCAGGCATCTGTGCACGAAAGACCACAGTACAAGTCTGACACCCAGTGGCCAATATCGTGTAGTTTTGTTGGGGAAGAAGATTGAGGTCATTGACGTCTGAGTGGTCCTTTTTAGCACTTTTTCTTTAGAAGCTCTTCTTCAGAAAGCTGACGTCTAAGTCAAGGTTGTGGAGCAGCTAATAAACCAGCAGTTTATGGTCCATCAGTGCTTGGATTCAGATGCTCATACTTTTATAAAGCAGATCAAGTCAGAAACGGATTACATAGCCAATGTGCTTTCAGTAGAGCCTTCTACATAAATTATATATATTTAAACATCTCCATATCATCATATATACAGTGCACTTATGCCTGTAGTAACCAAAGAAATGCATTAGAAAGCGAGGGGAAGTGAATTGTTGACTTTTCAACCCTTTTTTCTACTGATCACTGTTACGGATTGTTATTTTTTATAAGATAAAACATAAAATCGATGTCTTTATTCTCAAATTGCTGATAACGCCAACAAAACGTTTTTCCCAAATTCCTCCCATGTTTATTTCCTCCACAGGCTAATTTTCACTGCCTCTTCGTTCGGTGGTCACCACAGTTTGATGATATTGTGACATCTCACCGTATGACTTTATATGACAATATATGTGTCTCACCTTCTACCCAATATTTCTATATTTCTGTCAAATGACTACTTTTGATTTCTAGCTGCCTGCACTGTTCTTTCAATGTCTTTACTATATTTTATTAATTAGGTGCATGTGAAAGAAAATGTGCGTAAAAGTCATAGCCCATTAACAGGACTGGCCCAAGTCTCCCTATAAAACAGCAGAGCTCCCCCTAAAGTCTTTCTTTGTTACTCTCAAAGCCCACCAAGTTTTAAAACACCATTGTTTTGTTAAACCCCATAAATTTGTCACCAGGGACTGATTAAACATGACGAGAACTGAAACACTGAGGATTTTGTCTAGGTCCTTTTAGAGGGCGCACAATGGTCCTTTCACATGTAGACGCAAACAAAAAGTGGTGGAGGCGAGCTGCGGCGCTTCAGAGCGCTCCAGTCAACAGCCTCTTCCATATGGGCCACAAGGTGGCCCGGGACGGGACAAAAGGCCAGGTGACTGAGGATGCGCAGCTCCGAAAAAGGCCGAAGCAGCTTGCAGACCTCACCCTTACATAATTTACAGGATATTTTGTTTGACAGTAAATTGTATGTTTATATATGTACACATTTATTTATTCATTTATTCACTGAGCAGAGTGGGCAACATTTTGCCTCGAAGTTTATAATGGTCTAAAATCTACGTATATTGTCACTATATTTTTGCTTGCTCTTTTAACTAGGGGTATAGAGACTTTTGTGTCCTTATAACTGTGGGTAAATTGAAAACGCAAGTGTTGCAGTTCAGCTATCAAGACAAAGCCCGAGGTCCTGATCGGTGCATAGGCCTAATCCCCGTCCTGTTGACTTTCTATTCTTATGCTGAGCCCAGAGATAAGTTTGTAGCTTCTAAACTGTTATATCGAAAGTTTTAACATTAGAAAAGCGTCCCATGTCTTGCTGTGCGCTCTCCTCTTCTACAGCACCACAATTAATTCATCCTGATCATTTACAGTCATATATGTAAACTTTACATATATATGTAAAGTTTATGTCTACACGCTGCTTATATATATGTGTGTGTGTGTGTGTGTGTGTGTGTGTGTGTGTGTGTGTGTAAACACACACGTATAATGTAGACCAATATTCTTTTTTTATTTTTAGTTTTCAGCTACATGTCAGCAGTTAAAGTCAAAAGTTAGAAAGACAAAAGTTTATTCTAATTTTTGTACAATAAAGGAAACAACAAAAGGGACACCAACTTTCAGAATCTCTAAAACTATAATCCGATGCCACTGGCATTGTGTAAAAAAAGTCCAGTTGTTTAAGCAATATTTCGTTTATATAT
>JBBIGA010000001.1:43916144-43937790 GCA_037576975.1 Alestes dentex | reverse complement strand
GGAAAACATGCATACTGTAAGTGACGTTATAGCAGCTGACAAAAGGTTGATGTCAAAATATGTTTAGTCTCTTTTGTATAAGAATGATCTACAAATGCATCGATCCGATCTAAAATGTCCAGCTAATCTCTTACAGCATTTCTTCCAACTTCAATCACGTGTCTGCGGCTGGACTTCTGTGGTTTGCTTCTTCTGATTCTTCAAAAGCATGTGTAACAAGTTTATGTCCCATCATATATTACAATTAAGAAATACAATACGGATAGATTTCATAATTCTTCAAAAACAAGTATTTACATTTCCGAGCACGCCGTCAACAAAAATTCGTCTGCCTATTTTTTTTTATTTTGCTTTTATGACACTTACAGTTCAGTTCGACGCGGTAAAAAATCTTTGGATTTTATTCGAAATGTCTAAAACAAATATGTCTGAGGAAATCCTGTCCAGTGGATCAAACACTAGAGGGGAAGCCCTTGCCTCCGCAGCCACACGGCACGTCAACAATTTCAACCAATAGGAGCCCGGCATCGAATAAAGGCGTGACGTGATTGGACGGCGAGTCTTCACCAAGGAGCAAAGTTTGAAAGACCGTCCCCTGGTTTCTGCGGACTGAAATGTAAGCCTGTCCTCCCAGACATCAGGAAACAGAACGAGAATTTGCCACCGTTGTAACGAATCACTATCGCTTCGACGTAATACTGTCGATATCCACTCCCCGCTTCAACTGCAAGACAGCAGAAAGACCAGCTAAACTGGACTCAGAGCTGTTCAGAGGACGTCACTGTGGGCTTTCTTTTATCGTCGGAGGGTTACACGCAATGGGTAAGACCTAGAGTGTGTCTTTCTTCAACTGCATAACCTGTGAGGCCGGAGCCTTCACAAACGCTCCGCTGAAAATAATTAAGTTCAGCAGAAGACTGCAGATCCTGCATGGTGTTATTTGCCAGCGGTTTAAAAAAAAAGGCGTTTTGAGCTTTCATTTTGAAGTGTCGGTGAGTGCGCTGCTTCGGTGGCCCTGCAGCGGAGGTGCTGTTTAAATACGCTCCATTTGGCATATTCAATCTTGAAGGTATTTATGAGCGATTGGCTAGAAAAATATGCAGAATATATTGCACAGGAAACATGCCAGAAAATACATTCCTGCTGCAATTCAGTTGCATGCTGATTATTTACTGTTGCATACAATGCAAAACGAATGTGGAACTGGAACAATTCCACTACAAATGAAAAAGCTGGTAGACTCTAGGCCTCCCTCTAAATGCTTGCTTACACCTGGGCCGAGATTGGAGCGTTTTGAAGTTCGTAAACATGGGAACGGTCTGATAACTTCGCTTTAGCGTTAACCAAATTCATTTTCTTCTTTTCTGTGTGTGTGTTTCTGCACGACCAGAACCAGCCTTTGGTGAGGTGAACCAGCTCGGTGGTGTTTTTGTAAACGGAAGACCTCTACCCAACGCCATCCGTCTCAGGATTGTAGAGCTGGCCCAGCTGGGCATCAGGCCTTGCGACATCAGCAGGCAGCTGCGTGTCTCTCACGGCTGCGTGAGTAAGATTCTGGCCCGTTACAACGAGACCGGCTCAATCCTCCCCGGCGCAATCGGAGGCAGCAAGCCACGGGTCACCACGCCGACCGTGGTGAAGCATATTCGGACTTACAAGCAGCGGGACCCGGGCATCTTCGCCTGGGAGATCAGGGACCGGCTGCTCGCCGACGGCGTGTGCGATAAGTTCAACCTGCCGTCCGTCAGCTCAATCAGCAGAATCCTCCGCAACAAGATTGGAAACGTGGCCCAGCAGAACCAGTACGAGTCCAGCAAACAGACCTCCCACCCCCAGCCACAGCCTTCACTGCCCTATAACCACTTGTACTCTTATCCGACTCCCATCGCAGCCACAGGGACTAAAGTGCCCACTCCCCCCGGCATGCCCACCCTCCCAGGACACATGGCTATGCATAGAATATGGCCTTCCTCTCACTCTGTCACAGACATTTTGGGCATTCGGTCTATAACGGAGCAGCAAAGTAAGCATACTCTCAATTATTGGTAAAGGAAATAGCTTTTTACTAGCACTGTAGCAATGTGTGTGTGAGCGTGTGTGTGTACGCCGAGCCGATTTGTTCTTTTCTTGAAGGTCTTAGTTGAGGCTGAATTGTGAGTGCGTGTGTGTGTGAGTGTAAATGGTTATGTACGTGGTGAGCGAGCAGATTCTAAACATTATTGTAGACTCCAGTCAATATGCCAGAGCACCAAGTGCGTTTAATTTAAAAAATTATCCTACAGACAAGGGACGATCAAAATACAACTTTTTATTTGCTAAATTCTATGCAAAATACTTCTGAAACGCCACCATGGCTGCATTAAAATAAACGGGCGAGGGCCTGTGAGAACAATAGGAGCGAGTGTGGATATTTTCAAGGTAAATAGCAAAAGTTTTGTCCCAAGGTTTTTGTCCAGATTTACGGCGTAAGAGGAAAACATGCCTTAATGGACAACGAATAGATACTGAGGCTTAAAAAAATAAAAAAATAAAAACAAATCAGTCATCTTGGGACCTCACTGATCATAGGTACTTTAAGTAGTTAAAACAAAGAAAATCAGAGACGTTAAAATTTGCCTCCATTGCTGGGCAATAGATTGTACTCTATTTTAAACGAATGAAACTTTATTAAAGGTAGGTTTTCCTACCAGGCCTTTCACATATTCGCATGAAACGCATTTAAACGAAACAAACTGCCCGCGTGAATCCAGCGATCATTTCGCAAATCCAGAGCTTTGTCCAGAGGAAACTGCATTGTGACTGTTTACACTGTGTGTGTGTGTGTGTGTGTGTGTGAGATCACGGTGCTGTGCAGAAACATGTCTATGTTCCTGAAGCTCGCACGGTACTAAAACCAGCCTCCGACAGTCTAAACTACAGCACTTCACTACTGTTCCACGACCACGTACCTTCTCGTAGCGAACAAGAAATACTGGAGAGAAATGGGGCAGGTTTTCTAAACAATTTATGCATTTCCAAATGATTAGCAGATGTTTGCGGCAGGTTTTGAAAGCTGGAATAAAGTGTAACGTACACTCTGTGACTACTGCTCCACAAGGCAGACTGTTTGATGAAATCGTTTAATATATGTCAAAAACCCCTACATCAGATTAGAGGTTGTGAGTGTGTGCGTTCTGGTGGGGTGGGGGCGGAGAGCAGGTCATTGTGAATTGGTAGAAAACAACAGAAATATTATAGAAAAGATGGCATAAATAAGATGACATAAAAAAGATTTGGTGGAAAAATACTCTCCTTTTGTTTTCCTGTGGTCCTTTCAGGTTACAGTCTTGGTGGTCTTACTTTTCCCATTTTAAACTTTAGGAACCGTGAATAATATAATATAATATCCATAAAGGACAAAAGGGAAACGGTTAGAGTAAATCTAATTTGTCCCCGCAGGAAGGCGCTTGGTAAACCAGTCCTGTTCATTACACAAAATAATCATCTTATATCCAGTTGTGCAGTTTGATCAGAGGGACGCACGCACGCACTCACGCAAGCACACGCACAATATATAGCTGTATTTCAAACAGGGTCACGCTTCAGCATAAAAGTGTGCAACATCAACTAGACCATTTAGAATCCATTCGATCTCCTAGGAGTACTGAACATCGACGCTCACTGATGGTTCTGTTGTAAAAAAACGCACGCGATGGGTAGTCGGACTTTAGGAACAGCAGGCTTCGCTGCTAAAGATAGTTATCAGTAGGGACCAGTGTGGACTGTTGTTCTGTAGCTGTGCTGTACCCTTCTGACTTCTATCTTCCCTGTCTTTGTTTTGCCCCCAGTTAGTGACAGTCCGTCCTTTCCCAGCGCCAAACTAGAAGAATGGAGCGCTATTAGCAGGAGTAGTTTCTCATCAGCGAGCTCTCCACTAGTCAATGGCGTGGATAAGCCTCACTTAGAAGCTGACGCGAAATACGCACAGGTAACAGAGATCACCTCCTGCACTGTCAGACAGAGCGATTGAATGAATCCTCCTCTTAAACAGAAGGGGCAAGTTTAAGGAACCATATTTAACCCACCAGTACTCACCACCAGGCCAAGAATCAAGAGTCAGTGCTTACTGTAATTAAAAATGTACTTCCAGCGAGCGAGTGTGTGCGGGCACGCGGACAATATTTTCAAAATATTTCTCTGGACACTGAACCGAAATGGGTGACTTATTATTATTATTATTATTATTATTATTATTATTAATGAGCAGCAGTAGTAGTTGTTGTGATTTTATTACTATTATTATTGAAAATATAATTTCAGAGGCGCTATCAGCACGAAGTAAATTCATTTTTTCACTTGACATTCTGAGTAGGACACACATTTTATTACAATTTTATACATTTCCTTTAAACCATTTTACATCTAAAATATTAGTTCTGGTAGATCCAATTATTTGGAGATAAACTACAGTGTCTAGGATTGAGAATAGGCTATTTTTTCGGCATTGGGTTTTTTTAGTTCTCGAATGTTTTGCGCCCTATTTATTTGCTACGTAAGCAAGCTGTGCATCGTTTTCTGTTTTGACTACAGTAAAACAACACATCAGTAAAGCTGTATTTTCGTAATCTGTAAAGCTCGTGAACTGGGTTAGAATTATGAAAAACTCACTGAGCGGTAAAAGCGCGCTCAAACTGATCACTGCTTTATTATTAAAGAGTCTTAATTGACCTGGACTAATTGACGTGCTTTACACGATAAACTGGAACAAGATTTGTATCTAATCTTTCTCCTTTTTCAGTGAGATAAGGCTGAATGTTGACTGAGGGCAGGTTTAGTGAGACTATATAGGCCACACACGCGGCACTGATGTCGCCCTTCTTTTCTAGTATCGTACCGTATCCAGTTCTATCCCTTTCTTTCATCAGCACTACTTTCTGAGATTACAGTGACGACTTCTCCTGTACACTGTCCGTTCTGCTGGAAAAAATCTCCCTGGATGAAACTGGGCGGACATGTGTCTCTAAGAACACACCCTAAAGCCTCGAACGGGATTTTATCTCTTAAGGCATGAAGGAAACCCTGTGTGACTTGCGGTCGCTCACCATGCTTCACCCACTGCAAAGGTGCGTGCTCGCGACACAGGTAGGCTAAGTTCTCGCGCGCGGGCGGAAATTAGCGTGAAGAAAGGGGCGCGAGTGATGTGATGACGTGAGACTCCGAGGGGAGGCGGTGGCATGATCCGTTCGGCTTGGTTGGACAGCCACCAGGCGATTGATGAGTCGTTTATTAGAAGGGCTTAGAGGTTTATGTCTCGTGGAATACGACGGAATAAATCTTTATTACCAACGCACGGCCTTTACCTACACAGTTAATACGCCTCCTCACGATCTGCTCGACTTTAACACCCAGTGTCTGTGCGGCTGTAATAGAACAGCAGTGTAACAGAACAGCAGTGTAATCGAACAGCACTGTTGTAGACCAGAAGTGTTATAGAGCAGCAGTGTTATAGAGCAGCAGTGTAATAGAACAACAGTGGTATACAGCAGCAATGTAATAGAACAGCAGTGTAATAGAAGAGCAGCAGTGCAAAAGAACCGCGGTGTAATAGAACCGCAGTATAGTAGAACCGCAGTGTTACTGTACAGCAGTGTAATAGAACAGCAGTGTTACAGAACAGCAGTGTTATAGAACAGCAGTGTAACAGAACAGCAGTGTAACAGAACAGCAGTGTAATAGAACAGCAGTGTTATACTTCAGCAGTGTAATAGAACATGAGTGTAATAGAACAGCAGTGTTATAGAAGTGTTATAAAGCAGCACAGGGGCTACGGCAGCCTCTTGTTCAAGATAAATGAGAGAATCTCGCCAAACAGCCCGCATTTGCAAAACCTAATGGAGATCGACGGTTCTTGTGTAATTCAGTGAGTCCTCTCTGTCAGGAAGATTAACGCTCTGAACACAGTGAAAACATAAATGTTTGATTAACAATAACACCAGAAGCGCACGGATAATTTGATTAATGCGCGAGAAATCTGAAAAGTGAATTTAAACAATTTCCTTCAGGATCAGTAAATTTTTCTGATTCTGAATGCGGGTTTTCCTACTGAAAATTAAAATAAGGAGTTAAAGACAATGAATGATATGACGCACTATAAGCAAAAACTAGTGCAACACAATTTCGTCAGAAATACAAGGAAATTCAAAACGAGCAGTTAAAAAAAATTAATAAAACAATAAGCATACTAGTAATGATTGTTTAATAATGGTAATACCACCACTACTAATAATACTACCACTACTACTAATAATTTGTATTGTAATAATAAAAATTATAATGATAATGCTGGCAACAACAAAAATAATAATAACAATAATTGCAATCAGGAAAAGAATAAGAAGAAAGCGCCAATGGTTCAGAGTTAGAGCCACAATAAATAATTAAATCCTCAGAGATACGAGTCTTGGTGAAGCCGCACAGGTCGAATGGCAGAATACCTTTTGGTACTGAAGATAATAAAAAAAGATTGGAATATAAATAAATCAACAAAATAGACATCTGCTACAACAATAAAGAATAAATTTCTCATTATTTATTCTTTATGGATTTTTTTTTACCTGCTTATTGATTTCTCTGCTGGAATACGTTTTGATATCTAACGTCTCAGATTAATTACCTGAGAGACATCACACCAGAGGGAGTCGATCATTTTATTCGTTTTCTTTCCGTCAAGACTTCGAGTACCTACTTGTCCTAATAGACTGTGAAAACATTTAGTGAGCCCATTCGTGTGGGTTATAAAAAATAAACAGGTAGCGAAACGCATCTGAGAAAAAGTTGAGAACGACACGCAGAGGGCATGTAAATACCCGCCTAATACTCACCTACAAACATTCTTAATCTATATCAAATAACCAGCAGCGAGAAATCTCCTCTCCATAACATACAAAACAGTGAGATTTTATGTTCTCTCTCTGTATTGCTGTGTTGATAGTAAATGTATTATTTGAAATATGAATGAATGATGAATAGATGTATGGATGAATGAAATCAACAGTGCTGTACTTCATTCTGTTGGTTTATCAGTCAGTGGTAATTTGGATGCAAAACAATAAGGATATAATATCAAGCATACGGTTATGGATTTTGGTGTGGGTTGCTGAGGTTTGATTAAGTCCAGGATTAAGCCTGGACTTATCAGAATTTAACAGGTCAGAGATTTCTGGACAAATCGAACCTTTCCTTAAAAAAGAAAGAAAGAAAAGAAAGACAGAAAGAAATGTACTTATAAAGTCATCTGTCTATGAGCACTATATACAGGAGAAGGGTGAGGGGGTCAAGACCTGTAATGACTAAATCACTGGTAAATCCAAAGAAATAAGGATATTTCATCTGTTAAAAATACTATCAGTAGTCAAAGACCACCAGCAGTCCAAATGCCTTATGTTGAAGAAGCTTGGTAAATCATTCCAGTGTCTTTCTGCCAGATCTTACAGGCATTCCACAGCTTCTCTCTATACACATTTTCCCATTTTCCATTAAACTTTTGTCTTTCATAATCTTTCAACACTTTATGACAATCTTACTTACGCATCATCTACTCTAAACCCTTTTCCCTCCTGCTGACTCTTTCACTATGCATCCCCTTCTTATAGGCTGCAGTCTTAAAGCTAAAGATGCCGAGAACATTTTTTTTGTAGAACCACTTTTAATTCCCAAAAGAACTTTTCAAGGGCTGCTTAAATTAGGAACCATTTTTGTAAATTGGTTGTGTTAGTATGAAGAATCTTTTTTTACAATTTAGAAAACCTCCACATAATGCAGATGCTATACGAGGCCTTTAGGGGAAAAGTGGACCAAGTCCTGTTTCTATTGTTTTGAGCCAGTGAAAATCTAAGTTGCATGGCAAATCAAAATACTGTGGTATTATTTAGCAAATGTGTTTGATAGAAAGCTAACAATAAGTAGCAATAAACTAAATGAAAATATGTACAATTTCTTATTGTATTGAAATGATTTTGCAAAAAATGCAGGCTTGGTCCACTGTTCCCATAACTGGTTTCCAGGTCAAAACATAAGTCGTTGATAATCTTCAAAACAAAATGAGCATGTTTTATTAGTACACACACTACTGTGTAAGACTGCAACTTAAATTCTTGCTTTCAAATGTTTATAGATTTAAATTTTAGTGAATGTTTGCTGGATATTAGTGACAAAACAGTTAATCAGTCTTGTCTTCTTCTCCTTCATCCTCATTGTCATGTAGGTGTTCGTCCTCTAGAATGTCAGGTTGACTACCAGCATGTGGCAAGCTCATATAGAAAGAGTGGTACATTGGTGGAATGTATTTCAGTAGTTTTTGGATGTCATTATACTTCTCATGGCGAATATTCCGGAATTGCACATGGACTTGGTTCATTATTCCCCGCAAAATATACAGTGCTTAGATGGTATTGATGTTGAAAGAGCTGATACTCAAAAAAGTGGACTTTGTCCACTTTTCCTCTCAAGGCCTCATATATCAGTTAACTAAACCAAAGAACATTTAAGAGTTTTTTTTAGTGTGCTTTGGACTAACCCTGCCTCTCTTCATTCTCACAGACGCAGAATGGATTGCCCACAGTGAACAGTTATGTCACAGCTCCCAGCATCCATCTCTACCATCCTCCCACCCAAGTGTCGCCTTACATGGGGTACAGCGGCACCACGTCGGCCTATGTGACCGGCCCCACATGGCAACCGCCCAGTGGCAGTGCTCTCTCTCCCCACAGCTGTGACATCGCCACACCGCTGGCCTTCAAGGGCATGGCAGCCTCTCGGGACCACTCTGTCACTGCCTCCGCTCTGTGATACCTGAGTAAAAGACCTGCAGAAGAAGGATGGACAATATACACAAGTCAAGACTTTCCAGAAAAAGCTACTGCTGGATGGACTAATGTCAGCCCTTTGGTATATTTATATACAACTTGCCTGAAGAGCCCTCTCAATTTTACCTGTCAATGTTAGTGCTCTCTGTCCGTATAGCAGAGGAGAAAGCCCTTATAGACAATATTGCAGATTTAGGTGCAGAGGTCACTGAGATCTGACTAAAGTGAACCTGCTAGCAGCTTCACTGCGAGTTCATTTTCAGCGCTCCTTTCTGTGAATATACATATATAATTTTTTTTTATGGGTCAGATAGTACTATACATGAATTATGTAAAAGAACCATCCCGTTTGCATTTAAATGTTTCAGGGTGTCGTAAACAGATAACATCCAGATGTTTTGCTTTGTTCTTATGTCGTATTTTGATAAAAAAAAAAAAAAGTTAGGATGCCAATTTCGCTTCTCTTATGATGTATGACAGAACGTTTGGGAGAAGTTATTACATTAATTTATTTGACTGTAAGGTACGTTGAATGCTGTGCAATTTTTACAGATGGATGTTAGTAAAAACAGTGTGGGACAGTGATGCACATTCCAACACTACCAGCATTCATTCATGCTAGATTAAAGACCAGTGAAGCTACACACTTCCAAACATTGCACAATAAAATTGAATGTATCTTATTAAAGGACACTAATGACAGACCTCAACTGATGGATTTTTTGTAAGTCCCCCCCCCCACATGGAATACAATGTACTTATACAATGTACATCAAAACAACAACAACAACAATAATTATAATAACAACAATAACAACAACAACAACAACAATAATAATAATATTAATAATAATTTGGAAAAAGACATTTTATTTTGTGAATCATTACAGACCAAATTCATTGTGTCTATTTAAAGTTTGCAGCTAATCTATAAGCAATTAATTAAATCTGACTTTATATGACAGGGCAAATGTGCTGACATCATTTTTGCAAACAACATTCAAGTATTTTAATATCATTGCAATCCCTGATTTGTTCCATATATTTGCCAGCTTTGTTGAACTAAGCCCCTTAGTTTTGAACCTTAAACAATCACTGGCCAGATTGGTCAGGGTTTGGATTAGACCAAAAGTTTCTGGTGTTACATAAACTTTAAACAAACTAAACAGTGTCTCTTTCTGTTTCATCTATTGTCCACAAAGAGTTGATGCACATTGATTCATGTTTACACTGCTTGTCTGCTTTTTAAATGTAAGCCATCTCCTTCCGATTTTGAATAATTCTGAATATGGAACATCGGTAGAGATCACAAATTCATGCATTTCAGGAACACCTGAAGTACAATCAATCAATTGAAAAACAAACAAACAAGTAAACAAATAAATAAAAGGGCTTATTTTATTTTTAAAACCCAAGAGTTTTTCTATATTATTCCTGCATAATATGACTGCAACTCCCCTTGTGTTACAAAAATGTAGAGTAAACAGCCAACCCGGTACTGCTGCTGATTTGACTTGGAAAACACTTGCACCCTGGCACAGTGGTCACGGACCGTTGCTTTGGAATCGCAGTCCTGTTTTGATCGTATGCGAACCACCTAGAAAGCACCACATGTACAGAGCCCCACAGCCCACCAAACACATTCTTGCAACCCTATTCTATTCAAATAAGATGCTTTGAATGCTATTTACATGTGTGCTGGGTTCACTGACACAGACGTTGATGCTGCAACTGCATTGATATAGTATGCAGATTGTGGCCATGTATTTTATAGGTCCCACTTGCTTTGAATATACAGACTTTTCACCCCACCCACAGTTGTTCTAATACTGTAATGTAATAATGACACTGATAATCATGTTTCAACTTACAAAACTCCATCTGTGAACTAGGTCTGGAGAAAGCAACCACACAGTCATCTTACCAGGAATGTTTGCTTTTGCTCAGCTGAAGCAGCCTGTATCTTAAAAGGGAGAGGGAGGCTGGTAGAGTATCCAGAAAGAAAGAGGCAATACGGGAACCTTAATTCAATCAAATAGTGACTGATTTTTTTAAAATGTACAACAAAATAGAAAAAGTTAATTTTCCTACAGAGTCAAAACATAGAAAAACAGGGAAAACGAGACATGATAAATACCTTAATCTCAAAGCCACAGCTGAAACAGAAATGGAAAAAACCCACATACTCTCACACACAAACACACACACATACACATCTGTTTAGAATTAATTCCTATGGAAAGTCAAGTCAAATGTCACATGGTTATCTTTAGCTGACTGTGTGCAATCAGGCTTAAGACAGGAGTGTGGGGCATGCTAACATTAAGCAGGGTCTACAAGAATACTGGAGAACATGGCTTAGGTGCTAGCTTGATTTAGAAAGGTGGCTGACCATGTGCAGACTGTTTTCCCTGGTGTATTGGAACAGCATGTTCTAAACACACACAGGTGAGTTTAGGCCTCCTAGTCTGAGCAGATCCACTCATGGAAAAGTGGCTGTCTATGGTGACATTACAGAGGCCCAGACATTGCATTGCTCACTTTGAGACTGCTAGGCACAAACCTCAGCACCTGTGTATAGTAATCACATTAAAATGTGGGGTGAACGAATTCATAACATCAGCAACTTTATCTAAACAGAAAAATACAATACAGAAGACACAGATGTTATATTTGTGTTTGCAATTGTTGAGTATGTAAGATGTCTGAGAGGCACAATGTTCATAACATCCACCAAACCTTCTCATTTGCAGTGGTTTGATCAGTCTTGGCCTCCCCTAGTTAAAAGAGGAAAAGAAAAATTTCTTTAAGCATTAATGAGGCAAGTGACTCATTTTATGACAGAACTAAAACAAAATATGGCATTTAAGAGCAGGAGGTACAAAGAGAAGAACATGCAAACTATAAGCTGTTACCCATGTATATGGGGACGGCTAAAAACGGACCCAGCCATTTTGTTTTCCAGCATAGTCGTCTCAGGCGTGTAAACAGTCTGGAGTTGGTGGTGAGCGAAAGAAAAAACTGAGGAACTGTGATGGAACTTAAAAAGACAGAGAAACAGAGAGAAGCAGGGAGGCGATGGTATTTTCAGCGAGGCAATATATTTTTTTAATGCAGATTCACTGCAAAAGATCCAACTTAATGGCCAGCATGGTTCACATGCCAGTCTTCAGCACTTCATTGCCAGAAATAAGGAATTTTAGACAGAGGTTAAACTACCAAGTAAATATTTCAGTGAATGTAACCGGGTTAGGTAAATAGACTGCAGAGTACTATAATTAACTTAATAAAAATGTTCAGTAAAAAAGTGCATCAAAAGTTTAAATGTATGCAACATTTATACTTAATGAAAACCTCTTTAGATAACTTTTAGTCTGGAAAAAAGTTAAACAAGTAAGCAAGGAAGAGAGGTGGCTCTTTTCCCTCTTCTCATATTTGCATTTCTCAGTTTTGTTATTTTAACTTGTGCTGAGTTATGCTGCATCACCCTGCAGGCCAGAAGAGTTGAGTGACAGCTTGTTGTTAGCTCATGCAGCTGTGATGGCGGACAGGCATCCACAATGCTTCAGCACTAAGTATTCTGAAGAGAAGGAAGGGACACGAGGAAAAAAAAAGAACTGTATCATAACTAGTGTGGGCATGAAGAATGACCACATTATTTTAAATAAATCAAATATAAATATATAAAATAAGAGCTAAAATGGCATTGCTGTTGGGATAAAAAAAAAAACACACACACACAGAAAACACACATCACATTTAAGTAATTTTAATCTGTCCATTAAAAATGCTGTTTCATTAGTTTATCCGTAATATTAAACTTGCAACTATGTTTTGAAGAAAGCTGCAATTAAAACCTCACATCAAAATGCCCACACTGAACAGAACAGTAACATTCCAAATTAATCATGAACATTAATTGTTCAAGGACTTCAATATAATTTTTATAATAGATATATATCCCATGGGTTCCCCTCACTATGTTTATAAATGTGTATTGTTTACCCCTTCAAAGTTTGTTATTCTGTTTCTCAATTGTTTCTTCATTGTATGTTATGTTTACTTGACATGTTAAACTACTTATTGTGCAATACTTCTACAATTGAAATACATCAAAACAGATTACTGTACTTTGGGCTTTTAGTGTCATCACACATTCAGTTGCCGCCTAAAATACTAAGTTGTTTTGAATTTCAAGCACTTAGGAAAATAAAATCTGCCTAAATGTAAAATTAATCATGACAAGTAAAAGTATAAGTATTAATAACAGAAGGCATATACATCATTTTTCTTATTCACATTTCACAAGTGGTGTCAGCCGTAATGATTAAAAACAAGTGCCTATCATTAAATCATCAGACCAAATGGAATTAGGTGTCTGAAACTTATACTGTGCTCATCAATGTTTTGAAGAATTATTTTGGTTGTGGGTAGGTCAAGTATGTAAAACCCGGTTTAATGTAAACTGAAAATGTTGCTATTTAATGTTGGGTTGCCTTTAACGGTGAATGAGTGGTGAGTGTGCGAGACCGTAGACTGGGTGTAGTGCTTCTGTGGTTGCAATGCTAGAGTAACTGTGATAACATGTTCCCCCCACTGGAATCCTAACATCAGGGGTAAGAATATGTCATGAGAATTTCCTAGAAATTGTCTTATTCTAAAATCAATAAGGAGTGGAATGAGATGTGGTGCAATGATGTTACTGTAAGACAAGGTACGGATTCTGAAAATAATTCATGTCACTGTTGTAGAGGTGAAGAATGTTTGTGGATACAATGTTGAAGTATGAGCCAAGCCTGGAAAATAACTGTAATTTACCTGTTTTTCCCTTTGAAACATGATGGTAGCATGAGTGTATTGAAAGTTCTGGTATCCATAACACTTGTAGCACACAGATTGAAATAAATTTGACAGAGTAAAGAAGGCCTAAGTGCTGAGGTCCATGGCCAGCATGATGACTTTAGCATGATGATCCTCATCACCAGTTTCTTTGAAGCCAGCCAGAGACGTATTCATAGACTAGCAGCATGACTGCACCTCCTACACACAAAGAACAATATGGTGAAATCAGGTATGAGCAATCAGGTATGAGCAGTTATCATAAATTCATGAGATTATATTATTTTTTTAATTTCAGATTACCTGGTCCAAGTCTCATGATCTTGGGTATCAGTCCTTTATACAGTGCAAGATATCTACAAAAAATATAAATAAAAATTAATAACATGACAGCAAAAAAACTGAATATGTGTAAAAATTAATAAACTAGATTACTGGGATAATTTCTCTCAATACGTTCATGATAATACATTCAACTTAATTTATAGAGATTTAGGACAACACACGAACACACGCTCTCTCTCTTTCTGTGATGCTTAGGTAGGTACAGGGTACTAAAAGTTGGCCGCGTTGTGTACCTGCCCCTAATGTGTTCAATATGATCTCCTGCTCTGGGCCTGGCACTCTCCTTGTCCCAGCCTCTGTCCCCTGCCTCTGCTGGCGTTAATAAGGATCGAGCCACTTCCTTTCTGCCCCGCTGTCTGATTAAACTGACCTGCCGAGCGCCGTGTGCCTCGTTAGGACCTGCTTAACAACGTCTCCCATAGGGACCACTAATTAGCTAGGACTGTGTTGTGTTAGAGGGCTGGACAGGATAAGGTGGGGGTGGGGGTGCCCTCTCAGCACCCCCAAAGCTCAAATGGCTACAGTGTCTCACTCATATACACAGAAACAGATACACGCACACAGAACCATGCACACCCAACCCCACCTTAACATAGGCCCCAACACATCTAATAATGAGCAGCTCACTAGTCTCTGAGAGCAAAGTGAAAGGATCAAATAAAGGTCCTCAAGACTCATAAAAGCAATGATTTCACCCATAAAGCTTCCCACGAGTCCTGTCAACCAAAAGAGATTCTGAACCTACTATAAGGATTGCATCCCCAGCTATAGACCCGAAATCGCTACAAATACACAGGTACAATAATCAGCAACAGTATATAAGCAGTCACACATGTAGGGTATGGCGTGAACCATTTTAACTTTTCCTCACCAAGTTAATGGAGATCAGTTTAATGCAGAGACTCTGGTGCAAAAAAAGTGGTTGAAATGAGTGAAAATGTAAAAAAATCCCACAGTTATGACTATTATGTCTCAGGCATTCCTTTGATCATTATTTTGTCTGTAAACCTGTCTGCAGTTCTGGTCAGTTTATGCATCTTATCACGACACCTGACAGTGGTGCTCACCCCTCTTCATGGTACACCAAGGTCATTGTCTGGAAGCAGCTGCGGTACTTTATCTTCCCTGGGACTGGCTGGGGACCCTGGATACGGCTCTTCGCCACATCAAAAGGAATGTTCACACAGGACGAGATGGTTCCAGAAAGCAAACCAATGGCAAACTTTCTCACAAACTCCAGACGAGGGTCCTGTCAGAGAGGAAAGATAGAATCCTACACTATAATATGGTATAATATAGTATATCAAAGTACAGTTATTTAGTCATTTATGGCATGTGAACACATGCTTGGAGTTTACCTGGGTGGTCTCAACACAAAAAATAAAAACAATACATTGGATACAGACATTTGGAGGAGGATATAAGTAAATGAGCGCTGAGTGTTCGAGAAAGTACGTTGTAGGATTTGTATTATATACATATACATGAACAAACACACACTGTTTTAGAAATCTGAGCATCATTCTAATGCTTATGAATAAAAACAGGGACTTTAGAGCTAACATTCAAAAACAATAGGCATAAACAAGCATTGAGAATACAAAACAGCTGCTCTCTAAATTATGCAAAGAAAGATATTCTATAGCTCTGAATTTAACTAAATCATTTTGTTTTAAAGTATGGAGCCAATGAAGGGTGGGGGATGCACCACTGAGGGGCAGTTGTCATTGTTGCAGAAAACAGAAACAGAAAGAGGCGTCTGGTGGGGGAGGAGGGGCGGGTTGTGGATATGATTGCAAAGCTGGCATGAAAGCTCTGATCATTTTATGGTAGCGGGGGGCAGATTAGAGCTTCCTGAGAAAATCACTGTTCCCCTATTGGCTGAGGGGGGATCACATGGCACAGGCCAGCCTTTGAGATGGGGATTTATAAACAGGGTACATGCAGGCAGACTGGGGAGGCATATGGGGACAATTTAGGTAATTGGGCTGTGACTCGGCACCGGGGTATTACAGTACCGAAAGAAGCCCAGACCCACGCGGCTCTGACAGCTAATTGGCCAGCAGAATATTTTTACAAATGACAGCAGTTTCTCTAGACCAGAACTTTCTCGAAGTACTGCTCACCCTGAGTGATGAGATGAATCAACACGTAATCTAAAAGATGACCATGTGTGGGAGGAGCTATCTTCTAAACCAATAGCACTAGGAGCTATTTCTTCATCAGTCACTCTTTGTAGTAGCCGTCATTCAAAAATAATTACACTCTATGTACCATGTCAGATGCACCCTATAGTAAAATTGAATAATGAACTATGATTACGGAAGGAGATCTCAATGCAACATTACTGTACAACAGTGTGCAATCCACCCAGTTAAGACTAGCCTGCTCTAATGGGGCCAGAAACCACTGGAGGAGATGAATCACTGATTAATCCTGATCTGGCTATGTGGATCTTAATCTCTGTACAATGACTTAGCCCATCTGGTAATCACAGGGGGAAATCAGATGCTCCACCTAAAACCTCAAAAGGCTTCAAAGGCCAGCTCTCCCCAAGAGCATCGCATGTCGCGACCGCCTGTTTGACTCCTTCCTAAAATGGGTGACCAAATCAGGTCTAGGTAGCTTCAGGCCTCGTCAAGCAACTTCTCAGGCGATGACATTCTCAGACCAAATCTAGAGAAGAAACATGAAATCCTCACCAGGTCTTACACTGTAAGTTTCTCCCACCAAAATAATTCCACTGCCTGCTTCCAATTAGTTCAATGAAGTTAATTTAATGCTCCAGTTTATATATGTGGAACAGGCGTATGGTTCCATTAAACAAAATTAACTTTTGTTTTGGAGTAGAGAGTCCTGCCGGATGTGTAATGTGAACCACTGAGGATGTGACAGGGAGCAAACAGTGAAGGCATTAATACAGTTGATCTTAGCAGCTCCTTTCTCCCTCTGTCCCCACCCTACTCCCCTTGCTCCCCCATTCTTAATCTCTTTTTCAATTATACAAACAAACATCTAATTTTATATATATATATATATATACATATATATATATATATATGTACATTCTACACTTTACACTGATCAGCTATTTCTCTACGAATCTTGTGTAAATCAAGAACAAATCTAAATCAGAAATATCAATCACTTAGTGTTACTGTGAATTACCTGGCTTGCAGGAATGGCATCTTTGACATTGAAGTAGAAACCAAAGTAGATCATGTTAAAGACACCATGGCGTCCCAGTGTGGAGGTAAGTCCCTTATTAAGACCACGCAGACCAAAGCCATCTGCATTAATGATCATTCGAGCCTGTGTGAATGTGGAGGGCTGCTGCATGATGAAACAAAGAAAAGAAGTTATATTAACAGGGAGTGAACATGCATTTTGGAGAAAATCATAAGATGTACATTAGATAAAGATACTTGATGTCTCAAGACATTGTTATCTTACCACTTTGAAAGAATCTCGGTTGGCCTGTAGGCTCACTTTTACAACCTCAAATGGATTAACCACCAGAGCTTCGGTTAAGCCTGAGCCTAGTCCAGCCACAGAGAGAGCCTGATCCAGACAGACAGACAGACAGACATGCTTATGTTACTAGGTTACAGGCCACAAGATGAGGAATAAGGCCAAAAGAGGTATAATAAAGACAGTTTGCAAACAGACTAATATTTCAGACAACTTAAACGTCAAGGTATGAAAGTCAGATCAACATCATAATTCAAGCTGCACAATGTGACGATGACATTTAACTTCTTAAGAATCTGGTTGTCTAGACAAAAGGCTTGACTTAAACTCACTAACTGAATGAACTGCTCCTGTCATTTCCACAAAAAGAATGTGTTCACAGAAAAAAAGCACAGCTGAAATAACCGTCTCCGGTGAACTTACTAAAACAAAGGTAAGCCATATACTGATGAAAGTTTAACATTAATATGTTGTAAAACTGCCAAAAAGATTTTATTTTCAGATTAATTGTGCTTAAAATAAGATAAGAGATAAGATAAGATAAACCTTTATTAGTCCCACAAGTGGGAAATTTGCTTAGTAACGGCAGAAAGTGGACAGTACAAAGTTAAGAGCAGCAAAATTAAGAAAAACAATAGAATAGAATAAAATAAAAAAGTAGAATAAAGTATTATGTCACAGTATAGTATAAAATAAAAATGTTCAAATATACAGTCTAAGATGTACAATATAAAATCTTAGAATATGAGTATGCATGACTGTGTATATATATATATATATATATATATATGTATGTAAACTGTAAGTAAACTAAACTGCACATTTAGTATAAAATACACAGTATGCTATCACAGTATAGTATAGAATAAATGTTCCAATGTACAGTCTAAAAAATGTACAGTATAAAATCTAGGAATATAAGTATGCACGACTGTATTGTAAAAATGTACATATATGTATGTAGACTGTAAGTAGACTAAGTTGCTCATTTAGAAGTAAGACGAGGCAAGTTGTATGCATGTACACAGTGAGTATATGTAAATAAGTATATACAGAGTGGATGTATAAGTGTAAGTGAAAAAGAGAACACTGTACATAAATACACATACACAGGTACACAATGGAGCGACAGGCCTTGACAATAGCATTAGAAATGCACCAGAAAAATTGCACATTTTAAATTGCACATTAGAAATTGCACATTCTGCCGAGCACAGGAAAATTAATAATGGCTTATGTGTTTTGTATTCTTCATCTTCTTAAATATTCTTTGAGTTTGCCGTATTTCCAGCCAGCATGATCTATGCTTAAGGTACCTGCATATGTATTAGCTGACAAATTTACACTGTGTGTTCATATGCATAATGATGTATATGCAGCTTATGTCAGACCAAATAAATGTGTATGTTTCCATGTAAATCTATGGGTGTAACTATGAGTGTGGCTGTACTGGTGTAATGGGAAAATGTCAAGATTGCACATGACTCTCA
The DNA here is from genome assembly GCA_037576975.1 of Alestes dentex. Classification (NCBI taxonomy): domain Eukaryota; kingdom Metazoa; phylum Chordata; class Actinopteri; order Characiformes; family Alestidae; genus Alestes; species Alestes dentex. The sequence continues at coordinate 43,918,802 of JBBIGA010000001.1, read as the reverse complement.
TTACTCTTCCTTCGTCTCTATCCCAGTCACATTGCGCCGGACCATCTCCTCAAACAGGCCTGGACCGTGTTTACACAGCCAGCCATTCACTCTTTCATTCCTTATTTGTATTATTACTCTACACGTCCTCATCAATCAGCCTGAGTCCTCTCAGCTGTGCCCAACAGGAGAAGGGGTGCTCCGCCATGCTACTCAAACATGCTCCAGTCTGGTGCTAATGATCCTACTCAAGCTCACTGTCTCATGTTCCCTACAGTACCCCCACATCCTTCACCTCCTTTGGGCACAAAATACCCAAGGAGGAGAGAAGAGGTGGATGTCCCGAGAGAGAAAAGAGAGAAAGAGAAATACAGAAGGGGGAAAGACAGAGAAAGAGAAGGAGAGAGAAAAGAAGAGTAAGAGAGAATGAGAAAGGGATAGAGAGAGTGTGAGAAAGAGAAAGAGAGAGAAAGAGAAAGAGAGAGTGAGTCACATCTGAGCAAGATGTAGCTCATCCATCAAGCCTGAGGCCATTCTGACAGAACACTAACGGGCTGCTCACACACCTTGCTGGCCAGTGCCCATTTCACTTTACACCTCCTTCACTCCGCCAGCAGCTGAAGACAATGTTAGGCTTATAGGCAGTGGCAATGTATTAGCTGATGATTGCATACATTGTCTGTAACTGTGTGTACATGTGAGTCTTTCTCCTCAGACAAGCTTTAAAATAAAATGCAATAGACCTTTTCATTGTTCAAGAACGTATTTTTAAACATAGGAAGTGTGTAGTTATGTGTGTATATGTTAGTTAGGCATACAATATGACTTACCAGGCCCTGAGATAAGGGAGTGAAACTCAGCAGTTTCTTGTATTGCTCGAAGGTGAAAAACTGTAGAGCAGATCAGGACAAATGAGCTGTCATTGTCAGGAAGTGTATTCAGACTAACACATACACACACGCACACTCATATCCAAGGCATGTCACTACCCTGAGCAAACATAGTGCTTACACATTGTTTTTAAGATAAAACTCACACAAACCAACAAAGACTAAAACAGACATGTTTGAATGTGTACACACCACTGAGATAAGAGTTGAGTATGATGTAGTGGTCATTTGGCAATTTATTTATAAGGTATTTATAATTTATGAGACGAGTCAAGTAGGTTTATTGTCATTTTAAGCACATACACATGGCAAAGTAAAAATGAAACAATGTTTTCCAGGGCCATGGCATAACACAAACAAAAAACAGAAACACTACATGACTACATAAGTACAGGCAGGACAGGACAATGCAGAATGCAAAAAGAAGTGCAACAGTGAAGCAAACAATATAATATTTCAGAACAACATAGCAATAAATTATTGTGCAAAATATCCATCAAAAGAACCAGTATATAAAATATAAAATAGTATTTACAGAGAGCTTGTTTATGAGGAAGTGGTAGTTTGGGTGAAATTTTTGTTTATGGCAGAAATAGTTTAGGTATGTCTATGCATTTATGTTAACTAGAAAATGCTCGTTCAGATCATGAATAAGCTTGTATGTGAAGTACAGTGTTGACAACTCTTTCTGATTAAAGAGTCTGATGGCCTGGGGTTGAGAAACTATTTCTAATACTGGCAGTGTGTGCTACAGAACCTTTCGCCAGATGGAAGGAAGGGAAAGAGGGTGTGAGACGCGCTCCAAGGTGGAACAATTCTTGAGCTAAGCTGTGATGCAGCTACTAAGACTGATGCAGCTAAAGACAATCCCTCTCTAGAACATGGTGAGCATTGGGGGCCATTGGTTCTGCGCCAGTCTGTTGCCAGTGCAACTCCTCTCTGTATGCACCCTTGTCATTTCTACTGATTAAACCCACCACAATTGTGTCATTAGTGCACTTGATGATGTGGTTTGAACTGTTCATTGCTGCACAGTCATAGGTCAGCAGCATGAACAGCAAATGGCTGAGCACAGCCCCGAGGGGCTCCAGTGCTCAACATAGTGGTGGTGGAGATGTTTCTATCAATCCTGACTGACTGAGGTTTCCCAGTCAGGAAGTCCAGGATCCAGTTGCAAGGGGAGGTGTTCAGGCTTAGCAGGCTCAGCTTTCCTGATGCTGAGGAAAAATGGTGTTGAATGTTGAACTGAAGTCTATAAACAGCATGCTCATATAAGAGTCCGTTTGTCCAGATAAATGAGGGCCAGGTGTGGGGTAGTGGTTATAGGATGATACTCTGAGTGGCTGGGACAATACATAAACTGAAGGGGTCCAGTGAGAGGACTGGCTTTTATGTGCCTCATGATTGGCCACTTGAAGCACTTCATGATAATGGGTCTAAGGGCAATGTGTCACAGTAGTCACCGAGGTTGGGCACTGAAGACCTCTTTGGCACAGAGATCATGGTGGTAGCTGTGAAGCATATTGGAACGGCGGTGGCACACATTCAGTGCATCTGGAAGGGAGGACTTATTTAAAATTGAAAGATAAATTATTGAAATTAATGAAAAACTGAAATATTATACCAGTTGGGCTAGCCTTTGATCCCCAAGGAGCTTCAGGTGCCCATGACTTTGTAATCAGCTCAGTGGTTGTCCTTCTGTGGACCACTTTTTGACCCAGTTAGCTAGCCATCGCAATCAGCTTTAATGCTGTATTACACACACATATATATATATATATATATACAT
>JBBIGA010000001.1:43888767-43909053 GCA_037576975.1 Alestes dentex | reverse complement strand
TCTTTTGAGATGGGAGAGAGAGAGAGAGAGAGAGAGAGAGAGAGAGTTAGATACCTCTTAGTAAATAAGAACGCCAACTATTGCTACTAAGCAGTAATCAAACACCACAGCAAACAGACGTCTTCCAGTCATGTAAATGCTACAGCACATTTCCACTCACCCCAGGCAGACATGAGCAGACTGAGAAGCGGCCATTGTTTAGACAGCACACATATACATTTCTGCAGTTGAAACTTGACTCTGTTTTCTTAATCTTAATGTCAGAACAAGCCTGAGCACGGGAAACAACTTTCTCACTGTCTGCAACAACAGCACTGCAGCAAGATTCCTGGCTTTATTTCAAGGATGGCAAGTTCTGTATCATTAGATTTTATTATGAATTTCATTTAGATTAATTCTATTAATTTAAATTACGTAATTATGGTTTCAATTACTTAAAACAATTATTTGCTACTGAGCTTCATGTAATAAACAACGTCTGTCGTCAGTTTAGCAATCCAATAAACAGCTTAAGAGTCTTATGACAGGAGAATCAGCAGTGTCACCACTGCTATTGTTTTAATTCTCCAAGTCAGTTACATTATGGTAGGCAAGATATATGTAATAATTACTGGTGAATCGGTGTGAGTGATATGCATAGAAAAGAAGGAGAGACAAAAGGTAGTGAGCAATAGGGGTATTTCTGAGTACTAGTCCATGCATGTATTGATAATGAATACACACTTGTGGACAGAGAGGACAGTGTAGCGTGACTTCTGCGTGTAAACCCCCCCCCACACCAATGTATTATGAAAACATGGCCTAGTAGTCAACAGAGATGATCTCTGCTGATTGCGTCAGGGTGTAAATATTATTGTTTCAGCAAACATAGATGGGCTGATTACCTCGAGCTCTGGGGCAATGTGCCCATGCCGTGACCGCATCTTAAACTGCTTTGACCCACAACTAAATACTCCCACTCATCTCACAGGTTGACAAACAACTACTCTTTCACCAGAATCAGGACATGTCAAATGCCAGAGGCCTCTACTGCTAGCTTATGGGTACTGTGGCAACAGAAAAGCTACTGTACTAACAGTGAGACTGACAGCAGAGGGCTTTCGTGAGTGTGGGAGTTTATGACTGAAACGGAAGCCCCTTCTCTGATGCATGCAAACACTGGCCACTCGTTTCCCGGGAGTGGTTAGTCTGAGGAACCATCAGGTGGTGAGATAAAGCTCAGATTTGTAACACACACACTCACTGCTCCATTTGACTGAACCTGGTTTGAATGCTGATTTGACTCTAAATGTAAAGCACACACAAGGTCCCCACTAGGCCCTCATAAGCAAATCCCTCCCCATTTAGGATATGTCTGGGTCCAGCTGCTTGTGTTTGTATAGGTGTGATTTGTCTTTGATTTCCATAAAACTCATTTTCTCCTATTCATCCCAGAGCCACATAACTCAACATAACAAAAAGGGAGGAAGGAAACGACACATTAACCAAATTGGATAAATGGACAAAATGCTTAATTCCGGTCTGAGTAATGAATTTAACTTCAAATGATTAATGAACAGGGCTGGACATTATAAGTATTTTTCATTGCATTTTCATTTTCATTGAGTCTTAAGTGTACACAGTTTAATCTTACATTACTGTGAATAAGGTGTACAGGTGTGGTGTAGGTGCCCTACAGTCAGTCAACAGCCAGCATGCTTGATCTGCAAATATTACTATTTACTATATGAAGCTCTAACCTTCACAGTAGCTGAGAGTAACACTATTGTAATTCAGCAAGCCAAGGAGACAAATTAGATCTGGCTATTACTACTCTTTAAAAACAAAATGTTGAAGTTGGGAAACTTTTTTTATTGGTGATTTGTCCGTGTTATTATGTTTACGTTTCCACCATGTGCTCAATATACGTTCACTTGCACACACTCCGTGTACAATCACATCTGTTTGTGCATATGTATGTGAATACATGTGCCCAAAATTGTATGACTAAACATATTCTTTTAAAGCTTCAATTTATCCTAAGTAACTCCTTAACTATAAAAATTACTTTTAATTTAGCATTCACTTTGATTTTATTGGTGTCATGAAACTGCATTTGTCCTTTCTAGTTCTAGTATTTTTGTATATTTGTCTTCAGATCTAAATGTCATATAACACAAAGAAAACCTGAGTAAATACAAAACAAAGTCTTTAAATGACCATTTCATATATTGATTGGGTGGATTTTCACCTCATGCCAGCAAAGATTTAGGTTGAAGCTGGCTATTTTTTTCAAGCTGAACCATGGTTCAGGAACAAAACCAAACTGTAAAAAAGGCGACACATACCCCCCTGCTTCCTACAATGTGAAGTAGGTTAAAAGGTTAACTAGCAGTGCACTATGCTTCAGTCAAAATACATTCGAAAAGAGGTAAGAAAAAAAAAAAAAATATATATATACTTGTCCAGTAACGGTTGCAAAGCCACCCCTAAGGCTATGGGACTCCAGCATACCACAATGAAAAAACTCTGAACAGTGGTGAATCATTCCAGAAGTAGCCAGCCTGCCAAAAATTCCTCCAAGAGTGTAACAACAATGCTTAAATAGGACAACAACAACGCATAAAAGATGTTTAAATGAAAAGTTCATACACAAAAACCCTTCAAAGAAGCTAAATAAAAGCAACTCTTTGTATTAAGTTTAGGGAATAATTACATTTTCACATGGGTTTTGCAACACTTGTTTCAACCAATAAATTAAATGATCATGATTAAAATAGTGTTTTGTGTTTTATGTTATCCTAGTTTCATCCATTTTGTATGAGGATATTTGTGTGTTGTCAAATATGCAAAAATAGAGAAAATCAGCAGGGGTAAATAATATTAATGGCCCTGTGTAATACTGTGGACTAATGGCCCTGTACACACACACACACACACTTCATTGCTTGCTTGATGCTAACAGTGTCAGAAATTTGATTAACTAAAACCAAATAATCCATATTGCTAGACTATATTTTTATGACTATATGACTGATTTTATGGATATATTTTATACATTGGGGCTGTGATTTACTAAAATGTCTAATAATGAGTACTACCATGTGTGTGGCTTTAAGTAGCGATCACATCACTGATATTTTACTGGAGGGGTGGGTTACGGGTTGCTGGATTAGTGGATATATTTGAGAGTTGAGCTAAATTAAGAACATTTTAGATCAGAAACAATGGAATCATTCTGTTTCTGCACTGCTCTGCTTCTAAGGCACTATTATCGAGTGTCTCATGACCTACGACAGAAGGGATGAGAAATCACCGCACTTAATGCTTCTGATATGTTTTTGGCTACCTGTTAAAATATTGTGTTCATCCTGAAGGAAAGATCTGACTGTATTATATCTACATACAGAACAAATAAGTGTTTAAATGTCTTGATAATATGGTTAAAAGGACAGTCAGCAAAACTGAACTTAAAGCTTTAGGAGCTTTTGGACAAATTTATGTCCAAAATATTTTGTGGGTTTCAGGAGAGTCACTACCTCCAAGCATGAAAAAACCCCACTCCTGGTCCATAACATTTTCGTCCGATCTGAACCTGTTAAGCAACTTTTTAAAAGTTCACAATGCTTGTAATTTATTAAGAGATTTCTGTTTTTTCCCTCCATTTTTAACTATTTTCACCACTTGACTCTCTTGGCTATACATCACTTTACTGAGCAAGTGAGTATGATTTCTGAAATGAGGCATGGCATGAACTACACCTTCAGTTTTTATACATTTTTTTAGGTATATTTCAAAACGATCAAAATCACAGTACACAGATTTGCTCGGAAAACCACAGCAGATTAGCATGTGATCCCCCTGATAATAATTTACACACAATGTGCATTTTCAAAATAATTTTTTGGCTTAGTAAATCACGCTGCAGGTGCTAAATTTAACATTTGAATTGACTCTGCCCTTTAAGACACTTTCCAAACTGCATACTCATTAAGGCAAATGGTATTTTGTACATTTAAAAACACAGCCCTCCGTAGACCCTGTTAGTAGATCAGCTTAGTTTTTACACAAGCAAACCTTTAGTAAAATTTAAGCCTAAGTCTTAACAATGTATCTTTAAAACATCCTCTCGAATGCCCCTATTCATGCATTGGGCAACACTCTCTGTGACTGATAAGTTGTCAGCTTATTTTGGCCTCTTCGAGTATTTCAGCAACAGTTCGAAGCACTGGCTGCTACCATGTCTTGAGTAAACACGTTTTCAGTATTTCCACACAACTATGTTTGTCCTGTTTCACATCTTTCGCTCAGGCTCGTTTCTTCATGTGCCTTCAGGTGTGCACAGGCAAGGTGTGTAAAGGGCATGAAAATCTTGTATGTGCAATGACAAGGAGCCAAGCCACAACTGACTGGGGGTCCATGCTGGACTGCCAAACCATGGTTTCCACTGCTGCTGTTCCTATTAAGGAGTTTAGCATGGCAGACCATTTAGGCATTGGATTTCCCCTTGGTGTTGGATTTTTGTGCAGTTCATCATCTAAAACACTGCAACGATCAGTACTCAAGTGAACTTCATTGGGGAACAGCTTTCTTTATGCATTTCTTAATGGCAATCATTTCCTTCAGCCAAATGGGCAGGAGAGTAAGCACTGTTCGCAAGCCTCCTGTGTCTCACCTTGCTATCATGCTGTGGATCACTCCAACATTTCTCCAAGTGTTCACAGACAAGCAAAAAATTTGATAATTTGACACTGATAAATTCCTGTTGTGCTGTGGGGCATTACATGGATCTGACTACTGATATTCATCAGAAACAGCAATCATTTATTCACTTAAACAACAGGAACAGAGGGTCATATTTGATTCTAGAAGTAAATTAAAGGATATGTAAGTCCATCTAGTTGTGTCCTTATTTCTCAATTCAGAGCTTTTCAGTGTCTGCAGCTTTTAAGTTGCTAGCTACTGGCCTTGCAGTGTATCCCAGTTCTACAGAGTTAGTGAATTCTGCTGTGCATTGCTTATGTCGTTAGACAGATATTAAGTTTAGTGCTTGTTTCATGTAACTCAGGCACTGTGAGTTCTGGGTAATCACCACAGATGCTATACAGCAAGGACGGTGTGTAAGACTGGGGTTTCTAATAAGCATAATTTTTGTATTATGTATTTGCTCTTGTAGCTCTTCTCTATAAATACAGCTGCTTTTGGGGAAAGGGGTGTAAAATGATAGCTTATTAAATAATTGGTTATTTTTTCAGTCAATTTCTGATTAGGAGTCACAAAATAATTTTGAATATTTATAACCATCAGCGTTTTGTACCCTGTACTAAACAAAGTATAGTGTAGCAATGAAAAATGTCATTAAGACAAATTATAAAAATTAAACAAGAAAACATCTTTATATGGTAAAATCTTTCCACAATCTGAAAACTACATTCAGTTAATGACATATAATTCATTCGCCAGACGTGCTTGTTTGCTAGAAGATGAAAATACATAGAAAATTACATTTTGTTTAGCTGCTGACAGGAGACTACAAATCATGTAACATTTCCCTCCTACACTTAAACTCTCTCTCTCTCACACACACACGTGCACACACAAACACACACACACAAGGCACAGACCCACTCAGAATGCTTTAATATGACATGATTATAGATTAGTATGGTGCATTGGGCTATGACAACTACCTTACAAAAAAGACATCCCGTCAATCAGTACACAGAGCAAGGTATGAAATAATTTAGCAATGTATAGTACGTCACAAATTTCATTTAGTGTTGATGCTTCACACATGCTACAGTGTACTGCAGCATCATGTCTTTAAAGCTCTGATTTTATTCACAGATGGATAACTCATGCTCAGTAATTGCCATGTTGGATCAGAGGGGCTCATGTTACTACCACACAGAGCAGAGAACCAAAGCAAAAACAGAGGGAGAGCAGAGCTGGTTCAAACTGCTACAGCAAGTTTATTTTTAATAATAATTCTACAACAGTGGCTTCTACCACCATTTGTACAAATTATAACTAAGTGGTTCCGTTCCGCCTGGGTATCCTGCTACTGGCCACTGGGCAGTAATTCCAGCCACAGCACAAATAACCAGGGTGATAATAAGTGTTGAGGAAAGAAGCTGTAGTCTGCAGGGGGAGCAAGTGGTGATGGAGTTGGTGACAACTCAGCAGAGAGGGAGAGTGAGATGTGAGCTGGGGAAGGATCTCACAGCAGTTGACCCCCTTTTCCGCTAACAAGCTACTGCCTCACTGTCACCTGGGGCCACACATACACTCACACACACCTTACAAGAGATCAGTTTTAGATCCACTATAAAACTGTCGACTCACCATAAACAGACAGAATGGTAAGCACTTTCTCACAGCTCTGTATTCTGTCAACAGGATTTAACAGATACCTCAAGACTGTGTGTGTGTGTGTGTGTGTGTGTGTGTGTGTTTGAGAGAGAGAGAGAGAGAGAGAGAGAGAGAGAGAGAGAGAGAGAGAGAGAGAGAATGGGAGTTGCAGGGCCTAAGGTCAACATGGAAAGTAAGTAGTTACTCATGGTGCAAAAATGAAGCAACAGAAACAGATACAGAGGAAACAGAAAACGGGGAAGAAAAAGTGACACTATATCAGGAAATAGTTCTTCCTTCAAAGAAAGTCAAAAAGCTAAAAAAGTGGATTGCAAATGTATAAATTATTATGCAATGACTTCACCCTCGGAATTTACTCCCTAAATTTTCAGTGTTACATATTTTACACCAGGTGGGATAACAGGCCCCACCCCCCAACTTCCAACAGACTTCCTTTCACCAGGTGCGCGTCTTCTGTATGTTTTAACTATACTCATTGATGCACACAAATACATGCTGGAAACAGTGACACAAAGTTCATGTCTTGAGTACACAAAAATACGTGGTACAGGAAACATACAGTACAGCTCAGTCATGGTTAAAAAACAAGATCATACAAAAACTCACAATGTCAACTATGCACACATTTTGGGGAAAAGAAAGGAAGAAAAAAAACAGATGACAGGTGAAAGACGTACTCACCCCTCACTCCGAAATATTGTCCTGAAACAGTCTCCCAGGCCTTTGTAGCTGTTAGGGTCACCGGCTCCCCGCTGAATCTGGAATCTGGTGAGAATGTTGACAATTAACAGTTAAATATAGAAATGCAGGTTTACATTTTTTTAGGTTTTGGAAAACTACATAACAACAATTAAAAAAACTATAGCAACTACAGTACTGTAACCAATGCTAAATTGTGGTTACTGAAAAGCACAATCTGTATGAAGTACTTATCTGTATGACGTACTCTCATATATCCATTCAAATTAAAGAGATGACATTTAACTTTTATGAATTTAAGCATTATCCACTGTCTCCAAGTTATTAAAGTAAGTGCCTCATATATTTTTCACAGTTTTGTCTTATTACATAATACCCAGATAGGAGTGTCAATATCAAACATAACAATGGTTGATTTGAAGCTCTGTCCAGTGCTTTTACAATTGATCAGCATAGCTTAGTAAACACAGGCTTGCTGTTTCATCCTTAAAACAAGAGGCAAGTGACAACAGAAAAAAACAAAATAAAATATTTAATTGCATTCATTGCATGCACTTTCTCTCAACGTCTACATTACTCCACTGACAGCTAAATTAAATCATGAAGTACATCTTTCACATTTTGTCAGTTATTATCTGCATACAAGAAATAAAGGGACATTCGACAATCTGTGCACATCCCTCAAACATCTGTCAAAAGGCAAATCTTTCTTTTCCTGCCTTCCTTCTCTATGAGGCTCTGGTTGTTGTTCTGGTCCATCTAGCACAGCGGAGAAGTCAAACATTTACTTAACCCATCCTTTCCAATTAGCCCTGTCTTCCCTCGTGCCAGGCCTTCAGGCTGCAAACTCAGTGCTGACATGCTGGTAATATACTAGTAACTGCTCTTCAGTTACATGTAAATTTTTAATATGATAGAACTGGTCAAAAGACTTTTTGTGGCTACAAACATCCTAGTAACTCCCTAATAAAGGGCATCCAGCTCTGTGTAAATGTTAAACAGGCAGGTGAACCTGGAAAGAGTGCTGCCACAAGGTTTTACTGCCTCACCCCTTTGGCTAATGCTGTAGATGGTGGTGCATGCAGAACTTCAAGTTGTATCAAATTATACAAAAATTATAAACACATTTTATCTTTTGATGTCAATATATGTAGGTCATGATGCAACAGTGTGTAGCATTTGAACTCAAAATTAAAACAACCAAACTTAGGCCTAACTATTTCAGAGGGACAAAAAAAATAGGAGAAAAACCTTTAGAGAGGATGGGGGGGGGGGGGGTGTAGCTGCGAACAGAGGAGCAAAGATTCCCCCCATATGGTTTTGACTGCTATGTCAAGAGGTCAGCAGTTAGTCGTCCAGGCGGGTGCCTGATGGGGCCATAAAGAACCTTGGTTCCATCGGAGGAGGGGGCTTACTGAGGTGAGCAGCCTTTCATATAGTCAACAGATTAACATCTTAGAGGGGTGTCCCCTAGCATCCAATTTTGTAGATTCCCAAATAGCTTGTAACCCATGCCTGAAAACCAGTTAAAATAGCATCATAAATGAACGGCCAACACCATATTAAAGAGAGAGAAGTAAAGAGGGATGCTAAAAGGGCAGGCAGTCTGGGCCTGTGGGGCAATGCTGGAGGGGAGCAGGAGAAAGAGGTGGGGGCAAAGACCCGGAAGATTTAAGACCAGTAGAGCTTGTAAACAAATTTAAATCGGCTTTAATTAAAGGCACATGAGCGCAGGGTCAAGGATTACAGGAGTCCCACTCCCCTATGTTTGGTTTGCAGGGCTAACCCGACCTGTGCTGGCCCAGAGATAGAGGTGGCTAGGCCACAGTCCAGTCTCAGCCCCCCGACTCCACACCTGACCTTGGGGTCATCTCATTTCCTTGTGTCCCTTGCCTACCCTGTCATAAAAGTCTTGGACCAAACGGCTTGGCCTGGGGTGTGAGAGATAATGGGGAAGATGTGACAGGCTTGTGGAGGATGCCTTGGGCCACTCAGAATGCATCTCCATGCTGCCCCATCACACTGGAAAAAGTGAGGAATATAAATGCTTAGGCCATGAAGGAGATCTCACCACTATGTCAGGTTTGCTTGTCTTAACAAGGAACCTCTCTATGGCAGATTGAGACAACAGCTTGAATTGAAACAGTAAAAGAAGAGACAAGAACTCTCAGTAGCTCTGGGTGAAAATCCTGGCCTTGAAGCCCATCCTGCTGACGGAGGACAGTCAGTAAACAGAGTTACTAGGTTATGGCCTGGGGCATCATTACAACATAGAATACTCATAATCTCTCTCATTCCAGTTGCGGAAAGATATGATGCGCTCAGTGGTGATGTCTCTGAGTTTATAGACAATCCTCCTGTACCTTGCTTTTACTAGCCCACAGTGCAATGAATGACCAGGTGAGGGTGAAGGTGAGGGCAAGTTGCTTTTTCTGTAAGCGCTAGGGGGTAAATAACCCTGCAGTCTCTACCTGACCCCAAAGTCCCTGTAAAATCGCAGCTTCTAGGCACCCACAAAAGAGGATAAATAACAGTGAGGGGCTGGGTGAAACCCCTCTTTGTATTTTTACAGACAGACACACAATGTTTCAGGTCCAGGCCAAGCACTAGGGCCTTGTCCCCTCAGAGACCCTGCTATTAATGGGCCCACTTCAAGTCCAACAGGGGAGGCTGTGCCACACTAAAGGACAAGCCGATGGGACGAGGTCCAATAATGATGGTGTTAAAACCAGCCCTTTGGGAAGGGTTGAAGGTTACTGGGTTGATCAAAAGGCTTGAGTTTGATGGTGCTGCTTTTAAATGGGTAGGACCTACTTTTAAGAAAGTCTTTTAAATTTACCTTGTTAAAATCTGGGGTATTCCCTCACAGAAGTTTGAAGATTTGTACCAACTAATTTAGGCATAAAATACTGAAGTATGACAAGTCATAACAACATAAAAACCACACTGTATAAAAGACAATGTCATTACCAAGAAGGAGCAATAAATTATCTAAGTAACATAAAATAGCTAACCCCACTGCCATGTCTTCTAGTATCTTAGTCTGGCATCTACACCCTCACTAACTCAAATAACAGTTTAACAAAACACTCCTTCAGCAAAGCTTCCTAATAAATTCTTTACTGACAGAATCACTTGCTTTTTTTAATACAAAGCTTTGAATTGGACATGTAAGTTTTCCAACCATTTGTTTCAGCAAACAGTTGTGTCAAATGTATAAATGAAATAAGAACTAAGAGGTCCAAAGCAAGAGAAAGAACAGAACAAGCACAAGACCATGTTTTTTCTTCACATATTATGTGCAGTACATAAGGAAATCCAGAAGGCAGCATTAAAAGGAAATCTATTTTTTACAACCAAACAGTTAATTTTAATGAGCGGGATCATAAAGATGGCAGAAGTCCATTGCAATGGTACATGAGGTTAAAAGCTCTTTCTAACCTAAATGATCCAACATGGCAGATGCAGGCATTTGATTAAACATGTAACAGGGAAGACCTCTCAAGATAAAGCTTGCACAGTTCATCTACTCATTGACTTTCAGTGAAATAAAATTATATTCAGTGATCCATGAAACAGAGGGGTGGTGCTTGGGTTTTCAGTTTAACCACTGTTTTACTGATAAATCCTTGATTGTGTATTGCAGAGGATTCAAAATGCTGAACAAAATGCTGAAAAATAGCACAGTCCCTTTGTTTTGGTACTGCCCTCTCTGTAGCAGGATGAGGCCAATAAAGCAGAGTCGGTGGAGAGAAGGAGATAAAGAGGAAAACGGGAGATGGGACAGAGGGGAAGTGATAAAGATGTGGCGCTTATGACACGGCAGGCTCCCAGCACTCAGTCTGGGTAAGAGCAGCTTGGGTTTCAGCAGCACCACAGGCTCACTGGACCCACTGTGACTGGGATAATGAAGGCAAGCTAAAGGGAGTGGAACAGGCATGTTCCAATCTGAGAATACCCTTTTAAATTTTTTTTAATCTTTTGCATAGATGACCACTTTCCTATTTGGTTACACCTTTTATTTGTTTTGGGACATTCATATGGTAGATGGCACCGAGTCACTTTGTGGGTCATATTCTCTTAAATTTATTATATATTTAAAATTCTAAAATTATTTAAGACCATAAATTTATCTAAGACCCTAAAATGTCCATTCAGACTGAATGTATATGTGATAAGCTAATGTTTGTGTCAAAGAGCTGGGGATAGCCCCTGCTCAGAATAGTTAGGGCTCCTTTGAAGTAAGGAAATGGTTGAGGATAGTGGAGACTCCTCTGTCAGCAGGCTACCGGCGACCATTACACAGACAGTCAGGACAGAGCAAGACACGGTCATCAGGGCTCCCAGGGCTGCTCCTTCAGTCAGAAACCTGAGACTGTACATTGTGTTTATGCTGCTCACCCCTGCCTGTAGGGACATGACAGCATTTGGAGTGTGCCACAGATGCTGCAAGGCGTCCAACAGGCGCTAGAGACAAATGAGTTTTCATCAAGCACTTTACAGCTTCTCTAAAACGGGTCATTTCAGCACACTGGGAAACTTTTGCTTTATTTCAATGATTTGTAATATAATGTGTTTGAGACACCTCCTTCTAGAAAACCTGTTTAATACCAAGTCCTAATATGCAATGGCAGGCACATCAGCAGGAGGTCGCCCAGCTATAAAAAGAGCCACAAGAGAGATATGAGCTCTTGCCTCGCAGCCAAAGAATGATCAGTTTGGTTCACCTCAAATATTCAAATCAGCAGCATTTTGCCTACACATGCACCACTCCTATATTAGTGGAATTATTACCTATCACTCATGTTACAACCTATCAATGTTCATGTTACAACCATCAAAACCCAGTTGCTGCATTTTGATAAATCTCAGAAAATGCAAAAATCAAGACAGTGTCTTTCATCAGTATCACAGAACTATGGCAGGGCAGGATTGAAGATCAGGGCAACACAGTGGCATGCTGTTTTCCTCAACCAGATCAGCTTCCAGGCCTAAGAGCTTTGAGCCCTGCTGTTTAAGGGCTGGTTGAGGGATTCCATTGGGAATCCACTGGTACAAGCAACAGTCGGAGGGTGGAAGCCTGGAGGCTCTCTCGCTGTCATTCGCTTCTCAGGCATCATCCGTCACTGCCCTTATCAAACAGCACTCTCCTTCCCTCTATGCAAGCATCGCTTTAAAACATGCTGTGATCAAACAGAGGCACTGTCATCGCAGTGGTTGCCACAAGGGGGTAACACCAGTTTTTCCAACCACCTGCTGGTGGAGAGCTCATAGAGACATTTATGTACTAAGCCAGTGAAGTAGAGTTAAAGTAAAAAGCATTCAACACAAACATACAGTCTCTACTGTTACCTAAATATTCAAGCACAACAAGCATGCTTTGGTTTCAACAAGTTATATTTGGCACATTAGTTGAATAAAAAGCTATTTTAAACATATATTTTCACTTTTTTCCCACTTCCTGGTGATGTGCCACTAGAGAGATCCTCATACTTTTTTATCAATGTTTCGTTTCTTCTTTTGGACACATTTCATGTAGTTTTTTTTTTTTTGTCCGTGTCTCATTTTTATAAAGGACCTCATTAACCATAGCCCACAGACATGCCTCACACCAGTTTCATTGACGATTTGTTCTAGTACATTCTGTTTTGTTTTTATGATCCCTTACTCTCCTCTCCCACTCTAATGAAGTGATTTTTATTTCGTACCACTGCACAGTATAAAAAAGTAAAAGGTGTTGATGGCAATAAATTCACCCCTATATCTATGCACAAGTGCCAACACTTAGAGAGAAAACAGTTTTTTTTTTAGATATGCTTAAATATGTTACAAATAGCACTAATTGCCTGGGTCCTGTTATTTGCCCAATCCATGAGGTTGACCAGCTTCATATATACTTTGGCTGAGGACAAATACTGGGATTCTTGTCCATGCGACCATTTTACAGTTCCTTATTATGTTTAAAATGTTGAGTTATGCAGGAGAGCATCACTTCAAGAAACTTAATTTCTGAATTTTTAGCTCCTTAGAATCAGTATAAATATCATAGGTAACAAAAAGTCCATATCCATCAGGGCCTACTGTCTAGTATAGGGCACACTGAAAACTAGAACAAGGGGCCACATGTTGGCGTTTGAGGTTTCAGAAAATTACACAGCAAGCCATCATAGTTTTAAATCACCAATACACAGAAGGAACAAAGGCTCAAGTTGGTACAAGGATAACCCATGAGGAATATTTAAACTGTGACAAAGATGAAAATGAACTGGAGCAGGGGTATGAATACACAGCAAAGTCTCAGTCTGTGGGAGGGGCCAAGGGTGTGTTCGGGGTGGAGTGAGGCTTCGTAACCGGATCTCTGCACAAAGAACAACCTCAGCTCCTTCCTGGTCTCTAATGAGAGTGGCAGCGAGGCCGGCAGGCTGATCAGAGTCAGATGGGGCGCCCCGAGCGCACCGCCCCCCCGCTGAAAGTGCCGCCCGACACCCTTTGTTACCTCCAAGTGAGCTGAGACCAGCCCATGAACCATGTAACTAGGTGGTTTCCAGGTTAATGAAAAGCTGTAACTCCAGTCCCACCGTCTCCCTGGAAGGCTAACTACACAGCAACACCCCCCCAAGCCAACCCAATCCCATTCCCAAATAAGCCATTTTCCAAAAATGTCAGCATTTCTTGCTCAAAAATGAGCACCCTTGCATGTATTTAAACCTTCTTATGCCTACATAGAGGTCAACAATGGATGACTTCAGTTGAGCTTTACAAATCATACACATTTTAAGTGTAGTAATTTCTCATAGAAAATAATAATTATTCTATAACTAATAATAATTTGTAGTTATTTGTAGCATGTAGATAATTTGGGCTAGAAATGGCAAAGTATATTGTGTGTTTAAGTGTCAGAGGAAGTGTGAGAGTGAGCAAGCGAGGGAAAGAGAGACAGAGAAAGAGAGAGAGAGAGAGAGAGAGAGAGAGAGAGAGAGAGATACATATAATCAGCACCTTCAATCACTTATGTCTCCTCATGGCTCTAGGCCCTGCTTTGCTAAGGCTAAAAATGTATTCTAAAGTATACATTTTGTCAGGTTCCCCTTTGAAAGAAAAAAAAAATCCCTTTGATTTTGCCATGGCGGCTTGATGAATAGAGAGAAAAAAAGGGTTCACTCCAGTTGGCATCCAATTTGGGGCAGTGGACATTAAAGCAGCAGCCAGGTACTAATAAGAGCCATTCCTGCAACTAGCGTCAGAAAGGAGGTGTGCTGGGTACAACTCCTCCAACGGCTCCAAGACCTGCGCTAATAGATTTCAGCTCTACTCAGCCTGCCAATTAGCCGGCTAGCATGCTTCAGGAGAGAAGGGAGGAGGTAGGAAAAAAGGGGAGAAAGGGGGATGAATAATACACACATGTCAGATAGCTGTCATTGTCCACTCATTGCATATAATATGAGTTAAGGCCACCTATAGATAATGCTGAGTTAGTTAAAGGTTTCATATCCTACAATGAACAAATTATGAAAAATTACACTTTTCCAGGTGATTAAATGCGAAATCAAAACGTATGAAAGCCCAAAGATACATATAACTGTATATCTCTGAATAGGCAACTTTTATGATTGTTAACGTAATAAGAGTTTATTCCAAGTACTTCTGCACTATTTCTGCAGGTCATTACATGTTGAAAAAATGTAAAGGGCATCTGCCCTTTTCCAGTGGTGTAAAAAATAAAACATAGAATTAGGAAGGAGGTTTGGTTATGGCAGTATTTGAGACAGATAAACAAACACACACAAGTTGGTACACATATCTGTCTCGCTTACTCTCTTTCACACACATACACGCACACACACACACGTCTTTGCCATCCAGTAGTATCACTTTTATCATATTTAAAGAAGAGTATTACAAAGAAAACAGAGTGTGCACTTTTAACCCTGACCTTGTGTGAAGACTGAGTGGCCTAACTGTGGCCTTACCTGTAATAAACCCCAAACCTTCAGCACGAGACCTTAAATCATCCTACAGGACTCTGGGGTATCATATATCCCCATTGTACAAGATCATCTACTCGTGCTTAACCTAGACTAATTCCGCATTTTTGTCTTTTGGCTTCTCAAAGGCAAAAACTAAACTGAAGTTTATTCAATGAACTACTATGGCGGTCAAATATGTGTGTGTTTATACAGGCAAATATATATGTGTGTGCGGTAAAGCCATGTTCACAGCAGAGCTTGGGTCTTGGCAGGACACACAGAGGCTGTAAAGGTTTAGGAGTGGCCCACGACTTGTTTACTACCCACTGAGCAGCATTGGTGTGAGGGCCCTGATCACCCTCGACTCCCATCCAACCATTCTTATTCATACTTTCTCTCTCACATAACAGTGAAAGAGAAGGTAGGCCAGTTGAGAGATCCAACAATTGCCGCTCAAGAGCCTCTGATTAATTTTTCATGTTTTCTTTCAGTTTTACAACCATGGGCCTTGAACAAGAAATAGAACTAAATGAAATAATGAGGTAAAAATGCAAGTGAATTGCAAACATTAAAGAGTATTATTTGAACATTTTGGGGCAAATGGGTAAATGATGCATTTCATTTTCCACAAAATGATTTAAGCTCTTGGCACCGGTTCCTATAGTGGAGAATGCAGCCCTGGCCAGCTCAGTATTGGCAGAGAGAGAGAAAAACATGCATGAAACTGCATGAAAAATATAGGCCTAGGTGGCTTCTACAGACCCACAGAGAACTGACGTATGAGGCTTATTAAAAAAAAAAAGCATTTTTATTACCTGGTCTTTACAACATCAAGTGGGTGCATCAGGCAAATCTCCACCAAACCTATACAGGAAAGAAATAAAAACATTACAAATGTCTAAATAATTTTGATTTCTTATTTTTTCCTTTTAAAAAAGCTAACACAATAATAGCGTTACAGTTTTAACATAATTAAATACTAGCATGAAGTATTTTACTGTTCATACTGATTGCTACACTGTAAAACATAGTAATTTCCAAAAATTACTATTCATCCGTTTCTGTCATGGGAACTTCACAGTCATATTAGTGACAGTCATATTAGTGACCATTAGTGACCTTAAGCCTTCTTGATTTACACATAGTTTCAAGAAGTTACTAATTTGGAGTCTTTAACAAGGATAAATCACCACTGCACACAGGAGAACTATCCACCATTCAAACAAGAACACTACTAGTGTAGACATAGAAATACTACATGACTCTTAATGCTACATTGGTCTTTTGAATCACTGTGGATAAAAGCATCTGGTATCTGGTAAAAAGCCTGAACTTTCTAAAAAAAAAAAAGGTCATGGATGCTTTCTACTTCAAAACTGGACGGAAAAGTGGAGACAGCAGATCAGTGGTCACCAACCCTAGGCCTGGAGATCAATGTTCCTCAAAAGCATTAAAAAAAGGGAAGGGGGCAACATGTTAGATGCAGGTTGAAGGAGATCCCCAGGAGGAATGTTGGTGACTACTGGACCAGACAAAAATGGAGCAGTAAACAGAGCAGGGAAGAGGTTTGTATGGTTCAAATTCAAACAGGCAAATTCATTTTTTGTCCAGCTATGTATGTTTCTGTTGCAGCAAAAGCTGAATTTTCAATGCATACAGATACATTTTCTATGTCAGAACTGAAATACACTAAATTAGTGCATCTTTGATGCTGTATCAGCTTTTGTTGGGTCCCTAAATAAAATAAAATGTAGTAGTGTTACCTAAGTTTATTAATGTTAGATTATCCAGGGAACTGTGTGTATTAGCTGCAATTATTTGTGGTGACTGTGTTGATCAGTATGATTATTAGTAATAGCCTCTGTACAGTAAATGTTAAAGTTAGTGATCTTATTGCTTAAACAGTTGAGTAATTCTTGCAGTTGTTATGTGCTGGAAGCAGGAAATATGGGTGTGTGTGGGATCTGAGTGATCTTGACAACGGCCAAAAACTATGATGTACCACCTGCCTTTGGTAGATGCAGGAAGCTTCAGACACCTTTCTATCACAAACTGCATTATCATTTTAAGCAATTTGCACTACATTAGCTTTTCCCTGGGGTGTAAGACCAAACACCATAGTCCTCACTCCCCATGAACAGCAATGATCCATGCACAGCAATGAGTTGTCCGAACTCAGACCATTTTTGGTAGACTCCAACCACTGCATACTGGAAACACCCCACCAGAGCTGTCTTTTTAGAGATGCTTTGACCCTGTCTGACCATCACAATCTGGCCTTTGCCAAAGTCATGCTTCTAGCACATCAAATTCAAGAACTGACTGTTCACTTGCTGCCTAATATATTCCACTGCTTGACAGGTGCCACTGTAATGAAATTATCAATGTTATTCTCTTCACCTGTCAGTGGGTTTACTGTGATGGTAAGCAGAGTGGTGTTTCATTAAAACGTTGTCTGTCACCCAACCTTACAGCTAATGGGATCTACTTTGATCTTGTTTTTGTCTTCTTGCCTCTTCATGGCATCTGAAAAGCATGGACTCAAAATGGACAAAATGGACTCAATACAGAATTGTGGCGAATTACATGGATTGTAGCATTTGCCTAGCCTGCACATCATTCCCATTGCGTATTTTCCTCACTTCAGCCCAAAATTACCACATACAGTGCATTCGTTGGTCAGTGCAGTCACTGGAGTCATTGTTCTGTATACTAAAACACTGGATTAAAATAAATGAAGCGATGTAGGGTACAGAGACAGAAAAACTTTTGTAGATAAACTGATGTTACATAAATTATTCAGTTTTATAACTGAATGACCATTCGAAAATATAAAAATGATGATCCATCTCTAAACCATGCTGATTAACATTCAGTTGTCTGAAAACAATACTAAGAGAAAAGGGCAGAAACTGAAAATGACTATAATTTGTGTGTGAATTGTGTGTCTATAACTCACACTATTCAGTTAGTCAATGACTGTAAAGAATGTGCAAAAGCTACAAATCAAA
The DNA here is from genome assembly GCA_037576975.1 of Alestes dentex. Classification (NCBI taxonomy): domain Eukaryota; kingdom Metazoa; phylum Chordata; class Actinopteri; order Characiformes; family Alestidae; genus Alestes; species Alestes dentex. The sequence continues at coordinate 43,891,025 of JBBIGA010000001.1, read as the reverse complement.
CATGATCATTTCTGCAAAAGATTACGCTACATTAAATATTTACTGTCCAGAACATGTACAAGAACAGCTGTCATTTTAAATCCAAATGTGCTGGAGTACATAACCAAAACAACAATTGCTGTATTATTAACCTACTACATTGTGCAGTGTATTTCTGTATTATGCAAAAAAACACATTTTTATGCAGGTTTACAAATGTGTCATAATGCATGTTGGTCAGTTTAACATGGCAAATAACATTGATTTCAAACTGTGAAAGGCAATTCCTGGCTCAATGTTCAAAGAAGCTACCACACAGATCAAGTTCCACAGGGCAAAAACAGAACAATGGTTGAAACTCTATCTCTGTGGGCTATGTGCTATGTAAATAGGTAATAGAAAGTTTGAATGCCTGTTTTGCACCAAACACTGCATGACAGTGAGTAATCGGCAAAGGCATTATCTGTTTGAGAGAAGCTTGCAGCTAGGCTAACTGGTAGCACCACAGATAAAAGTTTGACTGTTCAAACAGAGGATAAAGATAAGCAAGATCCCAGAGTAAAGAGGTAAAGAGTCTCAATGAGATTGTAGAACAGAGCCAGTCTTTCTCAGTCAAGTGTCTAAACTCTGCTATTCTCACTGCCACTCTGCTATTTACTTTAATGGCTTCCCTCACAGATTCCTCTATGTGTACACAGCTGTTCAGCAATACGGCCCTCATTCTAATTTGCTCCATTAAATATATTGTCCATAAACAAGACACTGTGTCCTTCTGGGTTTTCCAGGAAAGTAATTATCTGGAGAAATACCAGAGAAGAATTACAGTTGACCATTTTGTCTTAATCTGGGAACCAGTAGCTATTTTTGCACACTATCGTGAACCAAAGTTACATAGCATCTAAGGTTCAATGCACATTTTCTGTCAAGGAAAATCAAAAAAGTAGCAGATATGGCATGCTCCAGCCATGTTCTGGTAAAAAAAAGTGCAGTGGCTGATTCCAGTCATTTCAGTTACTAACTGTTTAACAACAGAAAAAGATCCTGTTAAAAAATTATTTTAGCCCTAACCAAGACTCAATAATACAGTTTTGCCTCCCAAGACTCAATAATACAGTAAAGTTAACCATTAATTAATAACAGCTGCTAGAACAGAAAAAGAAGAATCATGGAAATCCATCTGACCAGAGAAGCAAAGAAAATTAAAAGAGTTGAGCTAGCTCAGCTTTCCACCAAGTTGTATATGGTTTGCAGACATTTCTTCAGCGACTGTTAAATCATCTAGATGGTAACTGAGATAAGCTAACAAAAAGGTACAGGACATTTAGATTAAAAATCAAATGAAAAAAAAAAAATACAGGAACAAGAATAAGAACATGAGCATGTAAGCATGCCATAGGAGTCCTTCTGTGGAAGTCCTTCAGTCACTCAGTCCTGCAATGAGAGGACCTAAAAGAGGCGGCAGATCAAAGGTACAAACCAGCAAGAGACCAAGAGCGCCTGTCACTCATTTGACTCTAATGAACTCCATCTTAGGGGAAAAGCTCCCCACTTAAGCACCAAGACAAGAGTTATCGTCTCCCACAGTAAAGGGGAAACGCACAAACAAGGTGAAAAGAGCCAAGAATAAACCATGGCCATTTTTACTGTGTTCCATATGGATGGATTTAAGTGGGCATGAAAAGGGGGAGAGTTGGATAGACCGACAGAGCTGGTGGGACATTTCTTCCATACAATCACTACGAAACAAAAATCGTGTGCTAAAAGTTAGTGTGGACTTCAATCACACTTTCCCAATATTGGTAAGATATAAGATGTACCATTGCTGTTGCATGGCTCTGAAGCATTGTCAAAGTGTTGCCAAAAGAAAAAAAAAGTTGCCACAGGTAACAAAAAACTAATATAAATGTGCCAATGGGCCCAGAGATCAAACCTATGTTGCAGTTGATGAAATACAGCTGACGGCGGACCTGGGGATTTAACCTGCTTCCCTCACTCCAAAGACAGTGAACAAAGTAGATGAACTACCAGAGCTGCTCACATAAGCAGAGACAGAGGTTATACTAAAAAAAAGGGAAAAAGAAAACAAATCGTATGGACACTGACAGGGAGCTAGTGAGAAAAGGGCTAGGGACAGTAGGAAGGGACCAAGGGAGAAATGGAGCAGGGAATGTAAGGGAGAAACTGAACAGAGAGGGCCTGGCACATGTTCCATGGCGTGCTGTGTATAATGATGGCAGATTTACCTGGACGTCAGGAAAGATTTTCGATGGAAGAAACTG
>JBBIGA010000001.1:43862027-43888667 GCA_037576975.1 Alestes dentex | reverse complement strand
ATGCGCTCGCACAAAATAGCAATGATAGGTTGCGCAAGTCGCGAAAGCACGGTGCGCCGTGTGCATTATCGGGCCCAGAATGTTAGGGAGAGAGAGATGGAGCAGAAAATGCAAGAGAGAAGCAGAGCAGTAAACAGAACTAGGAGTTCCAGCAATAAACAAGGTGACCCGTGTGAGGTGAGTGAAATGATTAAGAATGGATAAGAGTATGAGAACAGTTCTGTTCATTGAGCATCCTTGACTGCCGCCTCCACGTCCGTACACAAGGGTGCCACGTCATGATGGGAAGGGATGATGGAATCAGATATTTGTGGTTGCTTAAGGGGCTCATGGAGGTGAGAGAGGATGTACAGCTTGATCCTCTTAGTTCATGGCTGGAATGACAGCGTGAAGCTGTCCAAGGCAAGTTTAATGGCTAGTGACTCACAGTCGCTGACATCATAGTTCTGCTCTGACCCCCCCAGGAAACAATGCACTCTAGGAACGAGACCTCAGGAGCTGTAGGAGCTGGAGTACTGTACGTACGTGTTCCATGTTCTCAGCTGATTCCCGAGACATGTATGTCAGCTGGAACTTTAGCTTTCCCGAAAGACAAAGCACAGTATTTTTAGTGTCCATTTGGTGTAAAAAATGCTGTCTTCCAGCGGTCTACCTCATGAATATGGTTAAAAGCACTCTAGAGGTCCAGTTGCATGAAGACAGTCTTACAACTGTGGATTTCCCAAAATTACTCAGAGCTCACTTGAGTCAGTAAGGAAGAAACAAAGGTTCTCTGAATGTCCTTGTATTTGGAATTGTAAAGGAGTGATAGTGAGTGACTCTCCCTCTTCCAAGCAGATATCTGTCTAGAGCTGCGACAGAAAGGAGATTAAAGAAAGAAATTCTATGGAGGAATTCTAAGGAAATCACAAGCTAAGTCTTCATCCATAAAATTACGTGCTTCTCCAGAGTCCAATGTAACTACTAAAGAGTGATTAACGGACTTAAAATTAATAGTGGTTTACAGTGAATGAAATGGAATGGAGAATGTGACAGAGATGAAGCAGAGAACATGAGACAGAAACAGAGAAGTAAACAGAACTAGGAGTTAGAGAGGTAAGCCACTGGCAGTAAGAGGTAAGTGAGAGATAAAAGAAATAAATAAGGAAAGGACAGGAGCACAAGGACAGGTAACTAAAGAGAATTATGGATGGAGGTGCAACATATGAAGTGAGTAGTAATGTCGGTAGAAGAACAGACGGGTGTTGCTGGAGAGGAGCTGATGTGGAGCTTGAAAGAAGAGGAAAACTCATTGGAAAGTGCAGCAATGACTGAAGGACGGACTACACCAAGGAACCTGAACTCATGACTGAGCCCCCGAATATGGAGAAGGAGGGATTTAAATAACAACGCTAATTTAGAAAAAAAGTGAAGGGCTGGTGTGAAGGCAGGTAGAGCAGAAAAGAGTCGTAAATAAAATAAGCAGGGTGGAAACTACAGTCCTCTCTGGCTTCCTGTGGTACTACTACCTGGAACATTATAGTACTCCATTTGTGATGCCTACACCTGATGGTCTTAAGATCTGGCCCATCCATGGAATGCCTACATGAAGGATTTGTCTATCATATCCCAGGCTGGTACACAGATGCGTTGTTTAAGCCTCCTAGTCCACCAGGTAATGGAATCCGAAACATCTCCAGTAAGCGTCCAGAATGCACTCCATAAGTAGGCTGGCTATTGATGATGCTAGGTGTGGGAGGCATGATAAAAGGTGCGGGAAGTGTGCTGGTGAGCATTGTCTGCAGACGGGACACTGTCTGGGGTACTACTACCTGGGACATTACAAAATGTACAAATAGTTTAATTTACTAAATCATCAACTATAACTGACTGTTTTCAATATATATATGCTACTGGCTCATGCTAATCATGCCAACCATCAGAAGTGCCAACCATATATACATGGGTTTAACTGTAATGGTTTATGGAAAATGTATTCCACAATGGCATCTTTTAGCAAAATAATGCTCCCTGCCACACAGCACACTGTTATGGACTGGTTGTAGGAGCATGAGAATGAGGTGAAGGCATTGCCCTGCTCTTCAAATTTCCTAGAGCCAATCCAAATTGGATAATCAATGTTATTCACTTCACATGTGAGTGGTTTTAATGTTGCAGGTGCCACTAACACATCTGTGATCCAAGGTATGGACTCAACAACACCTCTGATCACGTGCTGTGGTATCAGGTACCAAGACGTTAGCAGCAGATCCTTTAAGTCCTGCAAGTTATGAGATGAGGCCTCCATGGATCAGATTAGTTTTTTCCAGCACTTCTGAGATGTAGCAAATTTGGAGGCCAAGTCAACAACTTTCTAATGTTTCTCAAACCATTCTGAAAGCAATTTTTGCAGTATGTCAGGGTATCCCACTGAAGGAGGCAACTGCCATTAAGAGATAACGTTACCAAGACAGTTTGTGCTTCGTCTGTCACAATGTGAGGCAGGTGGTGGATATAAAAGTAACCTCCACATGAATGCCAGGATCCAAGGTTTCCCAGTAGAACATTGCTCTGAGCATCACACTGCCTCCACTGGGTCACCTTCTTCCATCACTCCATGATCCATCACTGAAGCTCATGTGCCCATTGTAGGCACTGATAGTATTTTATAATGGCCAGTATGAACTTTTTAGGAATTTGTGCTGTAAAAACTCTTCCGTGTGGCCGGACAGGCTAGCCTTCAATCCCCATACACATCAGTGAGCCTTAGCCGGTTCACTGGTTGTCCTTTCTTGGACGATTCTTGGTAGGTACTAACCCTCACATACCAGAAACACTGCACCAGACCTGCCACTTTGCTGATGCTCTGACCTAGTCATCTCGCCAATACAATTTGGGCCTTGCACATTTTTCCTGGTTCAAGAACTGGCTGTTCACTTGCTGCCTAATATTTCCCACCACTCGACAGACATCGTTTTAGCAAGATAATTAATGTTATTAATTTTTCCTGTCAGTGGTTTAAATGGTATGGTTGTATAGTAATATTGGTGTACAGTAAAACACTTCAGAATGTACACACACCCACACCATTATATGTCATTAATATTATACTATAAAATACCATTATAATTTAGAATACAGAATTCAAGAGTGCATTTTTATATTTATTTTCTAGTTGGGTAAAGGGTCACATTGACGTATAGAATGTGTTAATTAGTGAACATTACCCTGGTGGTATTGCTGTTTCAGCATAGTTTTGATTAATCTTGCGTGGCTAGCTAAGATTTTGTGCAACAGTGCAAGGTTAGGCCCACAGGTTTCCTCTCTAAAACTCACCGCCCAAATTCCTCCCGTCAGTGTATTTTTAACAAATAGAATATAACTGAGAAATAAGCAAAATAACTATTCACGAGTATAGCTGCTAATTCTTTCCACATTACATTTACTTGAGCTATATTGCCTGTGAACTGTTAATGGCAGAGGTCATATACTGCTGCTTGTAAACCATCGTCAATTTTTATCACTAGCTCAGTTTTGTCTTCAAAGGTTAAAGAGTATGGTGGTTTATAAATATTATTCTTTTGCAAGAGGTATTATTTGCTAAACATATATATGCAAAACATTTTCACATACATGAAAGGTCCACACATGCAAAATACCTCTACGTGCTTAATTATAACTAGTGGACTATAATTAGTGGACTTTTCAGTTAAGCTAGCATCCAACAAATTTCTCTTTAATTTAATTTAAATTATTTAATAACATTATTGCCCAGTCTTATGGGTCAAACCAGGGGCACATTTCACTAAATATTGTACTTACATAAAGGACCTTGAAATCTCGAAACAGCGAAAATGTTGCACAGCACACCAGACATCACTGAACAGCAGTACTTACAGCTTAGCTTTTAGGAGGCATTGGATAAGCTTGGAAATTTCAAACTCGGTTTCTTCTAATGTTAACAAGCCATTACAAGGTCAAGTGAGATTATATTTTAATACAGCAACAACAATACAGTCCAACTCAGTAGCATGGGAGTTTAGGTTGTGTTTATATGGGATCTTAGTTCCAATGGTAGAAATTGTACATTGATGTGCTCCCTTTTCTGCATTTGAAATCACTCCCCATTAAATGAATAGGTAAACGAGTTTACAAGTGAACCATTCATATTTATGCAATTCCTTGGTTTTATGCATGTCTTGTTGCATCTGTCTTGTGATGTTCTAAAGCAATAGCTATGAGACGTTATTCTTCATCCAGGTTGTCCCACATTATAAAGCAAGGTAAAATCAAAATAACAAAGCCATGAGTGGCTTACTCCTTTTCCAAAATGGAGAAAACTCAGTGGAAAATTAATGTGTGTGGTCACATATGTGTATTCGGCATATTGTTCAGATTCAAAGCAGTTTTGAATAAGGGAAACAATACTTCATTCTGTCTTTGGTCTGGTTCAACATCTTTGTTGCTTTCTATTCTCTGACTTAGTCAAGACCAGCAAAGCTCCTGTTACATTTAGAGACTGTTGTGGTTGTCAACACATATTACTGTTAAATAACAGTGTTCGGCAGCAGTGCTTACATGGTTCACATGACACTTAAATGCACTGCTATACCTACTGCCAGGGGATGGAATTAACACTGTCCTATTCAAGTGAGAGATTCAAGAGATCATATGAATTACAGTCTCTCCACTTGCAGTTACTCCTCTGGAGTATGGATTCAGTAACAGAACTGCAGCCAGCGCCCTGCCATCTGGTTGCTGTTTGAAGCTTAGTTCTGCATCACTGAATGAATTATTATTGGGTTCCATTTTTTGGCATTACCTTTTGTCTCTGAACCACAATGGCACTGACAGCTTCTGTCATCTATGGCTGCTGCACCCACAGACACACAAAAAAGTGTGCGCGCACACACAGTTCACGTAGATGCACAAAAACTAATCAGCATTACAGACTGGCAGAAAGAAGCAGTGCCACATTCGTGTGATGTATATGACCACCCACCTTTATAGGTGTGCAGTGATAACACAAAATATTTCACAAAAGGGTAAAAAAAAAAAACAAAACAAAAGGGTAAAAAAAAAAAAAAAAACATAGTTAACTTTTGTAAAGAAAAAACCTTTGGTAATTGCCCATTTTGACAATATGTCCATGTTTTATTCACTACCATGCTCCTGTGGAAGGTCTTGTGAGAAGACTAAACGTCTAAACGTAAAGCAAGGCTGAACAGAAGGAGTGTCACCAGTGCCAGGAGAGTAACATTTCTCACCAACAGAGTCACTGTGTCTATACATGTAAATGTGTCTATGCTGGTATTGTTAAAACCTGAGCTTACCCACATCAGGTACATGTCCAAGTTATGGCTAGAAGTAGAATTATGGTATATATTCTAGACCAAAACAAGGTAATTATGTTGTAAGGCAGTCCTTAGTTTGCATTCCTAATTTCCTGATAACTTCTCTGGGAGGACATCATACATCACTGCAATGAGATTGCTATCTGCAGTTAGTTTTGGCTTGGGCAAGTACCCAGCTCTCACTCCCACGCATGAGAAAGGAAAATAGCACAGTGACAGTAAGCGATTGCACAACGTGCACAGGTGTCATCAATCATACCAAGACAGTGACTGCGCACGCAAATTTCCCCCAAGCCTTGGAGAAAAGGTTAAAGTCATAAGAAGGGGGGAGGGTGTAGAGCAATTTGCACATTATTTTGATGATTGAGATGGCGCGTAGTCAACATGCTTTTGCAGTTCTAATTGAGGCTGCCATGACTATTATCAGTATTATCATAGAAGCACAGCTGCTGGCATAATTGCAATGAGCCATTCAGCTCCTCAGGTTATAGTCACACTTAAGCTCCTCCAAATCATGCAGAAAATGCCAATGGCCTCATGTATTAAGAAAGAAAAAACCACGAAAGTTGTTCTGTGTGACATTTACATGTTTGAGTGATTGGAGACAGTAGTAATTGGTTTCTCTCCAGTTGGTGTCAAATTTAGGAGAGAGCATGGCATGTTATTGCCTGCAGGCAGACAACAATACTATGCTGAACTTGCCTGTAATACTTCTTCATCAAGCTACATGACAACACAGTCTAGTAACACCACACTACTGCCAGCCACCCAAGATATTTATCAAATCCTTCTGAGACAAACAGTAGCAAACTATGTAAAAAGGTATTGCAATATTCAAATAACTTCAAAAAAAATCCTTTGTGTAATTGATAGACACATTTCCAGTGAAGTTTTCACATGCATTTCTGAGTGGGTGGTTTAGGGGTTTGGACATCCGTTTTCGTGCTCACACCAGTCCTGCAGCTCAGAGGTTTGGCTGAGTTCCTGACCGAACCAGTAGAAGGTTGTGCAAACCCTTATCATTCCTGACGCCTCCTTTTTCACTGTCATGAATACAGCTACTCAAAACACATCAATGTAGGAATGCTAAACAAATGGGCAATGCTGCAGCACTGCCCCATTTGTCATCCTGTGTAACAATGTGAATCTGATTAGCCATCAGACCTGCTGACAGGCATCAGGTGCCAGACAGACACAGATATTCATATATACATCAACCTTTTTAGCTTTAAAAAATATATCACATAACATTTGCTGTGCTATCCTGTGTTGTGTAAGTTCTCACTTGCATCTGAAAGTAACATCAGTCGAAGAACTGTGCATGGGAAGCTTAATAAAACTGGTTTCCATGGCTGAGCAGCTGCACACAGACCTAAGATCACAGTGCACAATTCCAAGCGTCAACTGGAGCAGTGTAAAGCAAGCTGCCACTGGACTCAGTAGCAGTGGAAATGTTTTCTCTAGAGTGATGAATCACACTTCACTAACTAACATTAATCTTGGCTTTACAGAAGCCAGGAGAACGCTACCCACCGGACAGCATAGCACCAATTGATGAAGCAGGGATAATGGGGCTGTTTTCATCAGGGTTTGCGCTACGTCAATTAGGTCCATGGAAGTGTAATGTTAATGCTTCATATTAATGCCCATGGGTTGGAATGGGATGTTAAAAAAATCTCTCTCACACACAAACCTATTACCTAATACTATCGACAGAAGCATAGGTGGAGAAAGAAAAAGTAACATGAGACTGTCATACTAATTGGTAACAGGAGATTGTAACATAAGACTGTCATCCTAAGAAAGTTACATGAAATTGTCCTACAAATTACTGGCAAGACTGGCAACCGTCATTCCTTTTTTTTTTTTTTGGAATGGCTACCGTCATTCCTAAAATACATATTTGACCAAGGTCTGTTAGGAATACAGAGGCAACTGGCAAGACGTATTACTTGAAATAACTTTACAATGGAGGAAAGTCAAACCTGAACACAGTCAAACCAAATATTTGGATCTAATCCTACTAAACTGTAATTGGAATGTAAATGAAAGGGGTACCAGGCAGATCTGTCAAAAGTATAAATAAAGTTAATTTGGGGGACAAAGATATAAAAAACACATTTCAAGAGGAAGACACACACACACAAAGGGATACCAGAGGGCAATTAAAGGCTTTCACAGAGGAAAGAAGTTCATTAATGCAGAGACAGGCAGCCATTAGGAGCAGTGATTTATGCCACGGCTCATTTCTCCTCAGCAGAAATGAGGGCCGTGGATCACTCCTCTTAAATTCTAAGCAAAATAATTATAATTAATTATAATTATAATTATAATTAAATTCTAAGCAAAATAAAATAATTAAGTGTGATAAAGGGTAGGGGTGTGATAAAGAAAATTAATATAATGTTTAAGATATTAAATAATAGGTATATTAATAGAATGCACATTTTTGTTTCTGAAGACCTCCCAGCAGGTTCCCATTTTTGTTTTGTCTTGACTCTCAACATATCTGAGGCAATTATGCTGATGCTCCCTGTGTACTGGAACTCTAAATAAATGTCTGACAATCCTGATACAGTACACAGTACTGTAAACGGTCACAAACTGAATCCAAATGGCAACCTTTTAATGAATTATTCATATTTATTAATAATTGCTTTATTTATTACCTTCCTAAGTAAACAATCTGAAGCTCCCAGTAAATTGCAGTTAACTGTAATTTCCTAGCATAATAAATAAAATGCACAAAACAAAAGTACAAAATAAAAATACCCTGAAACTAAAATCTATATTACAGTGTGCCATCATAAACAATTGGTCATTCAGCACTAGCTTATGATATTTGTGGTCTTTTGTTCAAATGTATAACTTATAAAATGGAAAAAAGTTATCAATAGATCCAAAAAGCAGGTGGTGTTTGTTTTTAAACCATACAGACCATTATCGTTAACATGTCATTAGGTCTTTCAGAGAATAAATCAGCCTCAAGTACCTCCACTAGTGAGTGATTAGTGTGTAGTAGCTAGGTACATTTTACATTTATTCAGTTGCATGAGTACTGTTGAGTAATAAAACATTTATTCATGAGAAAGATTCCACATTAGTCAGTCAATCAGATTACTACTTTCTTATCTATCTTTATTTTTTTTTCACAGGGTTCTGATGATTCATCACATAGACTTTCCTGTTGCATACCCACTCCCCCTTAACATGTATTTCCATGCAATTTTAGACAAACAGGTATCCCACCCAAAAAAGAATAACCCTTTAATAAAATCTTAGTTACAAAATACCTTAATAGTTTTATGATAACACTGCTTTCCTGTTTTTCTTTGGCAAAGCACATATGTCCAACTGCTTTTGCTGGGCTTTTCAATCACAAAACAGCACTCAAACTCCAACCACAGCAGCTAACCCCACACTACTATACTTTTCACCAAGTACACCTTCTTACAATATTATTCTTATCATAATAACAAATGAGACAAAAACCAATTGTAATCTATATATCAGGCATGACTAAAACAAGTAACCCAAAAGCAGTGAAATATAACTACCCTACACACATGATGTAACTATTCGGGTAATTCAGAAGTCCTCTTGAATTGAACTAGCTGTGATACTCCAGGACATGAACTGGTCCACAGGCCTGTATAGATGATTCTTAGGATAAGACCCAAATGCAGAACCAACTACATAGAAGCGGATGAGTGATAAAGGAGAAAGGTAGAGGATTACAATATGCAAATCTAACTGATGTAACTGATACTGACAAAAAACAAGCCCTCTCGCTCTACAGAATCCTCACTCATTCACTGGAAAACTTATAACCAAATGAAGCCTTGGCAATTGTTGCTGCCTCTCTGTTCCTGAATGACTGAATCAGAAGAATTTGTAGGTGAGAGAAAAGCCCCCCCAAACACATTAGTACAGGAATAACGCAAATGCAAGCAATCTAAATTAATTCTTCAAAATGTTTCGGCTGAAACATTTCAGGTGAACTACATCATTAAAGAACAAAAAAAAAATGCATTGAATTACTGATAAAATATTAAACCATTACAAAAAATAAGGATGCAGTAATACATTTATAATGAACTCTAGTATGCCCTATCTCTGTATGTCATACACATGTTTATTTCCTGAGACTAAGATTCTGGGGGAGATAAAAAATGTGGTTTTTCTTTTTAGGATCTGTGTCTGGCGTCAAGGCTCAACAGCCTCTGTTGTTCAGCCCTCACTGACAGAACCTCAAAGGTCAGATAAGGCTGAGCGATGTAAAGCAGCCAGAGTAGCTTTTCCTGGTGCTACAACTTGCCATGTGCACAGCCATCCCTCACATTTACATCTCTGTTTCCAAAGAAGGTGCCCTTGAGCATGATGTAGCTAATAGGGTGTATAATTTAGCAAGCTTCATCCTTGTCCAATCTGAAATTTGACAGGTCTGCAGCTCATCAAAGGCAGCAAGATATATCAGAGTAAAAAAATAAAATAAAATAAATAATAATAAATAATAATAATAATAATAATAATAATATGTAATATACCATATGTAACATATGCCATATAATACGTATTTTTTCTCTTACTGTGAGGTATCTTTAAAGCTGCAACAGGAATGGCTGATCCATTACAGTGCATCATGTTTTCCACTGCTGTGCCTAAGTGTATGCTGGCCATTTCTGACAGCAAATCACTGTACTGTGATGATGAGCTGTACTGTGTCATTACTGTCACCTAGTGGACACTGAAGAGAGAGATAAAGAGAGCAGATGGCACACACATGTACACTTACACACAGAATAATACAATTTAAATCAATTCACATTATCTTGTAATGGTCCAGAGGTCACCTGATTCTATTGCGCTGATTACTGTATCACTACTTTTGATTACTGAAAGGTGTGTAGAACTTGCCAGAAAATGTACTCACTGCTATCTACCTTCAACAAAAGCATTTACATAGGAACTCTCATGCCTCTCAAATGACTTAATTTAAGAGTCCTGTCTATGTGTAGACATTTCTTATCAGGCATGAAAAAGTAAAGTGCAAATGCCAGAACCAGATACCTTCAAATATTTGGCCTCTAACAAAGCTACTTCAGCGTCTTCACATGGTCAGGACAGAGGCAGCACCAGAGTCTGTCCAGTGTTTCTAAAACGCTCACCTATAGTCCATAAAAGCTGATAATGAACCCAATTATTGGCCAGGAACAGCAATAATAGACCTTTAGTGGGGCAGTAAATTCTTTAATTACTTGTTAACACCCCATGTCTCTTTGGACAAGTGCGGAGCAGAGCCCCTAGATGTGGACTGGCTGAAGGCCCTCACTGAAAAGAGAAGGTTACGGAAGACTCATCTCTGTAGGTTCATCACCTTATCATGACAATTCACAGGACAGTGTGAGCAATACTCATGACAGAAGAAGAGAGTGCTGGGCTGAGCTGAGCTGTCTGCCTGCAAGGTGCATACGCAGATGTGAAGAACAAACCACATTTATCAGGGGCGATACAATCTTTCTCTTCTCTGGGGACCTGTATAGGAATATACAAGCAGCTTAGGGACAACCACACAAACACACACGTGGACACGTTCCTCAACCATCTTGAGTGTGCATGTGTATACATGTCTTCAGTACCGGTCCACTGATACACCACACCTGATCGAAGACCTGGTTATACCTGGTCTTGGGCAACACGATAAAGCATTGCACACTGTAAGAATTTAATAATTTGCTGTACTTTTCAAATTTTATGCCTAATAAATCTGAAAGGCTCCGCAATATTGTATGGTTCTCATTTCTTAAAACGATCTGTATTTATCCCCTTCTGACCTTTAATTAACCCTTCCTATCAAGTAGCATTCTCTATATGCTGTCACTATGGCCATTTTAAAATGAAAGGAAAATGACATTTTAAAATTAAAGGAAAAAGTTCAAAGCATTCTGAGCATGCAAAAGAATGGATATAAATTTGGATTATATTTAAGTCACTTCTTATTGCTATTCTGACTTAACAAAAGCTACGTCCATTCAAAATTAGCTGTTCGCGAGAATAAAGAAAAAGCTGACTTGAATTACAGCCATAATGTATGTGCATTTTCCACTGCACCAAACATGTGGTTTAAGGTAATCAGGAGGGTGAATGGTGTTGCTGTGTTGGACTGTGTGAGTCTAAGAGTGTGGATGGGTGTTGGACTTTTACTGATATCGATATTGATATTGATCCTACTACTGCTAATTGGTAACTATACTTATCAATACACACTAAAGACATCACATGAAAGGATGCGAAACAATTTAGCAGTAATTTTATTAGGACAAGCTAAATTGTTTCCAGAATAGTTAATGAGGGCATATATAATGAAGGAGAAGCAATTGCTACAAATGTCTGTTCAACAAATGTCTGGCAATTTCTCAAATATCTCCTACTGATACTAACCCATGACAATTACGAATATGTTTTACTCGTTCTGCTGTAACAAGGTGATGAAAAAATAATGCAAATATTTTCAAATGTCCACCCACACATTTGATGATCTGCTCCATCAAAGTACCACACTTATTCTGCAGAACAACACACACAGTGGGTCAGTCAGGTCAGTAGAGCAGTGTGCTGTAACTATCCTACTGTCATACTGACACTACACTGCTCCCACCATTCATTTGTGTATTGTATCTTGCATACAGGTGGCGTCAATTTCTGCGCACCAAATGGATGCAGGATATGTGCTGAGTTAAAAGCAAGTATATCTCTAAGCTCAGAGCACTGCTGTGTACCCCCCTCCCCAGCTTTAGCGTGAGAGACTGAAGCAGGAAGCCATTACTGAAGTGTAAACGCACTCAGCCAGCACTGGCCAAACACAGGAGGAACATGTTTCACCACCCTGCGTTTCAGAGTAATACACACACACACACAATCTCCCTCTCTCTCTTTCTCTCTCTCTTTCCAAACATTACATAAGCAGTTTGGGGCAGGCATGGTGGCGGTTTAAGGCTGATGAGAGAGAGTTATTATGTTACACATGGCGGTGGATTAATGCAGTAATTATGTAATCAGCAGTGTGGCCCTGCCCTGTGTGTGTGTGTGTGTGTGTGTGTGTGTGAGAGAGAGAGAGACAGAGTGCGTGTGTGTGTTTGTGTGTTTGTATGTGTGATCATTACTATGATCTGAGTAATAATTTGCTCTGAACAGTAGGAGCTGATACGAAAGTGATGACAATTCTGACACCGGCATGGCAGCACTCCATGCTCTCGCCTATCTGAACATACTGAGAGAACAACAGCCATCATACTCAAAATCTAACGAGTATGATAGATAATGATAAATATGTACACCAAAAAAAACAAACAAAACAAAACAGACCAAAAAAAAAAAAAAAAAAAAATATATATATATATATATTTGTTTTTTGATAGTGCAGTCTGTGTGCAGTCATGATTTGCAGAAAGAAAAATCATCCTTCACATTTTTACCATGTTTGTTAATTTGTGGCATCAAACAAACAGAGATAAAAGTGCTGACTTGATTCTGAAAGGACAGAATGTAAATAAAAATTGTAAATGTAATTACTCATGTAACTATCTAATTATGCAGTTACATTTAGTTATCACACCAAAACAGCATTTTTATATGATGCCATTACCAATGAGTAAAATCTAAAGAATCTAAAGTATCTAAAGTATTTCCAAATAAAATTAATCATTGCTCCTGCATATAAGTGTGCATTCTTAGAAAAAGAGTTTAGAGAAACTTTTTATTTAAAACACCAAAGCCAGCATAGAATACTGCCCCTCCGCATAGCTAATTTTAAAAGCCACAGAAAAGGAGTGCCAGGAACTGGAAAGCACATGACAGGACAGTGACGAGTCTAGCTCAGCAAATCTAAGAGGTGGAGGAGGCTGGTTGTGGAGACCATCATGGTGGGTCCTTAAAGGAACCACTAATGAAATTCAGCATCACGCA
The DNA here is from genome assembly GCA_037576975.1 of Alestes dentex. Classification (NCBI taxonomy): domain Eukaryota; kingdom Metazoa; phylum Chordata; class Actinopteri; order Characiformes; family Alestidae; genus Alestes; species Alestes dentex. The sequence continues at coordinate 43,875,369 of JBBIGA010000001.1, read as the reverse complement.
TGAAAACAAGCACCATAACTCCATAATTGAAGGGTCGAGCTCCTAATGCTGGCCACGCTCCAGACCAGACGATTATGCCCAAAGCTTTTTTTTTTTTTCATCCAGCAATTTGTCAAGAAATCTGTCAGGGTGAAATTGTTCATAAGGCTGTGGTATTTTAGCATTACAGTAATGTAAGCATTGGGCTGAAATATAAAAACGTACAAATATCCACTCACAGAGGAAAAATGGTTGATCAAATCATAATGCACACACACATAAGCACACAAGTACTCATGCTCATAATTATACTCTAGAGCATTTGGTCGAACTGCTCAGGAGCTTGAAATAGCAGGCTTTAAATGAAAATGAGTGAGCGGCACGGCATACTCACAGAAAGTATGGAACATCTCTGGAAGCCTGCTTTTAGAACAAATAGGTATGGCAGGGTATGCAAAAAACTTGAAATGAAAGAGATACATCCAAAAGAAGCAGACAGAACTGTGACATCACTGAGGAGCGAAAGAGGAGCATGTGGTTAAGAAATGTCAGGGATAATGTGTGTGGTGAAAAAGGACAACCAGCAATCATTTACACTAATTGTAGAGTGCAGTAACTCAGTGAGGAGGTGTAATGGTAATGATGTGCAGAGATTCCAAATGTGCAAGGGAGAGAATGGTCGCCTGTGTCTTTCTTGGAGCAGATGTGGACAATGAACTCTTGACACTGCCTAAGTCTCTTTATGTTCAACATGTGTGTGTTTGTGTGCATGTGTTACTATCTCTGGCAGTGGGCATGAGTCAGTGTGTGTGTGTGTGTGTGTGTGTGTGTGTGTGTGTATGTGTGTAGAAGATGAGGGGAGCAGCAGGATATGTGGCGATCTGGGAGGTTGGGTATAATGACACACAGGGGACAGATTAGTTTCCTGTCTGTCAGAGATCCATCAGGGAGCACCTGATTTACAGGCTTCATGACCAGCCTGCATGCCCTGTACCCAAAGCAAACACACACAAATGGGTGTTGTGAAAGCATTCAATACTCTGCCTTATCAGTGTACACTGTCTGCTCTGCAACAATTCAGGGTTCCATAACATAGTGCATTAATCTTTATCATGATACCAGAGAAAGCTGCAATATGTAAATGAGACTCCAATCATTAATGCTTTGGTATGTGCGATGAGAAGCCAGATCAAACCTGCAGATCCAAAGATCCAGATGAGTGTGTCTGGGCAGTTAAATGAATCGATGCATTCACATGATCCATTGAACGAATAATTTAGGTTATTATGTCGGAAATACATTACATATTTCACAGGAACAACATCTAGTGATAGAATTGAGATATGTAATATCCAGGCCTAACACACACACACACACACACACACCACATTCATGTGTACATGGGCTTTATAACATTCAATATGTGACCCTGACCTGTCAGCTTTATAATCTCTGTGAAGTTGGTGTTCAGTGAGTATGAGATGTATTGAGCCATTACTGAATCGATATTAGTGTGTATATATAAGCACACACACCTTACAGTGACACCTGGTGTGCTCGTTTGTCCACTGTGAGAGAAGATAGACAGATCCATTAAACAAGATGTCACCCGCAAACACAATGATTAATCACATGCTGCAAATTATAAGCACCTGTACAAGGGGCCCTGGCTCCCCCTTCACTACACCTTTCACTCTCACTAACTTGGACGGACATACACTTCACTTTCTGTCTATCTCACATTTGAAGACAGGGCCCTTTAAATATACAGGTTTGCACACAGGCATGGTTACACTGAATGTGGTCAATACCTATATGGACACACACATATATACATACATATTTATATATATAGTTATATATTTCAAGTTTTATCTTTTTAACCCTTCTTTGTCCTTTCCAGTGAAGTACCCCTGAACCCTCAAAGACTATCCATGATTTACTGATGTTTAATTAAGCAGATTCTATTGTTTTGTAACTCTGATTACTTAGCTATAAATAAATAATAAATAATCAGTAAACTACTCAATTAATAACAGACAGAAACTGTCCTGGTTTATAAGCAAAACAAAGAAAACCTATGGCACTCAAGCACTCAAGCAGTATTCTTCTTAACTCAACCGCCTACAGTTACTAATGAGCTCAACTGGCACTCAGCAGCTGCATGGGAGAACAGAGCCGTCCTCTCTCCACAGTCACCTGAACTCATTATGCTAAAGCGTTAGCAGGGCTAACAGACGGACGGACTGATGTGAGGAAATGGCAGTGTGATTAATGGGGCCTAAATTGAGCCACGCAGGCTGTTCCCCTGTCCCAGTTAAACCAGTCGCCTGCCATCAGCCTCAAACCCAAAGTCTACACAGCACAAATCAAACCCACCCTTCTCAAAACCTCCATCCCATATCACACATTCAGGCACAGCACCCCATAAGCATGCATACACATTACAAAAATGAAAGAGAAATGATAAAATTCATTCTGCATTCATGTACACATTTTTCAGATACGGTTGTTTCAAATATTCTTATAAATTAAACTGCCATATTATCGAATATTAAAGAGCCATATCAGACTGTTCTGTTGATTACAATACTGTACCAGTGAATAATATCTCAAAATGCTACTCATGAGACAAAGGATACAGTCACAACACACACAGATTTAAAAGAACCATGACTCACACAGAGAGAAAATGCTATTAAGTAAAAGACAGTGAGAAAGATTGAGAGAGGAAAGAGAAGTTGAGAGACAGAGACAGAGAGAGACAGAGAGAGAGGGAGAGAGAGAGAGAGCAAGAGCGAGAGAGAGAGAGAGCGAGAGAGGGGGAGAGCAAGGGAGAGAGAGGAAAATGTGTGTGTGTATGTATGTCTGCATGTGTGTGTAAAAGGAGGGAAAGAACACACTGAGGCCCCAGGTACCTGCCTGCACAGTCCCTTCTCTCCAAATGTTTATTTTGGACCAGACTGGCAGCCAACTGGTTGCAATTGACCCTCTACAAGGACGAGTTAGAGAGTGAACATGAAACTTTCCCTTCTGGGAGAGAGAAGGAGGGGAAAGCCACACACAAACAACCACCTCAGATATATTAGCCTGCATGCTTACACACAAAAACAGTGCTACTTACTGCAATAATAATAACATTTCTTGCATATATATTCATAAACACACACACACAAACACACACACACACACACACACAGACACACACACACACACACACACACACAAGCACACACAAACATTTGGCATCCACGCTTGATGACGTGGAAATGTGGTAACATGTAACCACGCTGCACTGGCAATGCCGTGGAAAGGCTGGTGTTTTTGTCTCATTCCCAGAAACCCAGTTCATGACAAAATTCAAGCAGCTGAAAACATGTTTCTGAAACTCAAAGCTGCTGAAAACATACCCTAGATACTATTTTTTATTTACAATGACCATTGTACTTTTTTGTCAGTAAACTGCTGACTTTTTAATTAGCGTCATTTTTATTTTTCTATACAATTTGACAGAATCTGAAGTGAACCTTTTTTTTATTTTTGTTCAGTATCTTTGAGCAATATTGTACATTATTTATTTTTTTTTTCATACTTTGTGAAATATTTAAAACAAACTGTAATTGGTTAACAAAGGCTATATATATATATTTTTTTTTTACAGCATTTGTTTTAAATATAGTATTTGACAAAACTTTGTTAAAGTTTGGATTTGGTGACTTACAGTGAAATATGTTAGATTTTTTTTGCTTGCTGCACAATTCATCTTTCAGCAGGGTGGTTAAACGTTTATCCAGATTGATTCTAAAGTTCAAGCCCTGTGGTTCGGTTATGATGAACACTTTATTTCCCTTTGATTCATGTCTTGTTTACATTAAAGGGAAGTGTCTGTTTAAAATGATGTCATTATAAAACTTTCTGTTGGTCTTTCTGCAAATTAAATTAAAACGCACATTCTCTCTGAAATGGTTTACTTATACTGGCAGTGTTTGATCTTAGTAATCCCTAAACTGGTGATTTCAATGTTTTTCTATTGTTTTTATTTGCACATTTCAGTTTTAAGTAAATAAATAAAAGAGAAAAGAGAAAGCCACTGTTCTCCAAAAGGAACTTTGCTGCCTGTCGACAGTTTGCTAAAGATCGTGTGGACAAGCCAGAGGGCTACTGGAAAAAATGCTTCGTGAACAGATAAGACCAAAACAGAACTTTTGGATTTAAAATGAGAAGTGTTATGGTTGGAGAAAGGAAGATGTCGCATTTCAGCACAAGAATTTTTTCTCACTTTCTTTCAGTTTACTGTAATTTAAGCTACATATAGCATCACTGTTTTTACTAAGAATGTCAATTCAAGTGGAGTGTATGTTGGTTATTTCATTTTAATGTATATGTGGTTAGTAGTTTAATCCAGTCAAACTGAGTTATCTCTGTTTAACTGTACTAGCTGCACTGCTGCTGTTATATTTCTTTGTTATTCTACAGCAGAGACAATTTATGTAATGTAGTCTCTGTTTATTGCAAAATCACTCTCCATTCTCCTCACATTCTTATATACTTCACCTATAAATAAGTATAAAGCCAAATCCTCTGTATTACATGCCATGTATTCAATTAATTTCAAGCTGTGTTAGGATGATCTGAAAAAACAGTACACAAACAAATATATACACAATATAAAAGCTTGGCAGAAAATAAAGAAGGTTTCTGAGAATTCTGACTGATCCATAGGCAGTGCCAGCAAATTAGAATAGCCTCCATAACATATGTAAATGATCTATTTTCTAATTGACAGTACTGCAGCTTATTCAAAAAGAAGAATGACGCTAAAACGCTACTCGTAACTTCAGTATGGGGCTAAACTGCTTTAGGCTGAATCAGGAGACATATGTGAAGTCATCGACTGGTCAAAGTGACTATGCTGATCCCTGACCACTGCAGACAATGGACATGTGATTATCAGAACTGCAGCACGTTGATTCCTGGCATTCTAAACACTGTTGCAGACCAGGTTCATCCCTTCATGACAACAGCATTCTCTAATGGCAGTTCTTAACACTGCAAAAATTGACAAGAACTAAGAAAAATTATGCAATAAGAACAATTGAGCATTTGGATGTGCTGGACAAACTAGTTTAACCCCTAGAGCCACCCCCCCCCCAAATTGATAGGGAAAAATATTCAGATAGTATGCAAAAATATCTACATATTTCATAAGAACAGTATATATATAATAACAATGGCGGTAAGAGTGAGGCAGGCAGTCACATGAAAAGAGTTGCATGACAACCTGAAAGGAGTAGGAAGAACAGGTACACAGAAAACAATAAGCAATGAACAGGCAATACAATCATCTATTTTTCAATAAACATTGGCAATAATTCATCCAAATTCATACCACACCAGCAGTGAAGTACAGAGGTGAGAGCATCATGATATATAGCTGCATCTCTGGATGGTACTGGGGCATTACACATCACTGAAGGAAACACAAATGGAGCAATGTATTGGGACATATTAGAGGATAATTAGATCTCATCCACCAGGAAACTGAATTTGGGGAGAAGATGGGCAACAAGACAATGACCCCAAACATAGAGCCAAAATAACTTAAGGTTTCTAAAATTGAAGTGAAGCAGCTAGAGTGTGGGACTTGTCATGTACACTACATACAAGCTCTTAATCTATAGAGAAAGGCTAATATAAATGCGAGAGACACACAGAGAGAGTGAGAGAGGATGGTGGCCAGAGTGAGGGGCTGGTCATGTAGACTAAATAAAAGCTCTTAATCCTCAAAAACGTCTCCATATGAGTATTACATCTCTGACTCTGCTGCAAATGGAACTCATTTTGGTGGCTAAAACATTACCAGTGCTACTCCTCCCATCCCTCTTTTACTCCTATAATGGGCTCTGTGTTCTGCTGAGCTCCGGCACTGATGCTGCCACTCAGTCTGTCCCACAGCTTGAAGAATTGATGACAGAATTAAAAAATCCTGGAAAATGTAAATGTATCAGTTGGAAAATGATGACATGATCACAGTGTGTTTGTCTGTGTGAGCTTGTATCTATTTATCACCAACTGAATGAATTACTGCTTTACAATGAACACTGCTTAAACGTTGTGTTTTAGGATTGCTTTCTACGGCCAAAGTACCAATAATGCAACTATACTGTATAATAAATGTATTGATTATGCAGTGGTGAGGCAAACCAAACCAAACAACCCAACATAAACTAATGCTGGAAGAAAATAATTTGCTTTTGTTCAATTACACAAATAATTCACAGTATTCAACTGGAATTGTGATTGGTCAGGCTGCTCACAGAACAGTTATTAGCTATTGGTAAAATACCTCAATTTTATATTGCAGTAACTGCAGTATCAGTACTGCAAAAGTCAATATTGTGATATAATTTAGAAAAATATACATGTGCAGCCCTAATGTACACACCCCCTCCCACACCTAAGTCAGGATCATCTTAGACCAGTGGCCTGTAAGACTGTGGAAGAGGAGAGACGACTTCCAGGGGACTCATAGTCTCAAATGTCACTCACAGCCACTTATAAAATGAGTGATTTTGTGGTGTGTGTGTCCAGTCTCCACACTTGTCAGCAGTACTGTTGAGCAAGACTGAAAGTTACCAAGGACAGTGAACCGCTGAAATAAGAGCAGCTTATGGACTGAAAGACACATAGTCCACCACTGGACACATCTCAAATGAAGTTTTGAGATGCAGATGACAGGAGAAGTGAAAAAAAGAGTGAGGAGAAATGAGTGACTTACAGAACAGAATAAGACACTCTTTAATGTGTGAACTGCTCAGGTATGTCAGTCAGACACAGGAAACATATTAACACTGACCACAGTTTACTCTGCTAACCACACTGTGGCCCTGTGGGACAGAGCTGGAGGGCAGAGTCTGTTTACACACACACACACACACACACACACACACACACACCCCCACACACACTTACTTATTGCTGCTAATATTCTTTCATACACAGTCACCAACACAATCCTTACACAGTCACACACACAATCCATAAACAACCAAATAAAACATGGTTATGTACCAAGTTAGCCATAAACACTCATTGCTTTTCCTATGTGAAATTCTGTACACTTCTCCGTTTCCATCATTGCCCTGGTATCTTAGAGCCATACTGCTGCTTTATGATGTGCGCTACAGCACACCATTAAAAATAAAGGTGTCAGGATGGGTTAATGTCATTTCTGAATCTGAACTTTTGGTTCAAAGGAGAACCTCAATTAACAGTTCTTTAAAGAACCATGAGATGAAAGTATAAGAAACCTTTTTAAAGAACCCTGACATCATGTAAAGGTTGCTTATCAACTAGATGATTTTACTGGAACTGTATATCATAGCAAAGGACCACTTAGGAATCTGTTTTTAAGACTATACTGATCTTTCTTACTATAATCACCAGAGTTATAGTATGAGGAATTATCAAGCATCTCAAACTATGTGTATCAAATTCCTTCTTGCTTATATTAGTTGTGAGACAAATCATTACTGACCTCAATTCACTCCCTATGGAAATTCCTTTGGAAACACTGATGCTCAAATTCTCACCCTCTTATCTTTAATAAAGCAGACAGCTATGAATACACTGCTTAGCTGTGTGTTGCCCTACAGCTGTGATTAGAGTTTGAGTCACAGCTGTACCATGTGCCATCCATAGTCAGAGATCCCTAAGAATGAAATAGGCCAAGTTCTTAATGGCCTCGTTTCCACAGGCAAGTTTAAGCCATGCGAGACAGCGCTAATCGCTTTTCCATAGTCACTTCCAGGCTTTGGTGAAGTCTAGTTCGAGCTTTTCATGCCAAAACTGTATCATAAGTCCCATGTGATTTTAGTAAACTATTTCAAATACAAGCTTTGTAATTTCTTACAATTTTTTAAAAACAAGATACTAAGCAATTTTGCCACTGTTGCAAGAAAGCCCTTTTGTTTTTATTTTGAACCCACTTCACCCACTTTTCTTGAAAACATAATAGGTGTTTTCAAGCAGTGCAAGGTTTATTTTGGTAGTGCTGATCCACTTGGACCGGTTTATTTGAATGTTACTTGAAAACAGTAACAAAAATACAAACAATAAGTAATGGATTAAATTACATCTGTATTTCAGCTCTGGGATCCACAAAAGAGAGGCAGATGCCGAGAGATATCTCAATATTTAGTTGAACAGAAGAAGAGTGAAAAGTAAAAATGATGACTTTAACATAATCACATCTCATGAAAATCAATACATTCTACGAACATATTGCTTAAGGCGCTTTATTTACTACTCGTCTAAAGTCTGCTAATGTTGTGCTGACTGCCACTACATATATTTGCTTTTGTACTAGTCTCCTCTTTTTCTCAGCGTTCCTCCCCTCCGTCTGTTCTCTCCGCCTGTGGCCAAAGGCCTCACTCGCTCCCACTTTTTTCTCCTACTAGGAACTTTGTCTCTTCCATGGCTGGAAGGTTGTAATTTGTAACAGGCAGCCGGCCGGGCGGGCTGAGAGGTTCTCTTCTTATCTGGACAGGGGATCACCAGCAAATCATATCAGAGAAAAAGCCTGTTTAAATATAGCCATAATTACTGCAATCATTTCTTGCTGTCTTTCTTTTTTTCCTTTCCTCTAGTGCTTGCCTCCTTGCACATTTTTTTTTCTCTTCTCTCTCCCTTTTTTCCAGAATGTTTCCTCTTCTTGTGTCCAGTAAATCCTGGCTCGTGGTGTGGGCTCAGGGCTGACAGTTGCATGACAAGGAATGTTTCCCTTTGTAAGGACCTACTTCCTCCTTGTGCAGCTTTAGTCTAATTGAAACGTTTCCTATTGGGCTCAATCAGGGGGGCAATTACCTAATTATTCGCTTATGCCTTACTGAGTCCTGTACAGACTGAGAGAGAGAGAGAGAGAGAGAGAGAGAGAGAGAGAGAGAGAGAGAGAGAGAGAGAGAGAGAGAGAGAGAGAGAGGATTTATGGACTGCCACTGTATTTTTAAGTGAATCATTTTTTATCGCTTAATGTAAATGACAGTAAATAAAATAAACAGTCTAAATAAATAATCCAAATTCCAGTTCACAAAGTGAATGGATGACAAAGTATTCTAAATGGTATCCTCTAGCCACAAATGAAGCCTAGGATTACAAAATGCAGATTAAAGGAATTTAATTCTAAAAAGCAGGGCAGATCAGTATAGGCATGTTATGAAACAGGGCAAAAGGGGAGAAAGGTTCTGTGTAGCCAAAAACAGGCGTTTTATGGGCTCATAAGGAAACATATTATCAAAGAGGAATAGAGCGAGAGGGAGAGTGAGTGGGGACGAGAGGGAGACATTAACTGTGATGGAATATTCTGTCCCAGCTAAGCCCACCCCCAAAACATTTAATAATTAGACAGCTCATAAAACACAAATATATCAGCCTCACAGACATATTTTTTTTTTCACACTTCTCGCTCTCGATTTCATACTAGGCTACACAGAAAAAGGCTGTTGTTTTGCACCATCATAAACAAGGTCACCCCATTAATTCAAAATGTAATGACAAATCAATAAGTCACATCATAAATCCATCTCAGAAGTGAGTTGGGGGAAAAGAGGCATACACATAAAACATACTTCTGGAATCAAATATTCCAGAGCCCCTGTACAGATCAAGTAAGTACAACAACCTGTGAGGAGACAGTCGTGTTTCTGGCTGAAAATTCCCACCCCTTTTTGCTTCCCATCACCAAGACCTACCAAGGCCCTAAGAGGTCATAGCTTCAACAAGTGCGGGCTGCCGGGCTCTTAAATCAATCATTCGAATCCAGGGCTAAATCAGCGAGCTGTCTGGGTTTAAGCACACATGCCATAGCTTAATTCACCCGAGCAAACGAGGAGAGCGGCCGTATTTCAGCCAACATGTGCGCCACTGTTGTCTAAACAAGCGCTGCGAGGCAGGCCGCAGAGGCGGGCCCTGGCTGCAGGACACGGAAAGCAGTTAGAATGTGTGAGTGTGTGTGCGTGTGTGTGCAAGCGGGTGCACAAGCTAAGAAGATGGCAACAAGGGACTGGCTTAAAGTCATGGAAATGCCTTATAATGCAGCCTTTCACCAGGGAAAATGAGAGGAGCAGAGGGACCTTTACTCTCTCTCTCTCTCACACACACACACCCACACACACATACACACACACACAAATAACAGGCCCACACACAAATGCATGCCCCTACAACACAGACACATACACAAAGGCGCAAACTCACATACACAGGCGCACACATCTGTACGCTGCACAGAAGAAAGAAAAATGAAGGATTACACAAACTGGGTGGGCTGGTTAGCCGCTGTATGCTGGATGAGCATGAGTGAGTTAATACATTAATCCTACATAGCAGGCACTCAGCACATTCACGCTCTCACGCACACACTCATACACATGCACACAATCACACATACACACAAATTAAGTCTGTACACACAAAGGCACACATTATCACACGAAGAGAAACTGTCCACCTGCTTCATAAACCCAAAAAAAGGAAGGAAAACAAAAAACTAAAACTTCAAACAGGGCTAAAACAGCTCCACGTTAACACTGAACATTTGATGCAGCTTGGTGCAGCTTTTCCATCGTCCGGGCTATGAGGAATGGAAAGAGTGAACGGCTCAATGAAATGGGTTCACCCAGGTGGTCTTGTGTGCCCCTACGACTGCTGGGCAGAGCTGAGCACTCTGACGTGAAGGGGAGAACCTGAAACCCATGCAAATGTGATCACTCCCGCTCTTGCTGATTGGGACGGTGGTGTATGATTAAATATAATTGCAAAAACCTCTTCCAAATGACTTGGCGGTCTGGAAAAAAAATGGAAAGGAAGGATTTAGGAGTCATTTTTTTGTCTTTGAAGGAGTTTGTGGGGAGGGGGTTGTGTCTATTAAGTGTATGCGTGTGTGTGTGTATGTCCGAAGTGTGTGTGTGTGTATGTGTGTGTGTGTGAGTGTGTGTGAGTGAGAGTGAGAGAGAGAGAGAGAGAGAGAGAGACAGAGAAGTAGGGTTGTTTTCATTGGTGCTGCTGGAGGGAGCTGGTCGCTACATGCAGAGGCTGTGGAGAGGGGTTGCTGGCAGATAAAGTGGCGGCAGGTTTTAGCTGCCGTGCACGTCACCGGCCTGATGATTGATGGCCGAGGCGTAACGCTTAAGTCAACAGTGCATGAGCACGTCCGGGCAGTCCAGAGCGAATGAAAGCACAGCACAGCTCCACTCAGCACCCATTTAAGGGTCAGGAGTCTCTGAGCACCCGCAGCTTAGCCCAGACCATTATCTTATCAAAAATACCTCATACAAGTCTAACAGCAACACATGGCCTTCAGATGAGAGAGAGAAAGACAGAATGAGAGCAAGAGAGAGGGAGAACAAGAGAGAGAGCAAAAAAAGAGAGAGAGAGAGAGAGAGAGAAAGAAAGAGAGAGCAGAACAAATAGAGAGAGTGCAAGATGGGGGAAGAGACAAGGGAAAAGAAAGAAGGTGCGAGAGAGAGTGAGACAGAGACAGAGACAGAGCGTGAGTGAGAGAGTGAGAGAGGGAGAGACAGAGAGAGATGAGAGTGGGGGTGTGTCCACCTCTATTAGTCAGCCATTAGTGAGTGTGTGAGAGGATTTGGGGGTTCCGGGTCACTGAGTAGGGGGAGCAGGTGTCCCCCACTGATCTATGCGTTGTTCTACTTCAACGCCTTATTGTTAAACAATGCACAAAGACACACACACATACACACACACCTCCCTTGCTATTTTCTTTGTCTTGAACACTTTCACTTAATCACAAAATAACTAAAGCAATTTCATGAAAATGGATTTATGTGTCCAAATCAAAAGAAGCTCGGTTCTCGAGGTTAATTAGGGTATGGGGAGGACATTAATAAATTGCAATCAATGTGAAAATAAAGACTCAGATCTTTTCTCACAATATTGTACAAGCCAACAACTGTTCTTTTGGTTGGGCTTTATAACCATGTGAACTGAATCTTAGAAATGAATCACTCATGTGTGGCCCGCTCTAACGGTTTCTGGAAAAATCAGATTTGTTTCAGCATTGCACTACATACTACATCAGAGTTAAGATCCATTATCAGAGTCAGAATCACAGCCTATAAAAACCTAAAGCCATTTAAGTGCACACATGCACATGTACAGATGTACTGCACGCGTATGCATGCACACACATGGAGACACCCCCCCCACCCCCACACACACACATACACACACCCAGGGCACTAACTCCAGAACACAAGTAAAGACTAACCTCCACAATCTCATGAGCTTGTGTTTAAACAACGTAAAATTAAATTCTCTATATTTAATTTTAAAATGTGGCCCATCTGCAGCGCGACATATAATGTTCTAAATATATACAAACGAGTGGAAATGCCTGTCGTGCTCTCCCTCCTAGAGAGAGAAAGAAAGAGAAAGGGAGAGAGAGAGAGAGAGAGAGAGGAGGGGTAATGCTGCGGTCTTCGGCATTTTCATCAGTGTGTTTGTCTTCCACTCTAAATGAATGGCAGATGCTGTGAGGAAGGGTATGAGCAGCAGCAATGAATGGCCTCAGAACAAGAGTGCAATGCAGGCAAAGATGCAAAGAGAAAGAAAGAAAGAAGAAAGAGAGAAAGAGAGAAAGAAAGAGAGAGAGAGAGAGAGAGAGAGAGAGAGAGAGAGAGAGAGAGAGAGAGAGAGAGAGAGAGAGAGAGAGAGAACCCAGACACCCTTGCTCTCTCTCTGTAACACACACACGAAATCGCCCAGATTTCGCCTTGATATCTTATTGCTGTAATCTCTAGTTGATTAAGAGCAGGCCGGGCTGCTAAGGAGTGAGGGGGTTTAGATAAGTGGGACAGGCGGAAGGGCTCGGGATCAGACTGAGGCTGATATTCTGGAGGTCTTGGCTGTGGAGGAGCTTCACCTCAGGGTCCATGCTAACTGTTGCCACACAGAGCACACTATCATGGCTACACATCACACATCAGACAACCACTCCACACACAGATAAGATGGTGAACTACAGACTATTACAGTGGACGCAATGCTGCAGGGGTTTAACAAACTGTATATGACTAGTTTTTCTGTGTTTAAAAATACTTAAACTAAACCAAAATACGTGATAAACAGGGTGTGCTGTAATAAGAAAGAATGTATTTGACTAATAACTGGGGATGCACCGAAATGATTTCTTTGGACCGAAATCGAAAACCGAAAATGAGGAAACACTTAGCCGAAAACTGAAACAGAAAATAAATTATTATTATTGAATTATTAAAAGAATAAATCTGTTACAAAACTATGAAAATATTTATTTAGCATTCAAACGATGCACAATATAAAATAA
>JBBIGA010000001.1:43847455-43861927 GCA_037576975.1 Alestes dentex | reverse complement strand
TCTCTCTCTCTCTCTCTCTCTCTCTCTCTCTCTCTCTCTCTCTCTCTCTCTCTCTCTCTCTCTCTCTCTTTCTCCTTCTCTTTCTCTATACCCTTCTCCAAACTGATGACTGTGGGGTGTTTTTATTTTAACTGAAGTTAAAGATATGTACTTTTTCGCCACTGAGATTTTAGCGGGCAGACAGAAAAAGGCTTGTCGTGTTAAGCTGGGCTCACTATTTTCTTTTCTTATTTTGTGTGTCTGTGCATGTAACTATGGTCACAACACTACAGAGAGGCAGACTGTGTTAAATCAGGTGAGCCGAGAGGCACTACAGGTTATTTCCGTGTGTGTGTGTGTGTGTGTGTGTGTGTGAGTGCGCGTGTGTTAGTTATGTAACGACAGTGGTGTGAGCCTGCCTGGCAGTAAACACTGAGGGAGGGACGTGAGAATGGAGCCCAGGAGCATGGCTGCGCTGTGAAACACTGCTGTGGGTCTTTAAAGAGACAGGCTGTTAACTTTGAAAAAATCCAACACAGCCAGAGTGCTACTTCCTGCAAGCTACACTTTCACTGCGTTTCCAGTGGCTGGTGGTACACTGTAGACAGGCTGTTTGGTTGTTCTGGGGAAATTCCTGCACTCGAGAGCCAGTTTGGTGTTTCCCCTGCTCACCTGATTCAGCCGGTGAAGATCTTCATAAATTGCTGATTAGTACAGTAAAGTGTGTCAGAGCAACAAACTTTTTTTTTTGAGCGGCTCCACTGTTTCTGAGCCGAAGGGAACCTCCCCCACAATACCACAATACCACTCTTTCTTTTCTGATTCTGCAACTTGGCCCTGGCCTATGCCATAATGGTCTAATGTATTTTTACAAATGAAATTATGAGCTTCAAAATGGTCTGTCGTAAAATAAATGGTGTACAGTAAACATCTAGACAATACACTCAAGCATTCTTTGACCCTTTTAAGATTTTTTTAAACGAAGTATTACTTTTTTGTATTACGATGTATTATACATTTTCGTTCAGTTAATCAATTTAATCTTGTAAGTATAGAGCAATATTAAAGTACAGTTTATAGTACTTTTCAAAGTGCATCTGCAACAGTTAGGGCACCCTGGTCAAATGACAGGAAGTTTTATTGATTTTCTAAGTGTAAATAAGTGTATCCTCTGTAGAGAACACATTTCTGTACATTTTAACACATGATTACTGTTAATTTGCTGAATTAATTTGAGCGTTTGTACTAATTTGCAACTGTGTATTGATGCAATGTGATTCACCTACTTGACTTTAAGCAAGCAGCTCAGTATTTCAGGCTTGCCTTGTTTTTACTTTTTTTTTTTTTTTTTTGAGATCAGCCAAATACTTTGGATTAATTTGGATAGGTGCCATCTCTACTAGCAAACTCACAACCTCACATAGAAACTGTGGTTCATTGTGGTCATTGATTTGTACCCATTTAACTCATTAAATTCAACCTCAAAGATAGTTATTTCAATCAATTTTGTCTCCGTGTCCCCTCCTTATTTTCACCTTCTCTCTTTTCAGAGATCGTTCTTTATTCGACTGACACGAGACAACAAGTCTGAGAAGTTCTTTAAGGTCTTCTATGAGCGGATGAAGCTCGCCCAGCAGGAGATCAAAGCCACCGTGACGGTCAACACCAGCGACCTGGGCAGCAAGCGGAAAGATGAAGACACCAACGATAAAGAGGCCCCCACCAAAAAGAAAGGTCTGAGAAGCATCCTCTAGTGAGACACTGACACCAGCAGTTAAATGAGAATCTCAGAAATCCCTGCATTAAAGAACTGTTGACTTTAAAATGGATGTGATTCATTCCAAACACATGCACAACTATTAGTCGTGACTTTAAAACACCTGTCTAATATTGTGTAGATCCCCCTCATGCTGCCAAAACAGTTCTGTCCTATTGAGGCAAGGACTCCACAAGACCTCGGAAGGTGTGCTGTGGTACCTGCACCAAGATGTTTCATGCAAGTGCTTTCATGGGTAGACAAGAAGAAGATTCTTTATTTGTCACATGCATAGTTTTACAAGTACAACACACAGTGAAATGCTTTCTCTGCATTTAAGTGAAGCAGTGGGCTGCCACCAGCGAGGCTTGTGTGGGGACGGTACCTTCCTCAAGGGTACATCAGCAGTTGGGATTCGAACCCCAACCCTCTGATTGCAGGGCCAACGCCGTAGGCCATCCAGCTGCCCCCCAAGGGACAACATAGGTGCTCTGACTGGTCCGTGGCTACACACATTGTGTTCTGACCCCTTTCTGTCTGAGCCAGCATGATTTTTTCCAGCAGTTTGTGCTGCAGTAGGTCTTCAGTGGGATCCAGATGGGCTGGTCATCACTCTCCATGCACATCTGTGAGCCTTGGGTGTTCATGACCCTGTCACTGGTTCACTAGTTGTCCTTCTGTGGAGTGCTTTTGGTTGGTTCTGACCACTCTATATGGGGAACACCAGTATTGTTGTTTTGGAGATGCTCTGACCCAGTTGTCTAGACATCCCAGTTTGGCTCTTGTCTAAGTCTCTTAGATCCTTACTCTCCCCCATTTTTCCTGCTTCCAACACATAAACGTAATGACCTTTCTCTCCCATCAGGTGACTATGTAACAACATCATCAGTGTTACTCACTCCACCTGTCAGTGGTTTTAATGTTGTGGCTGATTAGTGTCACTCCTAAGGCAAACTATAATGATAACAGTTAATTTGGTCCCCAAATTGTAATCTTCTATCTTCTTCTCCAGTGAAGGGTGTGGCTGTTGTCACAGGTGAGGTGCGTGAGCAGCTTCTGGAAGCTTCTACAGCTACAAAGAAGGCTTTTACGGTGTATCGGCGAGAGGTGGACTCAGATGAGCACCTGAGCGGCGGGGAGGTCCAAACAAGCTCGGCCGAGAAGAACCAGGATGAGAACGAGATGAGTGTCACCATCACCATCATGCAGCCCATCCTGCGCCTCATGCAGCTGCTCTGTGAAAACCACAACCGCGAGCTGCAGGTCAGCCACAGAACTTGTCTCAGTACCGACCCACTGTATTAGACAAGTTAAAGATAGTAGTGGTAAGGTAAAAGTAGTTAAAGACACTTTTACACAGTAGCCATATAAATTGTAATGAATTTTTAGCAATAAAAGCTAGAATACGCAAAAAAAGCCCTCAGTAATCACTAGAGGAAACCTAATGGAACCAAGACTATAAAGGAAAATAATTGCAGTTACAGTGAATGAGAATTTTTTTAGAGGGGTTTAATAAATAAATAAATAAATACAGGGGGTCCTCAGGTTCCTACAACAGTGGTGTAACCCTAATTGTTGTGTGAGTCAAAACTAGCCTAAGTTAGTAATGTAAAAAAGTAAAAAAAAATTGTAGATACGCATACTCCCTCACTCATACGGCTTTTCTGTGTATTCTTCTGCTGCGTGCCACTAAACTAGTTCGCCCACGTGAGCGTCATAAACTCGAAACACAGTATGTCGAGACCCTTGTAACTCGAGGACCCCCTGTATAGTGAAAATAGCAGTGCTGGCCAGTGCATACATTTTAGTTTTTTATTCATAAAAAGTGTTTTTTATTTTGTAGTATTTATGTCACCCCCTGATATTTAGTCGGCTTTGACCTGAGTCTTACAAAAATGTAAGCAAACAAGCATATAAATTTGGAATGTTTTGTATGTTCTCACAACACCTATAAACTCAATGATCTCTAGTCTCCATGGCTGTTATTCCTGAACCCTGCATGTTCTAATGTGTCCTGTAAATACCAGTGCACATCCTTTACATCCTGTTGACAAGTGTTTTTCTAGGGAGCTGTATGTTTTCCACTTCTCTCCAGAACTTCCTGCGCTGTCAGAACAACAAGAACAATTATAACCTGGTGTGTGAGACTCTGCAGTTCCTGGACTGCATCTGTGGCAGCACGACAGGAGGCCTGGGACTGCTGGGACTTTATATTAACGAAAAGAATGTGGCTCTAATCAACCAGACTGTTGAGAGCCTCACTGAGTACTGCCAGGGCCCCTGCCATGAGAACCAGGTGGGGTGTACTGATATATTTAAATTCATTTGTTAATTAATTCATACATGCATCCTTGCTACCAACATTCATATATATACCGCACTCTTGTCCTCATACTTACCATAAAAGACACTTTATATCATGTAACTTCCTTTAAATGTTTAGCTTAACTGAATTTGCTTCCACAGCACACACATTTTTTCCATTGTGCTCCTTTTAATGGAGGCTCCTCGTTACATAGTGGTGAAAGTACTGCGTCATTTAGTGATGAAGTTTTCCTCTCAAGTCTTCTTTCTTTGAATTTGTGCTTTAATGCCAAAACCACCAATGGCAAATTTTCACTGTTTCCTTCAGAACTGCATCGCTACCCACGAGTGCAACGGGATTGACATCATCATTGCTCTGATTCTGAATGACATCAACCCTCTTGGCAAGAAGAGGATGGACCTCGTATTGGAGCTGAAGGTGCACACTAAACATTTTAAGATGAATATTCAATTAAATAGGTACTTGAAGTCAAAATCCTGGCAGTTTACATGCTTGACACTCAGCACAAGGACTCACATGAACGGTGGCCAATTTTATGGAGTGATTCAGAATTTAGGCTTGTTCTGGAAAGATTGCTCCTATAGTTACGACAGCACTTAAGTTCTAATGCTAATTTGAAGCATGGCCTTGTGGTTTGCTTTGTCATAAACAACAGGCAGTAATTATCACCTTTTAAATTGCAGCTTTAAATTGCCTACAGTAACTCTGATTAGTTTAGAATAGATTAAATATAATACAAGGCTGTGTTTTAAGAAATAAATAAGTTGTTATTAGAAATATAGTACAAAGCAAAAAAATCATCTAGATCAGAGGTTCTCAAACTGAGGGCCATGATACAGAAGTTGCATCTCTACTAAGTAATTTTTTAATTTCATTAGTTTATTACATCTGCCTTGGCTGCATCTAGAAATGTGGTTATGTCATAGAACACCACCATGTTTTCTGTTAGATGATCAGCGCTAGACGAGCAAAGCAGAACATTTGGGGGTTTTTTTTTGCTGTTTTCAGGTTTTTTTGTTTTTGTTTTTTTGTTTGTTTTTAACAGGAGGCAAAAGTCATGTATTTTCTAGGAATGCACCGAAAAGATTTTTTTGGACTAAAACCGAAAACCGAAAGAAATTATTATTATTAAATTATCAAAAGAAAACAAAGACTGACATAGCCCATATAGTAACTGTAATCACTGGAAAAGTCTCTTGCCTTTTCAAAAACACAGACAGAAAGTGACCATTCTGTCATACGTGAACACACCACAGCACACAGTGTGAACAGCATGAAATTCAACCTCTGTATTTAACCCATTCACCAAGTGAAGCAGGGGGCAGCCAGGAACACAGTGTGTAGGGACGGTACAGTTGCTCAGGGTACCTCAGAGGTGCCCGGCAGTCTTGGGAATCAAACTCTTGACTTCCTGACCGCAGGGCGAACGCCCTAACCACTAGGCTACCAGCTGCCCTTGCAGTGGGTGTGCTCGAAGGGTCTTGCCTCTTCTGTGCTTCATACTCTGCATGGCGATCGGGATGTTTTGATTTAATATGATAAATTAATCCCGACGTTGAGAAAGTCTTTGTGCGCCTGCACCCGCTCCTCTCTTGCGTGAAATGAGGAAAAAACACGACGTGTCTGCTCTCGTTCCTCTATCTGAACATCAGAACCGGTCCGTGCTGTTCTCCTGTAGGTTCTGCCCCAGAGAACCCCGCAGCCCGCATGGATCAGCCTGCACTCCAGCCGGAATGGGGCTCCGAACTCCGGCGGCTCTTTAGAACCATTCACTTCAGACCGATCAGAGAAACCGACTCAGAAAGTCTTTGTGGATGCACCCCCTCTAGAAATTTCGGCATTGCGCATTTTACAAACGGCTTTCCGTGTGTCTTTCTTAGATATATCGAAATGCGCCCACACGGCAGACATGCTGACACTAATCCAATCTGGTGCGTGCGTGCTGCGGTTGCGTCATCATCATCACTGTTTCGGTCGCGTTAAAGTTTTCGTTGGCCGAATTTTCGGTGCATCCCTACTAATAACTGTTTATGTGTTTGCCTTAAATAACTGATTCATTTCACTGGTGATACCATGGGAGGTCCCAAGATCGTTCCATCAGTTTAACTGATGGAGCTGGAACATTGGAATTTTTAAAAATGTTTATAACTTTTTCACAGGCCACAAAATTTGCTTAGTCTTTTCTAAAACTGTCACAAAAGATCTTTAGGCTAAGCCTGTTTTCTGGTTTTTTTTTATTATATAGTAACTTTATTTTAATTGCACCAGCCAATACATAAAAAGTTTAAGTTTTTGGGGGAGGAACATTACAAGTAGAGTAGGAGGAAGTGAAATAATGGCAAGTGGTCTGATGCTAGCTGGCCAGCTATCCCATCCTATCTACTTACTAATGGTTGCTCCCTGTACCATAAACTAAGCTACACCAGATCTCCAGAGAACTACCCAGCATCCGTTCAGAGTTTGTTGCATTTTTGTTTGGTTTACTGAGATGTGGCTCGGCAACAATGTTGAGAGGTGGCAATACAACTGAAAGGGTTATTAGCGTTTCAATCCAACAGAAACGCAGCTATGTCTGGTAAGACCAGGGTTGGGAGCTTGCGTGTCTATGTCAACACTGAATGGTGTTTGAACGCTGTGCTAGTGTCTTGCTAAATGCTGCTGGAGTTTGTGACTGTCAGATGTAAACCATTTCAATGCGAATTCACTGCAGTGCATTTAGTCGCGGTGTACATTCCACCCAGCGCTAACACAACACACTGCGCAAACTTTACAGAGCCGTAAGTGGAATTCAGAATTCACACCCAAATGCACTTCCTTCAAGATGTGCTGAAATCACTTCTACGCATGGTTTAAGGCACGAAACGACAATGCTGTGTCATCTGCCCCCAGTCATCAGGTGTTTTGCCTGACCATGGCTGATGTGAGGAGAACTCTGCTCAGAGCTAGCCCACGAAAGCTGCCGGATCAGACAACATTTGTAGCTGAGTACTCAGAGGATGTGCAGACCAGTTGGCAGACCAAATACACCTTCAATATCTCTCTAAGCACAACTAACATAATACCTGTACCCAAGAAGGCAGTGTCCTGCCTCAAGGACTATCATTCCATCACACTTACCCCATCATCAAGTGCTTTGAGAGGCTCATCATGAGGCAAATACAATCACATATCATCCCAACTGATCAATGGATGATGCCCTCACCACCACCCTTCACCTGGCCCTCTCCCATCTGGACAAAAAGGACACTTATGTGAGAATGCTGTTCATAGACAGCATTCAGCACTTTCATTCCTACACAACGGATAGAAAAGTTGAGACTGCTGGGCTGGAATACCACTCTACCACTCTGGACCCTTTGTGACTGGGACACATCAGTCTTAGATCCACAACTGCGCAGCAATGCACAGCTCATACCATGGTGGATTTGATCAGTGGGGACATCAAGGTTGGACATCAAGGTTGAATACACAAGGGAGGTGTATTAGCTAACCAAGAACCTGAGTCAGCCAAGAGTCAGCTAAAACATGTGGCATATTGCATGCCTATATCCCACAACCATTTTGAGTTGTTTCATTCTCAAACAAATTTGCTTATGTTGTTTGATTTGTTTGATTTGTCTACTGCTTTAAAATCTTATACAGAAACAAGTGTTGCTCTTGTTTCACAGTATTGACGGACAGAGGAATAAGTCACAAGAAATGACTCAATATTTTGTTGAATCTTCTGAAAATGTGCAGGGCTACAGTAAAGTAAAATACTTTTTGAACTTCTTGAGCTTCTGCTGAGGCTCTGTGCTGCTCCCAGCTGCAGGCCAGGCTCTGATTGCCTCTGATTTGGGTTAAGTGATTATTACCCCGCTGTGGTTTGGGAAGAGACGCTCCCACAGGCTGGAAACAAGATAGCGCATACAAATCTCTCACTCGCACAAAACACTATTGTGCATGTGTATGGGTATAGGGGATGTTTAGATACATGGCTGCAGGCACACGTGACCACATTACATCAATGTAAAGTCAAGGAACCTTCAAGCAGGAACAAAAGGGAGTCTCACATGATATCTGAGGGAGAAAGTGAAAACAAGATACAAACATTTATATACGACCAAGAGTTAAGCTGTCCCTTACTGTTTAATTCTTTATTTTTTTACAGCAGGCTAGGGTGAACAAAGTGCACATTCTGTTATTCTTCCATCCTCCTCTCCCTACATAAACTGTGCAGATTTAGAGCTAAAGTTTCATCGTCTCCCCAGGGACCTGCATTAGAACTGCTTCAGTTCTAGCCACTACTCATTGGCAGACACAGGGGATGGACTACTACATCTTAATCAAATCCTTCTTTCTGCCAGATGCTCAGACAATCCAGCGTGCATAAAGCCTTGAACCAGTATTAGTTCCATCATTTTATGACTTATTTTTTATAGACAGTTGACACAATTTTGTGACAGACAATCAGAAAATTATAAACATTGCTTATATGATGAAAAAATAAGAAGGAAAATGACAAAATGTATTATATTATTTTGCAATAACAACATATTTGTGTTGATTGTCCCAGTTTGTCACAGTCAACAAAAATGACTTTTCAAAAAAATAGCAAGCATATTTGGCATAGCAAAGGCTGCAATTTCATTATATATATTAAATAAGATAAAACAGACTGGTCTATTTAATAAACAATGTACAGGTCAGCTGAGAGAAGAAAAACTGCAACTGATACACAAGCATACTAGAGCTATAGAGAAAACCTCCAAAATATTATTAAAATGGCCAACAAACTCCTGGGTTCACATTAGTGGCAGAAATGCTACTGTGAACCTTTCAGCAACATCAAAACCAAATTCTGTTGGGTACGTATAGAGGAAACAAGCATGCAAATGTCTGGAAAACTATTTTATAAATACATAGTAATATCAATATAGAAGAACACCGTTCCTAATTCACAGTAACTATAGAAAGAAATGTCATGTGTTAGGGAAACATAGTAGTCTCTGTACCCACCGCAAGCATTGTTACTGGTCATGTAGCTAAACATGGCCATAACAGAATGACTTCAGAAGTTTATTGAAACATATTTTCTATTTATGGGCTACAGTAACGGGTTGGCTAAGCATTTCAAAGGAAAACTGTGGAAACATGGTGATGTAACTAAACTGTGGTTCTATTTAGTTACTGCACGCAATGCATTTGGAAGTAAACAATATTATAGAACACGTTATTATATTGTTTAATATGTTCTATTTTTTAATTATTTATTAGGAGTATTTTATATTCCTATTATAAATATGTTGCTATTTTATTTAATTTTTACTCCAATAAAAGTTACAATATTTATGCTGACAAATAAGTATGCATCTAAGTGAGCAAATAGAAATATGGACAATTACTTAATTAATTATTGTAACATCCTGTCCCATTTTCCCAGGTTTCATGGGGCTTTTATTTTGACACTTCTGAGTTCCCCCAGTCTTAATCCTCCCTTTGGTTTGTCCCATGGTTAGTCTCACCTGGCCTTTGTTTGTCCATTTATTTAAGCTGCCTCCTCAATGATGCAGATATGAGTCTACCCTAATGCTACTCACTCTTCTACCCTTCCAGCCGTTCCCTGTTGTTATTGTTGTGTTTATCTGTTTATGCCTTTCTGGTTTTCAGCTATTGCCTGGCTCATGCTCCCCTGTGTGTCCTAGGTCTCTCTGCTGTTTATATCTGCTCCTTCCTGGTCCCAGTGTTCTGGTTCATGTCGGCCTTTCTGCTCAGGACCAATTGGTCTACCCTCACTGCTTGTGGCTGCCTCGAGCTGTGGGTTTACATGGTGTGCGGGCCTCTTTCATCGGGAGCAAGAGGCCTGCCGTCCCTATGCACAAGGCAACCCAGTCTAGACTTTTCTCTAATGTGGTTCCCCCCTGGTAGAATGAGCTGGTTAAGCCAATAAGAGCAGCAGAATCTTCAAAAACCACCTGAAGACTCATCTGTTCAGAGAACATCTCCTCTCCTTCTTGCATTACTCTTACATAAAGATTTAGCAATTAATGAAACTTGAATTTTTCCTCACATTGTAAGTAACTTTGAATTGAAGAATCTGCCAAATGTAATGTAATGGTAAAAGGTCTGTGTGGTTGTGGGGCCTCCTCACTTGGTGGGCCTCATCAGGTGGGTGTGGTTGCCCCAAAGATGGGGGCCTTGTTAGGAGCCACACATGGTTGCTAGGCCCTCTCATCAGATGGGCACCTCCTGAGGGATTCATGGCCCTGCCTATCTGTGAGCTTATGGCCCCCTGGGTGGCTTTTTGGTGTAGACCCACATGTCGGTGAGGTCCTGGGACATAGCCTCGCCGGTGTGAACTGTGTCGGTGAGGTGTTGGGCGGGCCTCTGGTCCTGGGACAGCCTTGCCGGTGTGGACTGTGTATGTGTCTTAGTAAAACCTGTATTGCCTCTCTGTGCTTTCAGAAAGAATAGTAATCTGCCTGTTCAAGCCTGTGTTGGTCCTGGCATCAGCCATTGCGCCATATACCCTTTTCTCCCTGTTTTCTGCAATAAACCTTGTTTCACAGCTCCTCCTTGGGCGTCCCATGCTCTACACCCCCTATCTACATGATGCGCACAATTTGTTTGTGTGCTCAAAGTTTTTAAGGAATTTATGCTGAATTGAATTTTGTTGAGATATGAAGTGTTCTATTTAACAGTAGGTTAAATTGCATTCCAATATATAAACAGTGCTGTCAAGGAAATGACAGCTCTAATGAGTAACAGACTTTTGCTAAATGTGACTAGAATTAATGATTAAACACTAACAGGCAATCAGAATATAAACGAAGACAGCTTTAACACTTATTATATTTTTCAGCTGCATACAGCTGGACATTAATGGCATTCATAATTTGTATTGTAGCCATCTTGATCAGTAACTTTCCAAAATTAAAGGGACAAATCACATGTTCTCTCCTCTCACTGGTCTGTTTATCAACATCTAGTGTCTGCTCTTTAAAACCCAAGAATTAGTTACACATGGCTCTCATAGAACACATACTACACAGAACACACAAAGCTATAATACACATAGCCTACCATTCATACCACCCTCTAAGATGGCATATTTAATATTAGCACTGGTATACATTTGCACAAGCATCTAGCAAAAAAAGTCACATTTTTCAAGCATATGCCAAATGGTATAATAAGGCAATGTTTACAAGAAGGATTTTCTCACATGGTGGTAAATGCAGGTATGTGTTAGTAACAAATGTGCCTTAGATCAGTAATGTTGCTCTAGTACAGCATGAGGATGATGAGTCACTCATTACGGCTCATGCTGGCACTGAGGGGGCTCTATCTCTGGCTCTCAAAACAAGGCTACTCCAAAGAGAAAACATCAGCTGGGGGAACAGTGCAGGACCACCAGGGTGACTCTCTCCCTTCATATTTGTTTAAACTTTCACGGCTTGGCTCAGGTTCTCCAGGGCCATCTTTCACCCTTCAGTTTTCCCCTCCTTCGCACCCAGAGCCAGCAGGCAGCGGAAGCTTCTTCCTCCTTCTGACCTCACCAATGATGCTGACCTCTGGCCTCTGGTCACAGAAGATCCCCGACCCTGCCACCTACTCCCACCAAGGCAAACTGGCTCTGAGCCATGCTAACAGCCCTGCACATGCTGGGAGGGCTGCAGAGTGCTACGTCACCCAAGGAGGAAGCAACTCCATCTGTATTTGCCACCACTGTGTTCGGCCACTTCAAGTAAATTGAATACATTTTCAATTGAATTTACATTGCCTAACTTACATGAATGCCTAACTTCACACTCATTCACTAATAACACTTCAGCAAACAATGCCGTTCATCATGAAATCACAAAGATACATATAAAATATCTACGCACATGTTTTTCTGCTACATTTTAGACAAATTTTAAGAGAAGTATAAATGGCATAAAGTACTGGCATAAAATTGCTTAAATTCGGTATGAGGAGGTACAAGTTTTGTAATTACTATCATACCAGCATGTCAAAAATAATCGCAGTGATAGTTCATTTATATAAGGACCTGTCCTTTAATGATGATTTCAGTACAACTGGTTTGCCTTTAAACAAAGGTTTTCTATATTCATCCACAGTTTGGATTTTAAAAATAACGGGCTAAAACTGCACTTTAAACACCTTAACCTATTTTTACAATTTATTTTTAGTGAACTATTTTAGAAAAATTGATTATTGATAGTACAGCGACCCCCAACCTATTTTGTGCCACGGACTAGTTTCATGTAAAACTACATTTTCACAGACCGGAATAGATACAAGTAAAAACAAAGTGTGTTTGTTTTTTCCTCATTTTTGCTAGCTTGAAGGCAAATTTTCTGATGTACCATATCACATGGCTGAGACAAGCGTGTTTTTTTTTTTTTTTAAAGATCTTTCAGACTCTGATAATCAATAAAATATTTTTATTCTGTCTTTTTGTGCAGCCCGGTACCAAATGACTCACGAACCAATACCGGTCTGGGCCCAGTGGTTGGGGACCTCTGGTCTAGTATACAAATTTCTGTCAAATTATTTGAAATATTAAAATACTTATTGTAGCCAAGCCTCCAGCACTTGCTGGCCTGCTTCAGGGTTTGCAGACTGGGATAAGTGAGAAATAGTGAAAGCTGGAGAGATGGATGAGCACTCACGGTGGCCAGTGCATCTGGAGGCCTAATGCTGAGGCGTTAGGGGAGGCATTGAGGAGCGCAGGCCGGAGGAGCCAGAGGCAGGCTGTTGTTTTATCTTCCCCTGCGATTCCCCCACTGGCCGTTTACACCGGGCCATTAACGGATCGCACTCAAAACATATTTGGGTCATGATGTCATGAGCCACCAGCACGGAGGAACATGTTTTATGGTGCTTGCAGTCAAAATACAGACCAGGATCCACATGTGTGAGGTAGGATCCCCCCCCTGCTCTTTAGCTTCATTCACACCCATACTCACTCTCTCCCTCTCTCTCTTTCCTTCTCACTCCTCCAGCACACAGGCTGAAGAGATGTTGCCGGGAAGGAAAAGTGAGAGATGCAGCAGGCTGTCTGGACTTAGGACGGAAAACTGAGGCATGGTTTATGGTCTGTGCTCCCTGTCCTCCAGTAAAATTCACACCAGAGCTTTTCCAGTGGAGCAGCATCACCAACCTCCCAGCCAATGATAACAGGCTGACGCGCGTGGAGAAGCAATCCAAACACATCAGGAGAAGCTCTCCATGGCGGAAATGCCTGCAGGCCCCTTTTTCTACATCATCTCTCTTTCCACAACCTTCTGAGGCTCTACCACACACACACACAGACACACACATACACAGGGATCCCCATTTTGCCTCCCTGTTAATGACTTGCAGCACTAATTTAACCATGTGAGATTCCAGCCGCTCTTTCACAGGATACAGGATAAAAGCACCTCATTATTTCATGAGCTCCTCTTAAGGAACGTAGGTTTGCACGATTAGATTGTTGCTGATGAGGAAGAAAAAGTAAGAAGTGCACAAAATACAAGATGTTGCTCTGTAAAAAGCAACAGTACCCCCTAAAAAAGGGAACTTACCTCTAACCACCAACTCACTAACCACAAAAGAGAAACTTCAATCAAAAAGGGGAAGAGTCCAGGCATTCCATTAACCCCAAACAAACAGAGGAACATGATTGCAGAAAAAGACAGTAAATTCAGAGGTAACACGCAACATCATAAAAAAAAAAAGAAAACAGAAACAATATTATAATTAAGCAGGCTGCATGGAATTCAAGAATTTTTGGACATCCTCACAGCCGAGACAACAGGGCCATCTGTAGCTTTCCCACGCCACAGTAAATCACTGCACTACAAGCGCTGAGAGGACCCAGAGCTCGCCCACAAAGACACAGAGCGGAAAAACACACGTGTGTGTTCTCTCTCCTCCCCCCCAAATTCAAGGTAACGAGTGATTTGCACAGTTAAATCAAAAGCAAGTGCATGCAAAGTGAATTTTGATGTTGCAAGAACGACATAAAGGCCCTTAAACATGCTTCGCATTAGAGATATAAAAGGACACTTTCATCCACTCGCCTTCCTCTCACACAAAAGCAGGTCTAACAATGGAGAAAAATCCTGTTAGTCATAAAATCGTGCGTTCAACTAATGTACCAAATGCTTACCACATTACTGTTATGATTCATGTTAGTCAGTACTGGACTTGGATTATATATACACTCTGATGTCTGCCTGCAAAACAGGAATAAACTGCACAGGCCTTCCAACCACTGCTTGAAGTGCGCTTATCTTTAGATTTGGAGCTTATCATTCTCACTGATCTCTCCCTCGCTTTCTCACACACACACACACACACACACACACACACACACACACACACACACACACATACATCCACCACGCCAACCACCCACACATACATACACACACACACA
>JBBIGA010000001.1:43833691-43845623 GCA_037576975.1 Alestes dentex | reverse complement strand
ACACACACACACACACACACACACACACACACACACACACACACACACACACACACACACACACACACACAGGACCACAGCAGTGCCGATGTGTGGGAGGCAGCCTGCACGGCCCTGAACAGCTCTGTCTATGTCAATGTTAAACCGATTCTGACAGAGCGATGCTAGCAGAGAGGTGGGCCCTCATCGTCCTTCGTCCCCTCCTTCACTCTGTTGCTTTAGGAGATCCTATCGTTCCTCCGCAGACTAGATTTCTTGGGTGACTTCAAAGCTTGTTCACTAAGTGTTTAGAAGAATGCGATGGAAACAGGAAAATAATGTTCTGATTTCTGTAAACTTTATAACATCTGCTTTTGCTTAACGCTGGTGCAGCTCCGAGCAGCGCCTCTACTCTGCTCTTCGCTCAAGACGTTTTTTCCCACAGTTTAAAAAGCACCTCACACGCTGTGCTGAATCAAAGGACCCAGAATGGCAGAGCGAAAAGCAGTAACACACTCCTTACAGTTAAGAAAAAACAAACAAAAAAAAAAAAAGACAAAAGAGTCACAGAAAATCCTTTGACGCAAGGGTCAGTTTTAAAAGTAGCGTCCAAATTACTTGCAGCAAAATTTGATATACTAAAACACATAGACGAATATTAGACAAAGATGAATATTTATGGTTATCTGTCTTGGGTCGCCTCCTGCTAACGTTTTCATTAAAATTCATGCAAACACAAAATGATTAGTGTGGACATCACCATCACAAACACACACACACACAGTGTATTGCAGTTTGTAAGTGTACTGCAGTTTGTAAAACCCTGAATAAAAATTATTTGTTCTCAATTTTTAATATCTATTTTAATGTGGCACTGTTGCAAGTTTTTTGTCTTTTGGCTTTTCCAAATGTCAGAAAGAAATATATATTGCCAAACATTGAATATTTAATTTAACATCATGGCATTATCTTTTCCCCACATCACACACCCTTAACACACATACACACACAAACACAACCTTCATGCATTGCATGTCACAGACTGACTATCTTTGACAGTCACAAAAAGTCCCATTGCAATTTGTGGGTCTGTCTCCTCAAGTTTAAAAGGTAGCATGACAAGACTCTTGTATACACACACACACACACACACACACACACACACACAAACACACGCACATGTACACAGGCACACACACGCATGCACACACAAAACCCGGAGCCTGAGGGTTTCTTCTCCTTTCCCTAACTCAATCATGCTCAAGTTTCACTCTCGCCCATCCAAGCACAACTCACTTCCTCCTCCGAACTCCCCCCCAACTTAAACCACAACCATCACAAAGCTGCTCACTCCAGCACACAGAATCATGACCAGCACTGTCTAAATGTGATGGCTTCATCACAAGCTTTGAGAGGTAAAACTGGAACTGGGTAAAATTGTTTTGGGGGTACATTGCACCAAAACCAAGAAGAAGGCAGCAATAGTTTGCCTACTTTTAAATAAGTCTCCATATATCTTTTAAGAAGCACTACTTGAGAGATGGAAATTAAAGGGAGATGCTAATCTGACAAATTGTGAGAACAGATCTTTGCCCAGAGCTTCCTCCACTTTGACCAAGACCTCAAAGTGAAAAGAAACATCAGTATGGTACGAAAGTGCACTGACAGTAAGAGAGGTGCCCAGTCACGGACATCCAGAACAATATCAGGGAATTAATCTGACATCAAACTTCAGCATCCTCCCTCTATTCTGCTCTCTGTCATCATCCAACACATCCATTCAGATCCATCTCAGTGCTGCTGTCTGCAGATACTGTTGTATGCTATGTGTCTGTGTTTCAGGGTAATAGCTAACAGCTGGCTTGTACTGTGCTCCCTCTCACAGCGTGTTATACATTTTGCCAAGCTCCATGTTTCTCAAGGGCAAGCAGGTTGAGCAGGTCAAGCGTGTTGGACACTTAGGTTCAGTATAGTGTGCTAGGCTCTATGTTTTGTAACTGAACACAGAGATGACATGAGCATATCTTAAATCCATGAAAGAAAACAGGAGAGACTCCAATCTCCCTTATAATAAGATACGTTTTTATCTTATTGCAGGTCATTAGAGTGGACACCAGGAGCGAGTGTGTATGGAGTCAGCGGTTGGGAGGTAAGGTCCAGGCCTGGCGGCCTACAGGCTACAGGTCGAAGCATTTCAGAAAGTCATTTCCTCACTTTCCTGCAGCAGGAAAAACAGCAGACCAGGGAAAATAAACGAGGGGGGAAATGAGTGAAAACAAATTAAGGTGAGCGACACTGATAGAACGGATGCCACCAGCTATGCACTACGAATTAGAAGGGAAAAATGAACAGTATGAAAGTTTAGTTGATGCCAAGGGAGCAGGACAAGTGATGAAAGCTTCTGAACACTAGAAGTCTTTTATAAGCTGGAGTGATCCACTCTGTGATCACAGACACACATGGTCCTGATTTCTAGTTAATCAGCTGTATGTGTTGGTAAACATGACATTTATGCAAAGATTGCAACCACTCCTCCCTCCTGATGGTTAAAATTCTTCTCTGATACTATAATTAGGCATGTCACAGAATGATCTGAACATAAGAACACGTTATCCTCAACTTATTGGGAGTAGCATGTCACCAGAAGCCCAAATAAAATACTCACATGACTGCAGCAGTCACAATTGATTATATTAGTAAGCAAGTAATCTGCCAATTATTTACAGTTTAAAATAACATTTTGTTTAGTTTAACCATTTAGACTTCAACATCTCGCACACTGGCTTAGTGAGGGCAACTGAGGGGCCGAGAGTAAACTGAAAGAGAGATAAAAAGGTTATATTATTGGTTTAGCAATATATGTAGATATATTGGAAGCTATGATATGTCCCTTTGATTCAATACAAACTGGAAACAAACACTATCAAACGCTTGATAGTGTTTTGTCCCGGAGGAAATTGTAATAAAGTTTTCTGATTCTGATTCTGATTGCTTAGTCATCAATACTGAACAAGAGTTATGTTAGTTAGTTATGTTAGTTTCAATTGAGGTAAAAATTAAACTTGTTTATGTGTTTAGTAAACCAATATAAAGTATGAAAACAAAGGTTTTGAATATTTATGCACTGAACATTTATTATCACTGCTATTTAGGTAGACAGATTCCTATCAGATTCCTGTCTCCATATCTGAGAGGTTTCTTCCTCCAGGCTATTAGGTTTCTAAACATGGACGTGCCGATTTCACTTTATAGTCATGATCATGATCAGTAATCAGTATCCATGCATTTATCTTTTGTTCATCTACTACCCATCCATAGTACTATGTTGCACCACTCAGTCACTTTCATTGAACACCATACTAAATTGTTTTTTATTACCATTATTTTTTATTACTATTATTTATACCTTTTTTTTACATATTTATTATTATTTCATATTATCATCTTGCACAATCTAGAAGCTTAGCATTTCACTATATATAACTTATCTATATTGCACTGGATAACTTTGTATGTGACAAAGTTCTTGAATCTTGAATCTTGATACACAGCATATCTGACCCATCCAAATGCAATTTGACTGCGGCATTTCTCCTGAAACAGCAATAACAGAAATTTATGTTTGTTTTATGTATATAGATTGAAAAATAATAGATATAAAGTCAGAGTGTATTGTACAGTTTCAGATAAGAGCTGGCTAAGCTTAGAGCTTAGAGTGTCACAACAATCATTAGCCTAGCATCTTCAATAAAATTACATTTTGAAATGTTGTCTGTGTGGTATTCTTATTTATTAGAATACAAATATAATGTTAGGGAAAAGAAACTGGACCAGGAGATCCTTATATACTATAATAGTGCCTCATTCAGCACAAACTATTTCATTGTGAAGTGGCCATCAAAAAAACACCAGTGTCACTCTGTCCAATCAGTCTGCCTGCCCCCAGTCATCCATGCACCTACTGCCTCAGAGTCTTACTTCCTGTCCCTTCCATTCACTACAGTGATAAATGAGCCCAAGCTCCATTCAATTACACCCCAAGTGCGAAGAGACAAGAACAATGGAAGCTGGCCTGTGCAGTGTGGCGTGGGCCCACTGCATTCTTAGTGACAATTTAGCCTAATTAGCATCAACTCTTGCCCCATCCATCATACTCCTCAAGAAACATAAACAAACTGTCAGCTCTAGCGTAACAAACCGATCGCCCAGCTACTTAACACAAATTATTCTTACATGAAACGCCGCTTCTCAGGCAACCTTCCCCCCTCCAGGCCATCTGGGGGAACGGAGGGCTATTAAAATTGAAGACATATGTTCCAGTCAAGTTCAACTCCCCAGACTGCTGCGGCTGATACGGTGACAGTTTAGCCTGGCTGAAAGGGATGGAGGGTGAAATGTGGGGAGGGGGGTAGCAGAGGATACAGACTGCTCAGGTAATACTCAGACAGGTAAGACAGGAGTCAAACACTGAAAGCTCGGTTGATGTTGACACTCTTTCCTAGACAGATGAATTACAGAATGTGCATTGGTAGGAGAAAAGGTTTGAAGTTCAGAGCTCTCCGGCAGGCAATTCGGGAGCAGAAAATGCAGAAGAGGCTGCTACTTAATGAGATCATAAATAGTTTGTCAAACTTTTATTTCTCAAAAAGTGCACATGAACAAGGTGATCAAAGACTTTAAATAAAACGACGGTAAAGCTCCTTAAGAAATACATTCCATCAGCAATTAGTTTGTTGTGAGGAAGTATTTAAACGGTTACTGCTTTGAGCTAGGCTGCATTAGTGCGAATGGCACACTATCAGTGACGAGTGTTTCACTTCATTTAAAGCAGAGGAAAAATAATCATCACTTAAAGACGCCAGACAGTGTTTGATCAAGTTTAAGCAGATCCATTTCATCTTAATTTTAAACACTATCTAGGCATTCTTAAGAAATACCAAAACAAAATGTTAAAATGTGCCTCTTATTTAGGTTCCAATTTGTGGTTTCATTAAACTTCAATTAAGCACATTCTTTTTGCTCTTATCTTCTCTGTTACAATCAGTAATGGGAGGCTTGCTAGTAAACAAAAAGAAACTAAATGGCAATAGATGGAATTAACTGTAAATATTTATGACTTCGAGGCTATACGACACAGAGCGATTTAATACCTGTGCAGTTAAATCAAGTTATGGCGTACTTGGGAAATGTCAAGCACAACTGAACTCTCCCACCATGTTGAGCGCTCTTTAATTTGTCGATTTTCCATTTCCTTTTTGATGTTATGCGGCGTGTGAAATTCTTCGCTAATTAACTAGGAAGTTTGGCAGGAGAGGCATGTTATTTTTAGTGGGCCAATGGCAAACCTCATTCATCCCAGCCAAAAAGAAACTGTGCTAGCTCAAGAGTGACAAATACACCCTGTGACCCTCCCCCAATGCACAGAAAGCTAAACAAAAAATGCAATGGAACCAAACAAAATGACAGAGTGGTGTTCATTTTTCTTTCCCTCCCAAAGTGATTTTATTCCACAGTAAAAACACCACACAGCACAGGAGGAAGGGGAGGGGGGAGTGAATAAGACTCAGGAGCTCCTCTGACAGCTATCTTGTGGAAATGTGGGATTCCTTGCCAAGGTGAGAGTGGAAGGTTATTCTAATCAAGTTAATTCTCTGACAACGCCAGGATGATGTCATTTGCTGTTTGCTCATTAGCCATTCCTGGTTTATGGCCAAGAATAATTTGCATTCAGTCATGAGGGCAAATATGAGCCTTGTGCTTTTTCTCTTTCTGTTCTGACTCGGGGAAATTACACTCAGATTAGTACGATGTGAAATAACGAACAAGGGGAAAATAATCTGCTCTTCTAGCATGACTAATAAATGGACTGGCTCTGTCGTTTAGGCAGCCCAGTGCTTCAAATGGAATGACGTTTGATTTACCCACACGCAAAATGCTCATTTCGCTCTCATTTTTCCTACACTGCTCCATTTTTCATGCAGCCTTTCTTCGCTTTTCAAAGACAGTTCTTTCAGCTGGGCTCCCGTGATGACGGATAACACTTATGTGCTGTTTAGCTTCTAAAAGCTTCTGGTTTATAAAGTTTAGACCTGCTCTGGCACCGATGCATCACCCATTTACATGTCATCGGCGTGACACGGGGCCAGACCTTGCCAGATCACCACCCTACTGATCAACCTTTCTCCTTATTCTGCAAATCTTAAAAATCTTAAAGATGCTGCACAACAAACATCTGAATGCATCCCAGACTGTAATGTATTCCTGTTTTCTCCCTACTCTACTCTACTCAAGAGTCTACTCAAAATTATATATGAAGACAAATTAATATGAAAAATATTGATCTTTTTTATAAATGTCTTTCTGTAGAACTGTTTTAATAAAATTTCGTCATGGACATCAATTACGGGACATTGCATTAGGGCGCATGAGGGTGTTCACACTGAGTGACCAGGCCGGAAGAGAACTATACAGATATTTGGGGAGAGGACAGAGGGAGTTTGAAGTTCAGGTGCTGCTCATCTGGCAGAGCTCTCAGAGGTTGACTCTGGGCGAAAGAAAACAAACCCTGATACACTTCCTCACAAACTATTTTCCGCAAGCTGGCTGGCCACCACTGCCCCAGCACCTGGAAGTTTGGCTTAAAAATGACACTGCCTCTTCTGCAGACTCTTTGGTAATTGCCACTGAGGTCATTTTTGTAACCCTCTCTCTAGCTGTTATTGGGTTTCAGGAGAACTCAGTATTTTGCAGTAAATAATAATAATAATAATAATAATAATAATAATAATAATAATAATAATAATACTTATTATTCAGGATCCATCAAGCATTAATTTTTGTGTCAAACTGAACAACTATGCACATTTCACCATTGCTCTTTAATAGGTCTTAAAGGTATTTTAAATACTTAAACAAAAATCAATTGCCTATTTAAAAAAGTAATGTTGTACATTAAAAGTAAGAGGCAACTAACTGTTTACTACAAGTATGTCTTCAGATTCTCACAATTACTGCGACAACAACAATAAAAATAATCATAATGAAAACAATAATAACAACAACAACAACAAAATTTATTATAATAATAATAATAATAATAATAATAATTGTTGTTGTTGTTTTGTTGTTGTTATTATTATTATTATTATTATTATTATTGTTATTATCATTATCTGAAACAGACTCCAATGTTCCATTACATTCTGCATTGCATAAATAACTATTTTTGATATCCTAATACATATACATGAAATTATATCTAAGTGGGTGGGTTAAAAAAAAATTACTAAACAAAACATTTCCTCAAGCAATCAAAACACAAACAGACCCAAGAAAACTGCAGCGACCTGCATATAATCACAGTAAGACATTTCCTCTACAGCGAGCCCTTACCATTCACTCAGAGCCATTTATAAACATGTAGGGGGACAAACAGGGAAAGCACGGGCAATGTCAGCCTGCATTGGTCTGGATGTGGGCTGATAAATTGGTGGCTGCTGCAAATTGCCCCTTGGGCACCATTCATTCAGCCGAATGCAGCAGAGAGGGCCATTTTCAAAAGCACCCCAGAGCTCAGGCACGCATGAGAGAGCCTGACACCAGGGCCATTCTGGATCCGGCTCAACATGGGCGGTGATGGGCTCCCAGAGAGGAACAAGTGGTTTCAGAGAAGGAGATATATCTTTGATCTCATCTTCTCTACTTTAACCCAGATGTTCAAAAAGACACACACACACCTGCTTAGAAAGTGGATACTGTGTGAGCCACACTTGCTGCACAGTACAGTACAGGAGTAAAAACTATAGCGTCTACAGATAACAGCCAGTAACTACTTTTTGTTGTTTTTCCTTACAGTGCACATTAAGAGATGAAAAGAGATTTTACTGTAAGTAATACTGACCCATTTCTATTGGTCTGTTTTTTCCACAAAAATTTATGTTAAAGCTGCATGCGGTGTAAAAAATACAATAGAAAATAAAAGATTTTGACATGAAAGCTATTAGTTAGTAAAATACTCATAAGATTTTTTAAATGTTTTTCTCCCCTTTGATCATGTGGTTATTTGAAAATAATCCCACATAAATGCACACTGGTTTTAGTTAGAGAGACATTCAAAACATTTCAATGATGCAGTGGCTTGTTCTTCCATTTATAGCCATTTGTCTCAATCCCCGCTCCTCTCATTCTGCTCTGTGGAGAGAGTCTGTGTGCCCTGCCAAAGAGGTTTTTATCGAAAAAGCATCTGTCATATCTCATCACAAACCTGTGTCGCCCAGCTCTGCCTCTGTCAGTGGACTGATAACTTAACCTTTCCACGGTCTGCACTTCAAAACACCGACACAATCCCAGGACTCCCACCCTGTGTGGTCCACGCTCTTCGCTCCACTGCTCTCTGAATGAATGCTCCATTCTGCAAGATCGAGCACAGGATAGAGACACCTGCCATTTTTCTCGTTTGTCTGTCAAAGCTATTCCTGTCGTCAGAGCAAATTCTCTGCATTCGCAATAACAAAACTTGTTTATGTGTCACATAACACTGTGGGAGATTCCCTGAACATCAGTCACAGTACTAGACAAACTGTAAAACTTTCAAGATTATACACAATCAATAGAATTTTCCATCCCCTCTAAAACCTGTAGATCATCTCTTTGATTTAAAAAAAATAATTAAAATGTGAATGCATTTTTTTTTTTTAAGTTTGCCCCCAAAAGAGAAATTCTGAAATACAGACATTTCTAGGCATTGATTAGCCAAACACAGGAACCTGTGGCAGGAACAAACTATTAACATTTTCAAAGCATTATCATCATAATTTCCTCATACAAACGCAATTAACATAGTAGTTTCCTGTTACACTGTCACATCCCTGTCCGTTATTATTATTTCTAGTAGGCCTATCATTTACTGCTAGATAAATATTCACCACAGGAAGTTTTTCTAATTTTTTCGCTCTGGGGCAATCATGGCACATGATCCCCCACATTTAAAGTCATCTCAATGCAAAACATTTGGAAAGTGTGGAATGAAGAACAGAGAGTGAAACACCACCATAGCTCTCTGTTGCCCCCTAGTCACACAGTCCAGCAGCCAGACAATGGAAATTAGAGCACTGAAACTGGAGCAAAAGCAATGAAGCAGATACACTGAGGCTTTAGCTTAGTTGTTTAAACTGTTTTATAAAAATAATTACTGTGTTATGTGTTTTTTTTTACATTAATTTAATAATATGTCCATAATAACTATAAACTAAAATTTGGGGGTTATTATTCAAGTCGAGGACCCCTTTTGAACTGCTGTGACAAAGCGAGCAACAGGCAGTTGGTAGAGGTTGATAAGTGTCCTCTTATGAAAACATTCTGTGTGGCACTACTGTTCAAAAGGACAATGTAGTCCAGCAGAAATAGTGCGTTGTAAAGTTATTGCAGTGATGTACCACAGTTATTTCATCCATGTAATCAGGAAATGAAATGAATGGCAGTGTGAGGAAATCATACAAGCGTGGAAAATGATGGAGAAGGATTTTTTCATGGATTTTGATGGCTTGAGAACTACTGATGTACATGGAGCCAAACTTTTTTTTTTTTTATTGTTTACACATGCTTCCTGAATGGCTAGCTAGCTCCAGTCATGAATTTATGTTCATTTTAACTTGGGCTAGTAATGAGTGGTAAAACAAAGAGGATACATATTTTTAATGAATCCTCAAGACTAAGGCCAAAAAAGCTTTGTTAAAGCAATCAGCCATGGGAGGCTTAGTGACAAAGCAAAGGTATTAAGTATAATGGGACACACTGCTTTTATAAAACTGTGACAGTGTTCAATATGAAAATTCATAAATGTTGTTGTTGCATTAAACAAATTATTTAATGCAGCAATAACAATACTCATATTATACTTTTCCAACACGACATATGCTTCACTTACAGTAAACTGTGGCTTGCCAGGCAAAAAAGGATTGCAGAATAAAGGTGTATTTTTCATGTGGATCTAAGAACTTGCAGCAGACTGTCAGGGTATATTTACTGTGTTTTATGACATTTTAGTTTTTTTTTTTCCATATAATCATGGTTAAGGTAGGGAATATTTAATATGGTTTTGGGCCATTAACTTCATACACACATTGACGCCTACCTACCAATGCTACCTTCCACAACCCATGCTAACATTTTATAGCATGGAGCATTAACACAGTTGATTTATGCAGTCAGGAGTCTGTGCACATTGAATATTTAGTAACGGCTTCGAACACAGCTCAGCCAGTCACTGTTTCGATTCATAGCTGATTCATATTCGTATTTTTAATGGGTCATGTGCATTTTTATGCTGGCCAGTCACTGATTATTTACCAACGTAGGCAGTCTGTTATCGGTCAAAATAATCAGTTTTCTTAGGAATAATAGTAATAGTAAGTTTTGTAGTCATTTCATTTTTTAGAACAAAACTAAACTAGATAAAGAAATCCTGGGTCTTTTCTGAATCAGTACACAATTCACATACTCATAGAACACAAATAAATTGGAAAGACAACTGAGCTTTTATTCTCACCCTGTTAGGACTCGTAAGCATGTTAGGACCCACCCAGTTCCAGTGGACAACATGAGCAAATAGGAATCCTAGCCGTACTGCGCACGTTTCCATGACCCAATGTAATTTTTATAGCTTTATTCCATTGTATAATTTCCCATATTTCAAACACAATAAAGGAAATCACTGCATTTCCCCCTCCATCTTTCTCTAGCTCTTTCCCAGTTGTGACGTTTGTGTCTCTCCTGATTTTATTGGATGACTCTCTCCTTTTGAAAAGATAATAAAACGGTACACAAATTCAAAACAAACCTCTCTAAGCTTTGCTTCTCATTATCAAATTCTGCTGTTTTCTCTGCTAATGTCTCCCTCCCAAGAAATGTCACTCTTTTACTACTCAAGATCAGAAATAATCTAAAGTGTGTATAAATCTGAGATTCCCCAATTAAGGGCCTTTTCTCAAAGCATACCACAAGTAAGCAGGCTAAAAACATTTCCCTCTCAAAGACTGAAACTGAGTCCCAAGCACAACAAATCCACCGGCCTGCTTTTGTTTGAGTGCTTTTCATCTTGAGACAGTTACACCAGTGGAAGAGGCTGTCTCCCCACTGAGGAAGAGAAGGCAAAGTTTATACTCGTGACATATAAACGCTCGCGTATCTGCATAAATGTATTCACATAGTCTCGGAAATTGGAGGGTTCCTTCTTTAGTCCTTTTTCTTTGACAGTAGGTATGATATTTATTGTTAATGGAAAGTTTTGGGGGTTTTTTTCTTCTCAAAAATCTGTTTTCTACAGATTTGTTCCTCAAATTAGATTCAGTTAACCTTGCCTCAGTTTTAACTACAATCCTTCTTCACTGTACTCTCAGAACATTATTCTGGTTTCAAAAACAAAACAGAGGCTAACAAAAATTACTGTAATCTAAGGACAGATTCACACACAATTTCCAGTCAATGAAAAGCAGAATATGAAAACAGCAGTACATCTCTCAAATGCAATGGATTCAACGGAACTCAACGGAAACTGAGCTCCAGACAAATATTGTTTGGAGCAAGCTCAACATCATGACGAATTTTCAACCAATAACCAACAAAACTAGGAGTAGGAGTGGGGTATGATCCTAGTTTAAAAACTTTCTGTAAATGGAAGTTCAAGAACACATGGCCCTTTTTATACTAGTACAGCTTTGTGATAACTCTGTACAATCAAAAAGTTTTCCAGACGAAAAGACTCTCTGTGCTCCAACTTAATTATGATGTTTGGAAACAACCAACAGGACACACAAGCCTTGCAAAAAAAGTGAATGCTTGCATGCAAACCTCTGCAAACACACACACACACACACACAAACGCACGCACGCACATGCACACACAAACACACACACACACACACACACACACACACACACACCCACACACACACGC
>JBBIGA010000001.1:43806322-43823394 GCA_037576975.1 Alestes dentex | reverse complement strand
TAACATTAACATTTTCTTATCATTAAATAAAATCAAAAGTTTGTGCACACTAATATTAAGGTCACGGTTTTCTCGTTACTGAATAAAATAAAAAAAAATTATACACAACAAATATCAAGGCTGCAGTTTTCTTACCACTGAATAAAATCAAAAGTTTGAGCGCAACAATTACCACAGCTACAGTTTTCTCATTGCTATAGAAAATCAAAAGTTTGCACACAACTAATATCAAGGCCAGTTTTCTCATCACTGAATAAAGTAAAAAGTTTGTACACAAAGCCCTTCCGGATAGGAAATGAATGAGTTTGTACACAGCAAATATCAAGGCCACAGTTTTCTCATCACTGAATAAAATGTTTTTTTTCCTGAGTATCTGTTTTCAAAGCAGTGCTCATTTTAAAAACAGAGCAGCATCCTCGGCACTTACTGCACATAATGTTCTCCTCAATCAGGTTAACAACTTTATGTTTATGTTTACACTAGAAACACAAACACAAACACACACACACACACACACACACACACACACATATATATATATATATATATACAAACACACGCACGCCCAAGATATGATCTCCTATAGACCAGAGGTTGGTAGATTACAGAAGGAGGGCTGTAGGTGTTCTGAAAGTAAAGGGCAGGATTGTGGCGCAACAGGTGACTAACTTATTTGAAGTTACGTTTTCAGAAGGAACTTTTTAAAAAGCGGAACTACTTCGGAGTGCTCAGGTTTTCTCCGAAGACAACGTTCAGACCGTGCGGTCCAGGGATTGTTTTTCTTATTTTAAAAACAGAAGCCTTCTGTCTTTCATTAAAACTACAAAAATATCATTTTTAATCGCTGACAGCTTCGCATTACAGCCGTTGTGGGTAGTGTTGATGTTTATTTCTCTGTGAGATGTAGCATACTGGCTATCAGGCTAGCTGTTTTAGCTGTAGCTCTTATCTGTCTGACTTAAAGTTGCAAAATTGAGCTGCTTCTGTTCCACATACCTGCAGATCCACCAGCAATGATCTGATGAGATGCCTCTCGGAGTAAACTCTGTTTTTTGGGACTCATTTCTACACAGTTTGACCTGTTTGAGTGGAAAAAAACAACAACAGTCGTACTTTGTAGCCTGTAGCTGCAGAGCTGTCAAAATGAATGGAGCTGTTTGTTGGTATTGGCAAACCAGGTGAATTTCCTTAATTAGTACTGCTTTCGTTTTAAGGTTTCATGTGCGTGCTGTTTTATCCAGGATTACCTGTTCTGGGGGAGAAAACAGTGTGTGTGTGCTGGAAGGTCCTCAGGCCTGTCTCTTCCAGTCTGAGCTGTAAGTCTTTAGAGCAAACAGCTGGAGACCAAACCCAGCACCCTTCTGACCTGGAGAGTGTGGAGTTCAATTTTAACTGCAGAATAGGACATTTATCTTTAGCCATAAATTAGATGTGACAGTACAGTAAGTATAAATGAGGGGTGTTTAGATCTAACTATAATTTACAGTCTTTTAAGTTATTTCCAGATACTTTAAGGAAAATACCGCCACACTCCTGATGCAATTTCTTTAACTATGTAAAAAACATTTGATGGTAAACTAGGTTCTTGTGCATGTATAATATAACTGAAGGTTATGCATAATAAGACGAGAAAGAACTTTATTTATCCCATGGGAAATTCTTTTGTCATTAGCATGCTCAGAGCAACAAGAAATAATACAAGATGAGACAATAGAATAAAAAAAGACAATAATAGTGCAACACAATTACAAGAACATTATTGTAACAAAATAACAGTGTAACACTAACATTGCTGTACCAGCAAAATCCTCAAATAAGAAAAAATATACATGCTTTTTGCACTTGAGACAGGCTAAATTATATACTTGACTGTATTAAGTAAAAATGCAAATTTGCAAACTGGCACTTAAAAGGAGGATTATGTTTAACAGGTTGCGGACAGACGCCTTTGGTCTCAGGAAGCTGACGTTATTTTTCCTTGACTAATTTTTTCACGTCATGCAGCAGACTTAAAGGGTCGGTTTCCTGGACAGGGATTAAGCCTAGTCCTGGACTATGTGGTGCTGTGAATAGAGATTTTCCATTGAAAAGGTAAGGATAGTCCAAGACTAGGTTTAATCCCTGTCTGGGAAACGGACCTAAAATGTTTATCTTACCTTAGTCTCCTCTAGCGTAAACGCAACCTAGATTCTTGTGTGGAGAGTGAATTCATTGCAGTTGTGTTTGTGAGGACAATTGTGCACATGTTGCCTTTGTATGGCTAGAAAAGTTAAGTTCATCTCAAGTTGCAGTGATTTTTTTCTTTAATTTTCATGATACCAGCCAACTTTTCCCGACACTTGACCGACAAATAATTGTTCAGTTTTGAGTTTAGTGCCTCAGTAAACCATATTCAGCATAATTCATATTAGTTCAGACTGTCAGCCTGATGAATACAGGATTATTAGTTTACAGCTGTATGTTTCTCTTTTGTATAATAAATTGTGTGTGTATATATATATATATATATACACACACACATACAATGTTACATAAAAGTAAGCTTTTAATCTCTTACATTAAGTCATTGATAGTAATATATATATTTTTTGTTTTTTTAAACAAAGATTTAAGTAACATAACGAGTTTAAACACTTTTTAGCACACTTTGACTGATTTTTCCTTCAGATCTGTGTTCAGGCAGTCTTAGAGAACATGGGTCAAATGAAATAAAGATATTGGTTAATTTGTGGACTGTTCAAAAGACTCCCATAACAATATGACCTTAGGCCGTATTGCCGTCGTATAGATTTTTATTCATTTATTCATAAATTTGTGGCCCAGTCAATATATATGTGGGTATTAATGAGTAGTGGGTGATAGTTCTGTGTGTTTATTGCCTTTGGTGTGAGTGTGGCTGTCCTTTTGTTCCCTGTCTTATCACACTACCCTAAATCAACATGAGTGTTATCTAAGTAAATGTACCCAAATCTGCATTCGATGGGCAAAGATAAATGAATAACTTAAGTTTGGCCCTTTTTGAGAAACTGCAGCCAGCTGGAGAGCAAACCAGTGCCCTTCTAACCTGTAGAGTGTGGAGTTTAATTTTAACTTATTTTTTAGCCATCAGTTAGATGTGACAGGACAGTAAGTATAAATGAGGGGTGATTAGATCTAACTGAATAATTTACAGTCTTTTAGGTTATTTCCAGAAACTGGATTATACTTGAAGGTAAATACTGCCACGCTCCTGTGCAATTTCTTTTGACTATGTGAAAAGCATTTGCATGTAAACTAGGTTTTTGTGCATGTATAATATAACTAAAGGTTATGCAAAATAAGACAAGAAAGAACTTTGTTTATCCCATGGGAAATGGAGTAAGTCTGTGGTGAAATAACTGTAGGCTATGTAGGAACTGTTTAATATAGTTAAGACCCCTCAAGGATGAGCCGGTCTGTTTGAATAGCATCTGTATAAAAGGCCTGAAATCCTCTGGAAATCCCATATCATCACTAAAAGCTGTTTTTATTTTGAGAAACTGGCTCTCACAGTCCTTTTCTAAGTGAAAAATTCTTCTAAAACAACATTTAACTCAACATTTTTTTTTCATTATTTATTTGATGCCTCATAAAATAAGGCTGTCACTTAAAATTACAGGTCGACAGAAAACAAAAATACATCATGCAGAGAGACAGATTTTGCCAGACCGTGCAACAGGCTGCTCTAGTTTTGCTCTGCACAATGCACAACAAAATACTGTCTTTTCCTGTATGAATGTATACATAGAGTGAGGCAGGCAGGCAACTGTGCTGCAGTGTTACTTCAGAATGAGATTTTTCCCTCCCTGTTTAATTTTAAAATTTATAGCACGCTATTGGCAGGAAAATACCATTAGCACTTTGACCTTGCCGCACGCGGAGCGACCCCACCCTTGCTATAAACTGGCATGCTGGCCGGCATTTGTATTGATCATTTGTTTTTACTTATATATGGAATACAAGAATGTGGACAACAAAATGAATTGTGTATGGTCATTAAATATGTCTGGGACTCATTTTCATTCGTATTGTCTAAATAAAGCAATAGCTACATACACACAATGCAAAAATGTGCTCTGCTAAATAAAGAAGCACAAAAATATCAGTGATATGTGTGAGCTGAAGTACTGTAATTTAAGTGGTGTAAAAGATATGCATTAAAATAGTTATCCATTGTGATTCATAAAGCATGGCTCATTATGAAAACTACAGGACCATATGTTTGAAATAAAATTTTGTGGCTCTGAAGGTTTGAGCTTTTTAGTTTCACTACATAATTCTAAATAAAGCCTTTTAATTATCAATTTAAGAATTTTGCAAAATAAGGAATGAGAACATCCAATAAGGTGAACACATTGTACCTTTTATTTGCAACGCACAATCTAATGTTAAAAATGTTATGCCTTCACAGCACTCTCAGTTTCTGTCCAAGGACCATCTACTTGTAGGGTGAAAAAGATTCCTTGACTTTCTGGAACTACTCAAAAAAGCAAAAGCAAAATAAATACCTAAATACGGAGACAGTGGTTTGATCCATTGAACAATTCAAGTCACTCTAGTTTGATAGCTCTTTTGCAAATTAATCTCTACATCGGCATGTCAGCAGATCAACATCCCCCTCTCCAGGCACCATGCATCGGCGCGGCATGCCGCTCCACGTCCCATTCTCTACCTAACATTGTAATACAATTGGTAGTTCTGTGCTACAGCCTTGTCAACAGTTGCTCGGATTTAAACAGCTGTAAATGTGTTTGATTTGTGAAATAGATCTGTACCGTTCTTGATCTGACGTTCCGGAAACCCGTTTTTCCATGGCTAATAGCCCAGATGTAATGGAGTTCTAAAATAATGGTTAGTGACAACCAAAATAATGCCTTCATGGTTTTGAGTCTTTTCAGTTCACTATAGGAAAGGACCTAAAGCCTTAATGGTCATGCTGATTTAAAAAAAAAATGAATGAACTTTAATACTAACGTAATTAACTAAATCATATCTGGGACAAAAGTGCCAATATCTGAGGTCATCCAGCCACAGGACATCTGTTGGTTTATTCTGTAAAATGTACATGCTACGTATATT
The DNA here is from genome assembly GCA_037576975.1 of Alestes dentex. Classification (NCBI taxonomy): domain Eukaryota; kingdom Metazoa; phylum Chordata; class Actinopteri; order Characiformes; family Alestidae; genus Alestes; species Alestes dentex. Next base: position 43,818,297 of record JBBIGA010000001.1, on the reverse strand, counting down.
ACCATGTTTTTTTCACGTGTCAGATAACTGATAGGAAAATGTCGACTGTTACACCAGCACTGAACCATAGTGGCTGTACTCTCCCGTCCGTGTAGTCAGTGTTGCCCGTCTTTCTAGGTTTAACTATAAAATCATTCAGAAAGATGGATGTGAAATGCAGACATCGCACAGTAGCCATACAAAAGACAAAAAAAAAAAAAAATACAGCCAAGCAGAAATGCAGACTAAGAGAAACGGCAGCTTAATAGAAATCGTAGCAGAATTGAAAAAAATATGTCAGAGAGCTCAGGGTGGAAGTCCCTGGTTGAACGCACTAAAGATTTACATACTTTCAAAATGAGGTCTTCCGTTTTTGTGCCTCAGTCAATGGTTTAAGCAAAGTACCTTTGTTAGTGGCCCATATTTTCCGTTTTCATGCACTGGCAAAAATTCCATCTTAACTGAGCAGAAAAGTGGTAGGGAGGGTGAGGACCCTGAAATCCCACTCTCAGAGCAGCTCACAGTAAAGGTCCAAGGAATGTGTAGCTTATAAATAAAAGGACTGCCTGTCCTTCATGTTTTGCAAGTATTTGATCTTTTCACACAATGAATGACAAAGATTATTCATGTTTCATCCCACTTCCCACTCAGAAGTTTGAGGTCTGTGCAAATGCAAATACAACATAGGCCGAGATGACCACCAGGGAGTGTTTACACAAGACAGAGGAAAACTTCAGCTTTAGCTCTGTCAGTACCCTGTGGACGTGTTTGGAGTGTTGAAACTGTTAAGCCCTCACAAAAGTGTGGGGCCTTTAGTTGTGTATGTCATTGAGGGGAAGTGTCTGCTGTCAATGTTCCACAGCTTCCTGTCTCCTCGAGATGCCAGGGTGGAGGGCTGAGTCTGACTCCCAGCTGCCTGAAGGCCTGACGTCCAGTAGTTGATATAGCTGGCCATCAGTAGAGTTAGTTCCAAGATCTGACCGGTCAGAAGAGAGAAAGAAAACTGACTTGAATTTAAGAGCAAAGAAGATCTCCCTTAGAGCAAAAAAAAAAAAAAAGTTAATTAAAAAAAACGTAAAATTTAAGCATTTAATTTGTTCATCAGGCATCAGAAGGCTAGGAGTCTGGTAAAGTAAACAGCGAGTTGCAACCCCACAGAGTAACGGTCCAGTCCACACAGGAGCTCATTAGCACTTCCTGCGTCACATAATGTAAGGCAGAGAGGTGACTCAGTGCTAGAAGGCAAATCTGAAACCTTCTCTGCTTGGTGCCTGCTTTTAACATCAGCTGTCATTCTGATATACCGGAGCTGAGGGAAGTAGCAGGAGGGGAACTTGGTTTTTAAGCGATTTTCAACATCACCCCTACACACGGTAGATTAAATTTCTTTTCCACCCAATAAAATAGTGATTAAAGAAACTGATACATCAGAATGACTTGATTTAGTGACGGTTGGCAAAGCTCTGAAAATGTATTTAGTGTCTAACGTCCTCTTTTACCTTTGGTTTGGCCATCGCAAAAACAAGCTTGTCCACAGTCCTCTTCCCCAAAGCCTGCTCTTTGGTCTGGCTGACCACCACCATGAAGTCCTCCTTGCACCCTCCAAAAGTGATCACTGCCTGGTATGGGTATGTGACCAACAGGTGCTATCACACAAATAAACACAGAGATATCTGAGCACGCATCAGAACACGTCATATCACCATGGCCTAGAGAATAATAAGTGCTACTGTGCTAAAACTGATTTTGCTTTTTAAATGTCATTTTTGGCTTATAGTAAATGTACACAGTTTCCAGTCTCTTGAAGATTTTAAACAGGGAGTAGCTTAGAGTGGCAAGTGGATGGGGGGAGGCCAAACCCAAAATGGAAGAGTAAGAGCAGCAGCAAATTACAGAGCCGAGCCGACACTGTTTATTCCTGCTCTAAATGGCTGGATTTCTTGAGGCAGAGGGGATTGGTTAAGCCAACAAGTGACTATTTGGGAAGCTTTTGGAAGTACTGCAGCAGAAAATCATTCCAGACCAGCACGCCTGTTTCTGTGGGGTTTGCTGGGCCAAGAAAAAGGCCTTTGCCTTAAATAATGTTAAGTCAAAGAACAGGCAAGAAATCTAATGGCAAGTCCTGCCCTAAAAATGATTCCCCATCCTCCAAAAGAGGGCGCTAATAATATATGATGAGAATGGTACTGGTCATGCATCTCTATTTTCATTTGTTGAACATGTTTCTGTGCTGACACAGCAGCATAGACACTCACCATTGAGTAATCTAACACACTTAAGCCATCCTCGCTAACAGCAAGCCACACTTGTGTCTGCTGCAACGTAAAGGGAGGCTGTGGCTATTGAAAAGAGGGAGACAGACAAAGAAAAGAAAAGACTCATATCTGGCACTTAAAAACAGGCCTGAAAAAGCTATCAAAACAGCTTTTTTATTACACAGAGCATGTTCAAGGCTGTAGAAGTACACTTACTTTGGCACTGAATAGCTTGGCTCCAAACAGGGGCCATTTGCGAGCCACGGTCAAATAGATCCTTACACATTCAGCAGCGGTGCATCCCCGCAGGACAGACCATTTAGTGGCCAGCCGCTCAGCCAGTTCCCTGTGGAAAAAATGGCCATTTCAACAGCTAGGCAGCATGGGTGAGTTAATATGTCTATGATTTATGTGTGCCTGCACATAGGATAAGCAAAATATTCCTCCTCTTTCCTATTGCAGGCAGATTTTTGTCCGTGAGTTTGTCAGTAATATGAAGGATGGTATGCAGTGATCATACCAGATTTGGTTTTACCTGAGCTGCTCCATGCTGCAGTCCTGTTTGTAACGCTTGGGGTAGAAGCGTTCCAGAACCTGCAGCAGTAACTGTTGGTTCTTAGACTGCGGAGAGCTGCTTGGAGATGCAGGTGCTCGATCCAAATCACCATGTTCCACCTGCACCACAAAAATGTCATACAGAGCTCTCATATATGATCACAAAGATGTACACGCTGTCACACATTCTACTTTTTTACACACCTGGGCCATCAGCGCAGCCACCTCCAGGGCCAGTTCTTTGTTGACAGGAAAGTGGCCTTGGTGCACTTCTTCATTCACTTGATAAGCCATCAGGAGCCGCTCTCTCTCTGTCTCCCCTTTTGCCTGTGCTCTAAACCACAGCCTAGAGGACAAAGGACGCAAGCCTTAACCCTTTATGTTAGCAAGTAAATTAACTTATTTACACTGAACATATAATGATAATACTAATGAGAAAGTATATTTGTATCAGTTTAAACAAATATAAATACAATAACAAAAAAAAAATTCCAATTATTCTATTCTATTTCAAGTATTTATCTGAACAACAATGAATTAGAAATGTTACAATTGCTAATATGCTAGAGATTGTTTAATTGCTTTTTAGTAAATTCGTTATTTCATAGGTTTTAAACAGCACTTTTAGTTTCAGTATTCCTAATCCAGTATAAACACTGTCATTTAAGCATTCAGTGATATCCTTTTATAGAATTAGCAGCAACTACTGTATTTTGTATACTGCACAAAAAAAATCAGTGTCAACATAAGTGACTGACTATTTGAACTCAAGTGGTCTGCGATTTATCATTTCTAAGCTGATTAAATGCTTATTAAATCTCTTGCCCACGCTGGGCACCGCCGGTAAAACTCACAGCATGTGGCCCTTTAGCATTAGCACAGTTAGCTCAATCATATTGGGAAAAACACTCATAGGAAGAAAATGACTGAATATCTACTAGATGGATAAACTAATAAATATTACCTTAACTTATGAATGTGTGCCATTAGTGCTAACAGTTCCCTTTTAGCTTTGTGCCACTGACTCACACCGCTAGGTTTATGCTGTATGCTTTCTGCTCACCCTGCTAAAAACTTTATGAAAACTCTCATTCAGACTCTAAAATTTGTCCTCGCGGTCACTGCTCCAGCTGACATAGAAAAGTATACAACTCTCGCTGCAGCTGAAAACACTGTTAATCTGCTGTTAATCTGTTAATCTGCATCATTTGTTTGTCAGTTTATGTTATAGATCTCTCGTTTAAACCATGTAACCATAAAAAATCTAGTTTGTGCTCCAGATATTTTTAGTAATTAATGAATTAATCAGTTCCCACGACAATTGAAATTAAAGGTGTGCAGTATTTCATGTTTCAAATTTGAACTTTTCAGTTTTCAAAATTACTTTTGAAAAAAAAACTGGATTTTATGTAGTATTCCTACATTTTATCACATCTATAAGGTGACATATGAAGCTACATCATTAACTAAATTTAAGGGATTCCTCTTTTTTGCATTCATACTAAATAAAAAGGAAAAAAGTCTCTCTTTTGAATTCTCTCTAAATAAAAAGTAGCTGACATCAAAAAAAAAACAAAAAAACTAATTAACATCAAAAATTACATGTGCCATGACTTCATGGATTAATTCTATTTTAACCTGGGGTATTTGCCTAAGAAATAAAACATTTTATAAACCATGATAAGAAACAATTAGGCACAAAATCCCTCGCAAAAGCCATCCAACATGTCTCCTGCCTTTCTGGCCATCAAAATGAACTTGAACATTACTGGAATATCAGGACAACCTATCTACAACACCCAGGTCTACATCACCCAGATCCTGAAAACGTCAGTGGCACAACAGAAAAGAAAATTCAAGTGAAATCAGCAGAGCTGTAAAAAGGAAAATGTGCATCCCAGGGGAGCACAGCACCTCTGAAAGTTTGAAGAACATGTTGTAGAAAGCTAGGAACTTCAGACGATGATGGTGATTTTTTTTGGTAATTTGTTTGCATCCTCATGGCCAGGAAATATTCAGACAGTCAGTAAGGTAGGACACTCGTTGGCTACTAAAGATTTTTTGCATGATAGAACCACAAAAAGGAATATATATTACCTCTCTAACAACCTTGCAAAGCCATATAAAGCTCATTTAGGACGTCTATTATTTTCAATCCTACTGTTATACCGTGCTACAATAAATAAAAAATAAATCAATTATTAAATGGTTTATTAAACCATAAAGTAGTTATAGGACATAGGACACATAGGGTAGTACAAGTAAAACATTCATTATTGTTCTTATTAACAAAAGGAAATAAAATGAATTTCTTTTCTGCAGGTTCAAATACTTCTTGCATAAATTAATAGAACTGTGAACAATTAAGGAATACGACATTAAACCCAAAGTTTGCAAATAGTATTTTGAAAACTAGCTAAATTTCAAAGATAAAAATTCTGCACAGTTAAAACATGAGGTGAAATGGAATATCTCTGTAAATGTAAAAGTTAAACGGGATTGGTTTTTACTAACTTTAATGTATCTTGTGATAAGGGCATTCCTTATTATAATATTTCTCTATAACAAGTGAAGAAAAAAATATATACACCTGCTTTTGTATGTTAAGCGAACAATACGAGTCCCCTCATACTTCCCAGGCTGTAGTTCCTTCAGGGCCTGTTCCCACTTTGAGATCACATCACAGATCTAAAGAAAATTATAATGAAAAGCGCAGTAAATACAGTAAATGTAATTTTTCATTATACTGATTTACTTTTGTCATGGCCAAAAGCTCAGCTATGCCAATATCCAAAGTTATTTTTCCTGCAATTTTAGAGTTTGAGAGGGTGTGTTACCTTGGCAGCAGGCTGCAGACAGTGCTCCAGGTCTTTCCCTGAGGGGTCGTCAGTGAAGAGGGCGAAGCCAGAGAGCTGTGGCTTCCTCATGCCTGCTCTTTGGTTCAGCGTGTTCACAAATTCTTCCACTGTGGTGGAACCGTCAAACCCCACCACCTACAGTTGCAGTTAGAGGACAGTGGAGAAGAGATAACACCGTTCAGGTCTTAGAAGCTCCATGGCCATGGCCCCAGAAGTAAGCTGATTTTGGAAGCAACTGTTTTGATTTTTTTTACTTTATGATTAAGTGACTTTGACTTTGATACAATGTGTTTCTTAATCCTGCCCCTGGAAACCCACAGAATTGCACAGTTTCAGTATTCTCAGTCCTAACCCATCTAATCCAGCTCTTTAAAGGCTCCATAACCAGTTGATGAATGGCTGAACACTTGCAACCACGCATGCCAGATGCAGGATTAATGCTGCATGCATTCAAGTAGAACCTCTAACTGTTCTCAGTTCTTGAGCTTTGACATTAACACAGTATGGCCGTTCACACAGTGAACAATAATGAAAAACTAATGTTTTGAATGTCGAATTTGAAACAAGATTACAGAAGTATTTGCTTTAAATCATTTAATACACAGACAATGTATCTATAACCCCCCAGTCAAATTTAATTATGCCATTTTATGCACATTTCACTGCAGGATTATATAGTGGACCTTAACGTCTGCTCAGTAAACATTTTATGTATGCAATTTGTTAAATTCAGCACATTAACAGTAATTCTGCATCAACATATGCAAAAGTGTGGTCTCTGCAGAGCATGTGTATTTATAGAAGACAGAACAGTTAGGGGTGCCCAAACTTTTGCATGTGAGTACATTATAAAAGTTAAAGATATTATTTATGACTTTATCTAGATAACAACACTTGTGTTATTGGAGCGTGTGCTTTTTTCCCGTCTAAATTGTTAATTCGCTCCAGTGTCACAGTTTAAATTAAACTCAGAAACACTGCTATAATGTAAAATGGTAATGTGTGTGTGTGTGTGTGTGTGTGTGTGTGTGTGCGTGTGCGTGTACCTGGTAGGTATTGTTCATGAAGTGGACAGGTATGCTGAAAGGTAGTGAGTGATGATAAGGGTTTCTCAGCAGAATTGACACAATCTCCATGCGAGAAGGTTTGGCCTCTCTCTCTCCATTCTGCAGCGCTCGCTCCACTGACCGCTGACAGTACACTGCATACTTCCCTACTTCAGTCCTGTACTTCCACAGAAATGTGTGGTGACATGACATGAAATGATGCATGACAGAGCACATTACTATGGCAACATTTACAAGAGACAACAAAACATAAGGTAAGACATAATGCAGTCTGTCAAACAGACTCTATTTTTTCTATATTTACTGAGTGTGTGTATATAAGCATGCATAAAACTGACTTGGGATCAGCGTTTCTCTGCAAGTACTGTCTCAGGTACCACAGGAAGCGATGCTGGGGCAGGAAAAGGGCAACACACACCGATAACAACTGCCAGCACTGGGGAAGACAGAGACGAAGTGAGTGTGTTGAGGACAATAAAGTTATTCTCTATGGCGGCATCCCACATGGCTTGTAGTGCTATTTAAGTATTAAAACAAGTAATTCGGAATAGAGAGCCATTTGGGATTGGATCTATGTGCATTTGAGCCTTGACTCTTTGCTAAATGTGTGTGCCCGTGACTGACCTGTGTGAGGGAGTAGTTGTTGGGTGTGCGGCAGTTGGTCTGTTTGATCAGTTGACAATACATCTCATTCTGCAACTCAGGGTGTGTCAGACACACCTGCAGTGCACTCTGGGCCAGGGAGGTGTGGTAGTCTATGGAGGGTGCCTCCACCAGCACATTAATGAACAGCTGACAGGACTACAGGAGAAAATAATACACAACAACATAACATGTTACTGTACGTAAGTGTGAATGCACTTGTGTTTTCCAGCTACTCCAGTTGGGGGCGGTGATCAGTGAATAAGAACTCTTTGGTGGTGTGGTTGTAACTGGGAGGGCCGAATGGGGAAAAATTGACGAAATACAAAGAACAATCTGTGAAAAATGGTAATAAGCTTGCAATGACAGCAAGCTATATAATATATATGATACAATAAATATCATGATAAACACCCTATAAACAAAGAGCTGCACTGACCAGATCTCTGAGAGACTAAGGTACAGTAATTCTTATCGGATCAGAACTGGCAGCAAATGCAATGTGTTTTATTACTGCATACTAATGCATATTATATTAACTTCATATTAAAATTAATTCTGAATGCAGGAAGTCTAGTTTTAAGATGCCCAATGTTAGGTTGTTCTCATCACTTCCATTATGTAATTAGACCAATGGGTGTAGCTAATCTGTATGTAACACTACCTCTCCATCCCCAAATCTGCCATCTTGAATGCAACATTAGGCATCTTAGATATTCTGGTGGCTTTTGCTTTTTTTGTGCTCAGCCTGTAGGCATCATTTCTACGTGCTATTGAGAGACTGATCCTGTCAGCAACAGCCTCCATGTGATCAGAGTTTTTCAGTACCATTATGTTATCTTCAGATAGTGACAGTCATTCCTCTGCTTTGCCACTAGATGGCAAACTGTCCCCAACAGAATAGTGTCTGAGACTTAGCACCTGGGACAATTAAAATCAAGTCAGGGTGTAGCTGTCATCTAAGCTCTCCATTACTGGGTGGGAGGCTACCTACCCTAGTATCAAATGTCACTGAAAAGTTTTTTATAAAGATCTGTGCAGCTAGTCCAGTAGGTGTAGAGATTGGACTGTAAACCATGTCAACTGCCTAGACCTCAAGAAAGGGCTACTGGAGTCCGAATTGAGGGACGAGTTGCGGAACGAAACTGGACAACCAAGGTGAAAGGCTTTCCTTGCTGTGCAGTGCTGGTGATGTGCACTGTACAGTGGGCTTAGGGGGGCAGCTTCAATCAGAGCCTAATCCGGCCCATTATCTTCTCATGCTGCTCTAATGAGTGGCAGGCCTCACAGCCCTGCCTTTGATCCGACTGTGGGAGAGACAGCGGCTCTCTCAGTTACTCTGAGAAACTCCAGAGGGGGGATGAATGAGAGAAAAAAGAAGAAAGAGAGAAAAAAACTCGAAATGAAGGAGATAAAGAGTGGGGCGATACTAAATTCTAAAGGCGAGAAAGAAAGAAAGAACAAGAGGACCCCCAAAGAAAAGAGCATTTCTATGTATAAGGAGGCAGAGAGGCAGCGGCAGAAATAGAACAGAGAAAAAGAACAGTGGGAGATAGGATAAGAGGTGTTTGAATGTGTTTGTGTGCGTGTGTGTGTGTGTGTGTGTGTGTGTGTGTGTGTTTGTGTGTTTCCCTCCATTTTCTATGCTCATTTTTAAATCCTGGCCATTCACAATTACATTCAGTTTTGTGTTCACTTGAAACACCATCCCCACTCATTTTTTGATGGCTAAAAACAAATAAAATCTATGAAAAACAAAAAAGATCTGCAACTAGTGCTGGAAAAGGTAAGCATGTACACTCCAAAAAATAAAGGTGCCAATATTACTCTTTGTACAATGCCATAGAACGGGTAAATCATCATTCTGGTTCTGGAGGGCCAGTGTCGGTCATATTTTGGTAATTACCCCACTTAAACACACCCACTAAACCTGGCTGATAACATATGAGATGAACCAGTTGTGTTTCAGCAGCTTGATCATCAAACTCCAGGATTCTTGCCATAAAGATCCGTGTTCGGTGACATAACGGGCTTTTTAATGAACAGTTCCTTTGAAAACCATATTTGCAAATGAGATGTACTACTGTAAAGTTAAAAAAGTAATGTAAAGGTTCAGGAAAGAATCTTAAAAGGTACCCTTAAAAGGTTCTTTACACTTACGAAACCCTCAAACATTGACACAAAAGTGTTCTGCTATGCCATCGCTCAAAGTTTGTAGCACCTTTATTTCTAAAAGTGTAATTGCAGTTTTTTGGCTGAGAAATTACATTTGTCAAAGGACTAGGAAGTTAATTATGTGTAAATATGTATTATGTTTTATGTTTATAATGTATTATGTTTAAAATTGTTTTTATTTATGCATTTTCACTGTGGTGATGCTAATAAATAGGTATTTTTCTGATGACTTAAAGTCGAGTAGACTAGCTAGTGGTTGTCATTCTCACAAGAGCTAGTTCCTCATAAAATGTACATTTACATTTACATTTAAATGTTGACGCTCTTATCCAGAGCAACATACAACAGAGCTCAAGTAGTCCACATCTGTTCCTCAAACCTGTAAAGCTATACTTAAAATCAATGTCCGCTAATCAACCAAGTTACTCCTGTCAAAGAAAAGTCAGGGGTTAAGGCAAAAGTAAGGAAAGCATGGAGAGCTGATGCCGAACACATAGGATTTAAAGTTATTTAAAAATGATTGTACATGTCTAGATGGGGCCTAAGAAGGAGAGAATAAATGAGCAAAACCTTAAAGAGTTTGAGAGCCTCCGTTTGAAGTGCTTCCGAGGGAAGAGTGGTCAGAGGTGAACGGAGTCCATTCTTACTGAAGCACAGCCCCTCGTGTTTCCACAATGGAGAGTCTAGACACACACACGCACGCATGCACACACGCATGCACACACACATGCACACCGTGGGAAGATTCAGTAACAAATTAAAGTGGCATGACAGCTGACTTTAAACCCTAAGGGATGGTCATAAACACTGTCTGGTGTCTGCATGGAGTCACTGAAACTGTCAGTTTTAATTTAAAATAACATTACATAACAAATCCATAACAAAACCAAACATTTGTGCTTGCTTTAATAGAGACACTTTTAAAGAAAAGTGTTCAAAGCTACCTGGGTCTCCATCCAAATCCAGAAGTTTGCCAATCAGCTGCTCATACTCCGTGCCCACTTTAAGGCTGGCGCAGCTGCCTGCTGCCACGGTCAGGTGGTACAACCAGGTGTCCTTAGAGGAAAGGGATAAAAACCTGAGCACTCTTACTAATCAAAAACAAGTCAGATGTTGCCGATATTAGATTTTTCTCGTAAACAGTAACAGCTGCACAATATTAACACCACTTTTGGAACACATCTAACATTCCTTCATTTTTACAGATTCCTACAAATCATTTAATCCTACAAATTTAAATGGTACTAGATAATAAAATAATCATTTTATACATGTACCTGCAACAAAATTGGGTTTAGACTAATTTAAAGTACGTTTCCAAATTTTTTACCAATTGCACAATTGAGTTTGATGTGGTATTAACCATGTATTCCGTGATGTTACCTTTTCTTGCTTGGTGCCAATGAGCAGGTAGGTGGGGCTTTGGTCTTTGGGATGGACCACCAGAGTACAGTGTGAAGAGAGAAACCCCCGTCCACCTGCCTCATAATCTTCATCAGAGTCACATGACCTGTCCACCTCCTCCACTCGTGCTTCTCGTACACGGAGCTGACCCAGTGGGAACTGGTTCACACACACAATCATTACACTCATTACAATGACTCAAGATAGCATCACACGCAGCAGGACGATAAAAAAAATAAATGAAGAAAACTTGACACCATTCAGTTTCATATTATCTCACCTTGTCATCCTGGTTGCGGAAATAGTAGAAAACCTTCCCTGTTAAAGTGCACCACACAAGCTTTGAATGGCCATGTTTGACCTAAGACACAGAAAAAAGAACAGAGCTGGTAAGTGAGGAGAAGAAGGTGAAGGAAAAAACAAAACATAGAGGCAAAGAAGGACAATGGCTACTTCACAAACGTGTCGACACCAGCAGCTGTACGCAGATGTACACACAAATTACAACCAGAGAAGAAACAGCAGTGGATTCTCACAGAGCACATCAAAGCACTCACACAGGAAGAGGCCATACATTACAGCCTAAGCTGTCACTCAGCTGCTGAAGATGCACCAGCCATGCTCCTCTGATGTGGCGAGGTCATGCACGCACATGCGCACACACACACATTTACAGGAAGAATTTTCTAAGCTAACTGTAAATGAAGTGACTTAATTGATGAAAACCAACTAATAAAATGGTCCAAAAATGGACTTAAAATTCTTCCATTCTCCAAGTAAAACTTGCAGAGACACAAAGTGTTAAGTGTTAAATTTAAGTGAAAACACATGTATCATAGTTTGAATAGCAGCCCCAAACAAAATTACATGCTTTATTGATTTTCTCAGTGAAAATAAGTACACAGGTTACAACAATGAGCTCACAAAATATATGACTGGGGTTCCCTCACTTTACATCCAACTGTACGCACACACACACACACACACACACACACACACACACACACACACACACACACACACACACACACACACACACA
>JBBIGA010000001.1:43779918-43806222 GCA_037576975.1 Alestes dentex | reverse complement strand
ACACACACACACTCACATATACTATAGCTTGAGAAGAGGTTCTGCACCTAAGCAAAATTCCAGGCATGCTGACCTCAGTTCTGTCTGAACGTGTGCTATTCACCCAGGAATCCACCTCAGAGCCTCCTAAGGCTTACCTCATCAACACCCCCCTTTACACACACACACACACACACACACACACACACACACACACACACACATCCACACACACAAACAGCCAGACCTAATCAGACCACCCCCTACTCCGGATGCAAGCAAGCTACCGGCAAACTGACAAATCCTGTTTAATAACAGTAATGTACATCACAGTTTAATCTTCCCTGATAAGATGCTTTCAAACAGCTGTTCACAGCTGAATGAAAATAAAGCCTTCAGGTGCATGATAGTGGGTGTCCTCAGAGTGCTCTAAAGAGCTTTCCGGAAACACTACACCTCACCTAAGCAAACCAGAGGGCTTAATGAGCACAGTGTGTGAGCTCTGACCTTGGTGAGCCAGCCACGCACTGTAGGCTTGGCTTCCATCTCCACTGAGCTGGGTCCGCTGGCCTGGACTTTAAGAATGCTCTGGAGGACTCGGATCCACTCCTCCAGGATGTTGGGGGAGTCTGCAGTCAGGTAGTACGTCTTCTTCTCTGTGATTAACTACCACACACACACACACACACAGACTTTTTGTAACATTTCCAGCCCAAACAATAAACACAGTAATAATGTCAGAGGCCTAACAGTAGAAAGGGTATTTCCAAATGATAGAAAGATCAGATAATTAGAGCATAATGAGTGATAAGTATTAAACATAATTGCTAGCATGGCAACTCTGGTTATCCAATAATGTAAACACTTCAGGGCTAAACATTCATTTCTGTGGCAAAAACATAGATCAGACAAAACTTAAGACGTCAAGCAGACAGACTACCCACGGCTTGTTTTGATGGTAAACTCACGCTTGACAGATTTGGTTAAAGGATTTTAGAAGCAAAATGAAATCCTTGTGTACACCTGTGTTTGTGTACGTGTGTTACTCACCTGGAATGTTTGAGCTCCTTCTCCACGGGCTATACGACAGGAAGAGTTGAGCTCAATCTGGCCCTGGGGCTTTCGGATCACATCACTCTGAGAATACAAAGAAACCAAATCACATATCATCACTCCTGCAAGACTTTTCACCACTTGCTCACTGAGACTAATGAAGCTCTAATGAGTCTCACATTGTGTTATTCCAGCATCTCACCTTCCTCTCTCCTCAGTATCAACCTATCTTACAGTGCAGTGGTATACTGTGCATGATATATGATGGTTACATGGATGTTGCATGGACGATTATGACATAAAAAATAAACCCACAGCTATCTTTTGTGGCTTTAATTTAATTGGAAGATATTCTGACTAGGCAAAATCAAAGTACTGTTGCACATTAGTAATCCACTAGTTCTTTTTGATGATTAATCAATGTATAATTATGTTGCTTTCACCCTCTAGACCCCAACAGACCTTTATGATGCTCTGCGGGTGATGCTGTCATTGAAATCACAAAGTAATAAATATGACGATTTATCAAGAATGTAAATTTTAATCAATTCATTTTTTAATCAAGTCATCAATTATAATCCAGTGACATAATCCATTTGTACAAGCCCTCAATAGATGTGTTGTTTGTAAGACAAAGATAAACCCTTTTCATGCATTCACAGAGTAAGTGTATGATACTGTAGAGTTTGTGGTGAAGAGTGAATTGTGTAACACCACAGTAAAGCTTTTAATTTAAAAGCAAATATGGCACACAGGCTACTGAACTTGAAAAACAATTGTACTGAGGGGTCAATGCCCCAGCCAAACAGGGTCCTCTCTAAAAATGCAGAGCAGCTAAGGGGAGTCACCGGCACAATATCCTTGCTAGAGGGATTGATAGAAAGGTTACAGATTTTAGAGACAGAGATGCTGTTGTTGTCAGAATATAGATAAAAAATTTGCCCTTGGGTTAAGAACTGACTTGCTCCACTGCCCCATATTAGGTTCATCTGTTTGCCACTTTTCTGCCAAACACCACACCAGAAATAGAACAGAGAGCTTGTAACGACGTCTACCGCTATCCCAGAAGCTAACACCATGCTGTACAGCAACAGTGATGTACTCACTGGAGATTTATAGTAAAGGATCTCTCCATTCTTCAGGATAAACCAGCGCCTCTTCCATGCCTTCACCTGGCTGCCCATCTTCAGCAGGTAGCCTGACTTCTCTAAAGTCTCCTATAGGAACACAAAGTCCCAGACAACCTCTGACTTCATATCAGACACACAAATCAATAAAAACAAAATGATGACAAGAAATGATGATAAATGTTAGGCCAGTAGTAAGTGATGGGCTTTATTAGCAGAAAACTTACAGGCCCGACACTCTCGCAGGAGTATGATGAAGTGCGCTGTACTTTCTGTTCAGGTTCAGAGTAATCACTGTCCAGTGAGTAGGCATCTGGAGGAATGGCATAATCACTCTCCGAGCTGACAGAGGACATGGACACTCCTACAGAATAAGGAAGATACAAGTACAGCAACAACATTAAAACCACTGAGAGGTAAACGGAATAACACAGTGGCACCTGTCAAGAGGCGGAATGTATTAGGCTGCAATGTTCTCACTTGAGAAAACAACACAATGACAGTTCTTGTGGGATGTTCCTGGTATGCGGGTTAGTACATACACAAAGAGGTCCAATGAAGGACAAACCGATAACAGGGTCATGGGTGCCCAAGGCTCATTGTTGTGACTACAGTTTTATACTGACCCTTGTCTCTCTTTCAGCAGGATAATCCATCCTGCCACACTGCAAAATTGGCTTTCCTTCTTCCCATTGTGCATCCTGGCCCTAGGTATATGATGCACTGACTCCTGGCTATCCACATGAGGTAAAAGAAAGTGTGATTCACCGGACCAGGTCACCTTCTTATGTGCTCCATGGTCCAGGTCTTATGTTCATATGCACATTGTAGGTATTTTCAGCAGTTGACAGGGTGACCATGAGCACTCTGACTGGTCTGCGGATACGCAGCCCCATAGACAGCAAGCAGTTATGCACCTTTCTACCATATCTAGGCACTGACCTTTTCAGCTAGTTGTGCTCTTCTGTGGGATCTGACCAGATTGGCTACCTTTTGCTCCCTATTAGTGAGATGTTGCTATCCTTCTTATGACCACTTTTGGTAGGTACTAACCACTGCATACCATAAACAATTTGGGGGAAAACCTACATCCTACGTATAGAGTCTTAAGCCCTTTTCTACGATGTTTTTAAATAAATTTTTTAATCATTTTTAGTCAGAAGTGTCTTCTAATGAATCTTGCAAAATGAATCTTAATTACAAAGATACTGTAGCAGAATTATCCAGTGAAATCCCCCATAAATTACATTAAATAATTTTTCTTGGAAAAACTAAGGTTGATCAAGTAGTGTTAGACTTTTACCTCTCTTCACAGCACGAGGGCTTCCAGGGGTGCTGCCCTTTTTCTCTGGCCCCACAGCTGAGGTGCGCAGACTGGCCAGCGAGCTGCTGTCATCCTCTGAACCTGAATCATCATCAGGGAGAGGAGTGCTGCTGATCTGAGTGGCTTTCTGGGAGAGCAAACACACACAGGACATTCAGCAAAGGACATATGGCAACTGATGTAGACACTAATAAGACAAGGGTGAATATATGAATGCACTGGAATCTTTCTCACCCCTTTGAGTGTGGAGTAGACCGGTACACTGATGTTCTTGTAGATGAGATGAGTGAAAGGGCCGGCTGCAGGGTACTGAGGCAGTGTGGACACTTCAAAATGACATTCAGAAACACAATGCTGAAATTACTGAAAGACACAGTATGGCGTGTTCAGAATTTAAGTATGTAATCCACTGTCTACCCTTTGTGGTTAAAGAAAATGTCAACATCAGAACATGAACCAAAATTTTAAAAAGCAATAGGACTACGATTTAGTTCTGTGTACTTTCTTAATAGAGGTTTCACTAACCTTCAGCTAAGTCTTAACCTCCAGGTTGCTATGGCAAAGAACTTGGTTCCAATATTTAGATGTTCTTCAAGACCTTTTATCATCTGAACTACACTATTTGGACAAAAGTATTAGGACACACCTGTTTTCAAGGTTCGGGCTAAGCCCCTTACTTCCAAAGAAGGACAATCTAAGTGCTTCAGCATTGCTTCCAACTTTGTGTACACAGTTTGTGTAAGAACCTTTTTTATTCCAGCAGGACTGTGCCCAAGTGCACAAAACAAGGTCCATAAAGACACTGTTGGACAAGTTCAGTGTGGAAGAACTTGACTGGCCCACACAGAGCCCGGACCTCAACCCCATCCAACACCTGTGGGATGAAGTGGAATGGAGATTGTGAGCCAGGTCTTCCCGTCCAACATCAGTGCCTTGACCTCATAAATGCTCTACAGAATTCCCCACTGAAACACTCCAAAATCTTGTGGAAAACCTTCCAAGAATAGTGTGAGCTGTTCTAGCTGCAAAAGGGGGGTCAACTCCATATTAAAGTCTATGTATTTAAATGCAATGTCCCTGTTGGCGTAATGGTCAGGCATCCCAATACTTTTATCCATATAGTGTAAGAAAGCCCTATTCAAACTGGATCACCTAGAGAGGAAGTGATTACCCACAATATCTGTTCAATTCTGCATGAATCTGTAATGCTTGTTTACAGGCTACTCAATGTAAATACAACAAAATCAGTGTTGTTATTCTTATTGTCACTGAGTGTGGCACCTGTTGCATAACACTGATGTGTATTACCAACAAATGACCTTTTTGTTAATCTTATCTGCGGAAATCTGGAGAAACTGCATATATGCGTTATTCTTATACTAACCAATCAGTCAATCATCCAAACCACATTACAGACCTCCTATGACAAAACTAATCCAGCTCAGACAATTCTTTAGACTTATTTTCCAACTAGACTCTCAAGAACAATTGATTTTCAGAAATAGGCTAGATATGTGTTCTACAGACTGTTCCCACTTGCTGTTCTACGGAGCCAGAAAGAAAGAAGAGGAGGGGAGGTAGAAGGATAATTACACACTGCTTCAGTCCTTTCATCAGCACAAATTAGAAAGAAGTCTTTCCATTCTCACTCTGTACTCTGACACTCCTCTAAAGGCTTCTAAAAGCTTCAATGAATGGTGGCCTCACCTGCACAGGTGTGTGTGTATTTGTCTGCTCCCCCAGGTGAGAGGAAGTGACATCAAACAAGCCCTGGTCTCTCACTGACAGATCAAGAGCAGCCAAAGCACAGAAACATTCTCAGACCTCCTTCCCCCCAAAGCACATCTGTTTACGACGCACCACATGAGTAAGGTGTGGTGATTGGCCCATGATGGAGTGGTGATGTTGGTAACTGTCTGGTGACTGAGTGATAAAGGATTGTGATTGGTTGATGCAGGACTGGTATTTGTTGATGACGGTTTGACTGACCTCTCCCTGTGTTCCTGGCTCCAGGGCTGGCCTCAGACACTCTCATGCCAAACTTTGCCACTGCATAGATACGGCTCTCCTGCATTAAACAAGACAGCAGTCCATAACAGTCCATAAAAGGACTTAGCAAAAGCCTTAATTCAGTCTGTGCACTTAATGCTGCCAACAATGCCAGGAGTTCTGATGTTGATTTTTTTTCGTACATCTTGCAATTAATGTTGAAAGGGCAATTCCACCGATTTTTTCCATTTTTAAATAATCAAATAGTCACGATGTAAACAAAGTCATCTAGAGTGATTAGATGTGAAACATTTACTTTGTGTAGATAGTGAGACACATTGTACACTGGTGTGTTTTTGTTTTTTCTTGAACAATTCTTTGAAATGATAATTTTTCTTTAGGGCGGGTGCTATTTTTGTATTTTAGTTTGCTACACTTCTGCCTCTTGACTTTGAATGTACTCTTACCATCAAGAGTTGACCATGCACTCTCTTAACCATGAGTTTTGACACAAGTGGCCATCTTAACCACAGTCAACAAACTGGACATGCAGATATTATTAGTGCGTGTTGATTTGTTTTCATTTTCCATTACAGGCATTTAAAAGGCTTGCTAATTCATAATCCTTCCTCAATGGCATATAAAGTGCAATGGCCTTAACAAAGGATCACAGTTGGTCTGGGTTAATATAGCTGATACCAATCCAGTTAGCCAGATTATTGGCCAATCTGTTCCTACAAAATATGCCTTCGTATTTAAGATCAGATCTTCCTACCCAGGAAGGAAAGCGATGCAGAGGTGGCGTTGGTGGTTTCAAAGCGTCTGGGTCTAGCATCTCCAGCTCCTCTGCTAAGCCCACAAATGAGTCTCCATCATGGGTCACTGATTCTGCTGTGGGTCCTTCCACTACCCCCTCCATGCTTTCTGAAGGTGTTTCATCAATGTCAGTCTCCTCCACCCCTAGTGTCGATACAGAAGTTGGGGCCAGACTGCGCCGGGACGGAGTCATACAGGATCCAATATCTATGCTGACGTTGACCTGGTGTAGGCACTCGAGGCCCGGCTGGGGCTGACTGTGGTACTTTTTTACCAGCTGGATGCTGTCTCGGGGCGTCAAAGGGGTGCGCACTTTGGGCAGAGTCATACTAGTGCCTGACTGAGGACCGCGGCCCATGGAAAAAGAGACACCCACAGGGAGAAGGGGTTTGGGAGTTGGGGTAGGCGTGTCAAAGCCACCAGGGCCAGGGGTCTCATAGGCAGAGGAAGAAGAGGAAGACGATGAAGAAGAAGAGCGGAGGCGTTGGGAGCGGAATTTGCTGTTGAGCTCGTCAGAAGAGTGGTCTCTGTCTGAACCTCCTCGGGTTCCCCTCTCCCATGGCACGGCCACAGACAGTTCTAGCCCTTCCTGCCCTTCTGTCATTATAGTCATACTTGCACTATCACATCTGTCCAGACCAGGCTTCAGAGAACTGTCTCTTTTGTCATGCAGGTGTTTGGATCCAGTCTGGTAAGAAGAGTCCAAACCATCCGCTGCCTTCCTTTTACCATCTGCAGCACAAACACACAAACACTCACTGTCACAAAGACACAAAGGATGTGTTTTGAGATGGGTATGCAAGAAAAAACATTTGTTTAGAAATGCTAGATGTCATCAAACTGTTGTGTACCTGCAGTTAAGTTGCGTGAGCAGGTCAGCCTCCAGCCTTCATCCTGTATCGGAGGAGTTCCAGGGCAGCTAGGAGGGTGCAGAGGGCTGGAAGGAACCAGGTGAGCATCCAGCACTGGAGACCGAGGAGAAACAGGAGACGTGGGCCTCTCCAGCAGAGCTGTAATAGTCAGTGTAGTTGCAATGATGAGTGGTAATTGGTGGCATGTCACAGTTGTGACGTCGCAATGGCAGCAGAATCGAATTGATCCTGCGTACATAGGACTTTCACACCATATGTCTAGCTTCAAGAATACAGTTGTATAAAAAAGTTACACGTTGTATGAAAAAATTACATGTTTAGTTGATTTTCCTAGTGAAAATAAGTATGTGCCCAAAATGTGACCAAAAAGTTATGGAACATTTTTTTTACTTTTATCATGTTCAAATGGCACACTGAAATAGGCAAAACAGTTCTCTGTAGAAAATCAACAAAATGTACAATATGTCCCAGCTATACGTGCATTTGTGAGAATCCTCCTGCCGGCTTCCTCTCTTTCAACAATGCACACAAAAGTGCTTCAGAAAACCATTGGCTTGCTAGGCCTGGTCCAACCTATGAAGTCCTAAATGATGTTAAAAACATGAGAGACACTACACATATTGATATGTTTCACAGATTTTTTTCCTTTGATCATTGTTAGTCCTCTAAGTCCCCTTGCAACAAGATCTGCTCTGAATGAACAAGAGTCCCAAGCAATGGTTAAAATTCTCAAAACCTTGTCGGAGTTTCTTGTAAACTACTACATTACGGGGAAAAAACAGACATACACGAAAGACACACTGATGTCATAACAATTATACTCATAAAGTCATCCGTAGTGCCTAGTGAGACATTAACTGTTGTATGTGATATGTTTGCATTCTTAATATATTAGTCAAGTTGCCAGCATTACAATTTTTACAAAGATGCTTATAATTTAAATTTGTCTGCTAGCTCACTTGAGCTTCATTGATGTGATTCCAACTGACAAAAATACAAATGTAAAGCAGCTGCAATGACTCAGTAAAAATACATTATACATTCCTTGCAAAGACAACAACAGAGTGAGAAGATGTTACTGCTGGAATCTGTTCTGTTTTCCGAGTTGAACATGTGACTGCATGGTTTTAGATGTCAAAAGTTTCCAAGTTGGGTTTTCTGAGTTTTCCATTATTTTGAGAGCAGCATAATTGCCTAACATGAACCAACTGAAAGAATAGGGTTTTGTTAATGCCAAGGAGAAAAAGTCTGCCATTTCTTCAGACTGCCTCCATCTTTGTTCATTTAGTGGTTTTTGTGTTTCTTTCACTTTCAACTTTGCTTTTCCTACATAAAAAAATGTGACACATATTTACCAAATAAATTTAAGACCACTGGCAAAATGTTTAGTGCACTTTTAGAATATAAAAAGGGTTAAATGCATTTAATTTCTTGACAGTGTATTTACTTTGGAGCTTGTCCTGCAGTAGAACAATTTGCTCTGCTTGCTTTACGTTTGCCATCTTTAACTGCTGGTTCTCCGTCTCCATCTGATGAAGAGATGAAGGAAGAAAATATTTAATTAAAATGTTTAACAGAAAAGCTAGAATGATAACTGTCCAACCTATCATATTACTCACCTCTCTTAACTTGAATGTAACCCAGTCTTTGATTTTGGCTGCCTTCTCTTCTATAATCTTGGCTTCTTGGGCCCGAACCAAACTCTGAAGGGAGAAAAAAACAGTAATGTTCATCTGAAGGGGTTTGGCTTATCCGTACCTAGAAGTTTTGTGGACATACATGGCCATCTGCCTCCCTCTAATCTTCACATACCTGTTTTTCCAGCTGTGCTTCAAGTCTCTTTATCATTACATCTTTCTCCTGCATCTGACTGGTCAGCTCTTGATATCGCCTGTACAAGGAGCTTTCTGATTCGCTGGGCAGCACGTTCGCTGATTTCAGCTTCTCTTCCATTATTTGTACCTTGAGGGGAGAAGATTAGACTTATCTTGAGAAAGCACTCCCTTGCTGATAAAAGTCTCAAGTTTAAAAAGATGAGGCAGCTTATTAGGCCCAGGTTGGAAAGACGATCTAAAGGAAAAGCTTTTTTGCAGCAACTGGCACTTATTAGCACTAGTTGAAGAGAACAAAGTGCTTTAACAGTCATACCTGCTTCTCAGCATTCTCAGCACGCTGGTCAGCCTCGGTCACTCTTTGCTCCAACTCTTGCATCTGCACCAAATCATTCAGAACATGTTTGGTTTGTGCACAAGTAATGGAAGTGTATATGCTACCATTCAGAATGCTTAAATCACACACTTGCTTCAGACCAAGTAATCTCAAGTTGCCAAGTAATCTCGAACAGACTTGCTAATGTGGTTTTTGACACTGTAGGAGTTACCTAGACAAATTGACAAAAGTACTAAAAACCACAGTACTGGGCACCCTGTCTAAAAAGGTAAATCCATGGCACCAAACATGTCTCAGGTGATTGACTACATTTGGAGAATTTTGCAAATCAGATTTGTTTTGCCTTTAAATCACAAGTTCAGTGAAATCAATTCCTGTGCTACTTCTAAGGTTTAAATGATAAATCTTACGGGACTTGGTAGGTCTAAATAAAAATAAAACAAAAACGTTAAGGTTAACCTATTCTGGATACTGAGGAATGGGTCCTTGTTTTGTTTTAAACTCATTTCAGTCAATGGATGGCACTAAGTTTAGTTTGTGGTTCATCAGTGCAGGACTGGGCATGTTCCCACCACAGCCTGACACAGTTCTCTTGCAGACCACCATGACCAGCTGACAGCAGAGAAGTGGTCAGGGCATGTCTGACTGCACTTTGCCTTTATAAACCTACCTCCCACTCTGCACTCAGAACAGTTGCACACACTTAAACACATACAGAGCACAGATGTTCAGCTGGTGATGGTTTAGGAATAAGTGGACCTGGTGTTTTTCAGGTTTACTCTGCACGTGAAATTACAGACGGATATGGCATGGATAAACATATACACAAACTGGCTTTTAACTGTGAATGAAGAACTTCTCACAATTATAGTAGACATTATGGTATATTGAGTTGAATGAAAGCTTTTCATGGTAGAAAAGAAACCCACATCTTAAACATAAACAGGAGAGAAAGTGAGCACAAAGGAGAGAAAACCGGCTCAGAATGAATGCTAATCTGTGAGATCAGCTGTTTTTAATACACCTAAAGAGGAATTTGCAGTTAAATGCATGCTAAAGTAAACTCAAGGCACCAATGAGTCTGTGGATAGAGCTTAAAGGGGAATTCCACTGATTTCTGCATAATTCAATGGATGTTAACAAAGTCATTCAGAGCGGTTTAATGTGAAGCAGCTCATTCTCAATTCTAAATTTCTTTACAGAATAGGTGATAGAAACCACTAGTCAATGCAACCAAAACAAATATTTATTCACTGTTCGAAATGACCAGAAACCCTACGTGCATTTTCTAAGGTTTTATATGGAATTTTGATAAGCCACAGCTTTTCATAAAACTGTCATAAAACAATGTCTCAAGCACCAGGTAGCATCAGGTAGTACTCATTAGCATTTTATGTAATAACCTTCATATAGTGACTTTCAGAGGTATTCAAGAGTTCAGACGTGTGGTTCCTATTACCACTGCTGTGCTCAATTTTGACTTCTGTAGAAATTTCCCTAGAACAGAGCATTTCACATCAGACCACACTGAGAGACTTTGCTTACATCTTAATGATTTAATTATACAGAAATGCCAAAAAAATGGTGGGAAGACAGACGCTCAGTGGGAAAAGACTCTGAAGCAGACCCTTTACTCTAAATCTTGCTTTCATTAGACTTCTTTAATCACGCTAAACACCACACACAAACTGCTAACAAACAAATACACACAATTCTAAAGTTTAACCAAAAAAATCTGGAGATAGGCAGAGCTGAAACAGAGCACAAATACACACACACACACACACACACACACCTACACACCTACACAGTTCCTGGGCTGGAGGCAGCATGCCCTTTCCTGGGCTCACTGACCCAGGAGAAAGCAGGACTAACAGGCTAATGCATTCCCTCTGTCTGACTGTTGTCTTGTCTGCTTTGTTCCATTACACTTTTGTTCTCTTCTCCTTTTTCCTGCCTTGCCCCAGTTCGAACATCCAAAGAATGCCCTTGATGTGCATGGATATATTCACATTACAAAACTGAGGCACCAATCTGATTTTTTTTGCCTAAATGTGACACAGATTTGATTCTGTCAGAGCAGTGTGAACATAAAATTGGATCCTTTGCAATATCATTTGATGCACACATATGCTCACACACACACATGCATAAACATGCATGCACACACATACAAACAAACCACAATTAGTCCTGGATTGAGGCCCATGCTCTCACCCCACCACAGCCCACGGCAACAAGCAATGAATCACTGGGCATTAAACGCACTTAATCACCGTGAATGAGACACTTGGCCTGAACTGAGGCATGATTCATCAGAAAAATCCCTCCGACAAGAGCAGATGGCACCAGAGTGCACACTCAACAGGATATATAAATCTGAAGACTGACTTTTAAAAAAACCTAACATGTTGCTAGCAATAAATTCCAAGAATTTAACTCATCACAGTTTGCCCTGAGTTGCTGGGACGTGCTGATGTCCTTTATTGCTGGATGCACTGAGATCATTTCAGAGTGAAAGGCTCATTTGTTTAATCAGAGGAACATTAAAATATTCATATGCTTGCATGTTTGCTCAAAATGTCATTGACGCAGCATAATAGTAACCCATTTTTGGGTTTGTTAGATGACGTTCTTTACATATCAAAGTAAATGTGATGGTAGCACTGAGAAATAACATCATAAAAGAAGAGAAGATTAAAGGGAAGAAAGCAAAAAAAAGGCTAAAAGGTGTCCAGCAACATCTAAAAATGGCACTAGTCAAAGTTACGATGAAAGGTAAGCCAAAGTCTACTTTTTCCTGTCTTCCTGACTCAGCAAAGGATGAGTGGAGGGTCCAGGCTGCACGCTGGACAGGTGGGCCATGGGACAAACACAAGCATGCCAGATATTTACCAACTGTTTCACTGCACTCACAGTTGCCACTGGAGATACTAGGTCGGGTGTCCTATTTTGGCTTTGGCATTTTAGCTCGAGTTCTTAGAAAGCAAAATTCATTCATGCCATTCAAAACACAAGATATATTACAGGACTGTTTAGGAAAGAAAATCAAAATAAAGATGTGAGAGCGGGGGGAATACCACATGCTTGAGTCTGGATGCCAAGAGTATTACAACCAGTCCGCTGCTATCCTCCGTTAAAGCATAACCCTTTCCACAGCAAAACTGCTGCCTGGCAGAGCAATCATTAAACCACTTCACTTTCAGGGGCTCTAAACAAACTCCAGCTCAATTATTAAATCTTAGCTAAGACAATCAAAAGACAACTGGAGACAAAGGGGCAACAGGGGTAGACATGGACAGAGACAGTGATTGTGACAGTGAACAGAAGAAGCTGGAGGGAAAATTTGTAATGCTAATAATAATGTGAGAGATAATAATGACGCTGCAGACATCATCATATATGACACAGGCAGAGCCCACTGAGAGCCCACCAAATGACCTGCGTGCCAGGACACTTAAAAACAAGAGAGGCTCACTGCTTGAAATCTTTCTTGCGTATATCAGAAGTATGTGTTATGATGAAATTATCTTTTCATTTTAATTTTTGGTGCATCTTTCTGTTTAAAAGCTCTCTAATGAATCTGTTGAGACAGATACAATCATACACACATACAGACAGATACAGATACACTTACTGAAGCACATGCACACCCATACAGAAACACAAGCACACACTCTATCAGACGTCGCTACCGGCAGAACCGATTGTCACGGTATAGTCATGTGCTGCTGCCTGAGCAGATGACACAGAAGTCGTCTCAGTTCAAAACTCTGAGCGCTCACACCCCTGTCACATGCCACCGTGTCCTATTCTACAGCAGCAAAGTGGGTCAATGTGTAAAACACTCCTAACTTAGCCTGGAGAAGGAGAGGAGAAGTGAGAGGCAATCTCAATCCCCCTCTCTCAACTCCTTCCCTCCCTCCATCCATCCCCTTTTGTAAAACACACAGAGAGCCAGAGAGGGGAAGATTTTCTCCTGCCCTTAACTAGAGAGGGGTGGAAGGATATATGATATGAGAGGCCTTATCCTGCTGATTTATATCCTGCTGATCGAATGAGGAAAGAGAAGTAAGAAAGAGAGAGAGAGAGAGAGAGAGAGAGAGAGAGAGAGAGAGAGAGAGAGAGAGAGAGAGACAGAGAACAGGACAGATAGCCTCTTTATTAAAACAACTCTTAGTTGTTTTAATAATGCTTCAGTATACCTAGACATGCTTCCGACTTTGTGGACACAGTTTACGGAAGAACCTTTTCTACTCCAGCATGACTGTGCCCCAGTGCACGAAGAAAGGTCCATAATGACACGGTCGGATGAGTTTGGTATCAAGGAACTTGACACAGACCCCTGACCTCAACCCCATCCAACACTTTTGGGATGAACTGGAACAGAGATTGCGAGTCAGGCCTTCTTGTCCAACAACAGTGCCTAAGCTCATAAATGCGCTACACAATGAACGGGCACAAATTCCCACAGAAACACTTGTGGAAAGTAGTCCAAGAAGAGTGGAAGCTGTTATAGCTGCAAAGGGGGAGCAATTCCACATTAAAGTTTACATTCACATTAAATAACATTAAGGTCCACATTAAATTGCATTTTAATGCAATGTCCCTGTTGGTGTAATGTTGAGGCGTCCTAACACTTTTGTCCATATAGTATATCCAACAAATAAATAAAAACACTGTCTTGAGTAAAATGACTTGGAGGAATGGACTTCTTTAGCTGTTGCGGCATGAGCTCAGAGTTAGACCCGACTCCAAAACACTACTTTAGCAACAACAGCAAATCCGAGCTACACTCAGGGAAATCTGGGAAATCAGATTGTTGTTACAAAATTTAAAGAGCTTCTTTTGTTCTATTGTAGAAAGAAAAGATGGAAACTGTACTCTGTTTTTCAATAAACCTCTATCACACACGCACATACACAGACAAACACACACACTTGTATATCCACTCAAGTGCACATTCACACAGTTACCCTGACTCTCTATGCGGGGCTCCCTGCCAATTTTCACAGTCCACTGTTTCTTGCACCAGCGAGGTCAGCGTAGCATGAGTGTGTGTGTGTGTGTGTGTGTGTGGGGGAGAGTGAGAAAAAAAGAAGAAGAGAGGAAAGCCTACCCTCTCTCTGGAGGGGAGAATAAGTATGGCTAAAGGAGAAGAAAATAATGTTTTTATAAAGCTGTGTGGTGTTCTTTCCTGAGGAGTATGCAGCACCATGCTAATCTAAACAGAGCTACACAAGTCAAAACTGATCATAACATATCAGTGATGTCCTAAGAAATTCTCACATCTGCACAAACAGGAGAAAGAGAAAGCCACACACACACACACACACACACACACACACACCACACAACTGAACTTCATACCTTCTCAGCCAGTAGCTGCCGGATTTTGCCCGCCTGCAGACGGAAGCGGAGCAGCTGCATCTCAAGAGCGACACATCTCTTCTGCCAGTCCACACTGGCGCTGGGCACAGTGACCACTGCACCCGCCGCACCCCCCTCCATCACCTCCGCCATCTGTACCCACACACCACTGCACCAACCTGCCAGAGAGAGAGAGAGAGAGAGAGAGAGAGAGAGAGAGAGAGAGAGAAACAGAGTAGGTCACAGTGAACTTGACAAACTTTTACATTTCTAAAAATAAGAAAATGAAAGTGTCAGCAATGGACAAACGGACAACTGTGGAAACATTTATTTTCTCTACCAACTGACCTGAGGACATCTCTGCATCTGTGGTAAGGTGGAGTAGTGATATTTTCTGAAGGAGTTTTCCAAGGCCTTGTTCTGTTTTTACTTTAGCAACATTTCAATACGACAGCTCTCACACACCACCCAGCAAAGGAATAGAGAAAATCTCTGCAGACTGCAGACAGCGCTGAAGCTGCTGAAGACAACCCATCTAATACTGCCAAACAATGTACTGCAACAATAGCCAAAGCATCTGGAGGATCTAACTGCTGTGCTCTGCTCTGCCTTTCTCAGACTGACATTTCCTAGAAGGTGAATCGCACAAACACACATGCTGACATCACAGAATCTGGCAGTGAACCCAGCAGCCCCTGAGCTTTCTCACCTCCTTTTATTGTTTCCCTCTGTCAAAAGGAGCACACTTCTCAGGGATCACCTTGGTAACTGGAGAAAAGCAAACTCAACGCTACAATGACGCCACTAAATAAAAGGTTTCCTTTTTTCAGAGTTCTCCCTCTGCACATCTCTCTGTTTCTCTCTCTCTTTCTCCTCTGAACGTATGCCGAGGAGACAGCGTTTTCGGGCGAGCTCCAGCTGGGGCCTGAGCTGGCACTCTGTGGTTGTGTGTGGGTGTTGAACAGTCAAGAGTACGTAGGGCTCCAGGACAGCAGCAACGGGGCAGGTCCAGCTATGCGCTTTGTAGACAGTTTACCAACCCAGACCGATCCCTTCCCCCGAAGCAGGCACCCAAATATCCCGGCCCATGCAATCCCTTCTTAATTACAGGCCCCGGGAGAAACAGGATCCAGGCCCACACAATGCAGTCTTTCTGCATGACAGTGCCATTACGGATATGAGTGAGGGAGGAGGGGGTCTTTCTCTCTTTCTCCCTCTCTCTTGCTTCCCACTCAGAAACAGGGATAAAGAATGTGAGAGGACTGTGAATGTGGGAAAATGGAGCTCCAAAGTTATTTTTCTACCTGTGAGGGGCTGCCTAGCAGCCATTTTTTTACAGATTTTCACAAGCAGCCCATCGAAGGCTCTTGGGGTCCTGCAGGGAAGAGTCAATCAAAGCAGCAGGGCATTATGGGCCTGAATCAGCTCATTATAACAACCCCGCTCTATCTAGCATTACAGACAATTTGACGAAAGACAACAATATTCAATCACTTCAGTAGTAAAGTAAGACGATGCATTGCCAGGGGCTGATAAAAACGGTCCAAAATGTTTTAGGCCCAACTCAAAGCTCCGTAACAAACACAGCCTAAGGTTCTTCAGTGATTCCAAAGCAATAACTTCATGACTAATGTGACCATGCAGCAGTCAAACAATGCAGCAGGGCGTTAAAAGGACACTCCAGAATCACTGATTCCTGTTTCCTTGTACACACTCACATGAAAGCTCAGCACCTGCCCACTAGTTTCTATTGTAAGTTTGTTTGAGTCAATGTGTTGTTCTTTTTTAAGTATAGGGACACTGCTTCCTCTATCATTAAGTAGTCCACGCATCCTAGCTTGGTTGGAATATAGACATTAGGATGTAACTGGCAGGATTATGTTTGTTTCCTATCGTCCTGTCATCATATATTTCTCTGTGTATTTTTAGCAATAATAAACTCTTAGTCAGTACGCAAATGTAAAGACACACTGCATTCAGATTCCAAATCCGACACAAACCCAAACACTGCTATAGCAGTGTGATATACCAGCGTGTGCTAGAGAAACTCATATGTTTCATAACACATTAGACACATTAGATTTTAATTACAGAATTTCCTGATAAAGTAACAAAGGCTTTCTGAAACTACAATATTAGTTTGGGAACGGTTTTTGAAATATGCTGCTCCATTTCTAAATAGGAAATTAAAAAAAAAAAAACCCATATAACTCAAAAGCCTCACATAAAAATAATTTCTGTTTTATTGACAAAAAACAATCACGTGTCACTGGTAATTGACGATATTTTACAGATGTGCTGGTCTGAGAATATCAGCAGCTAAACTCTATCCAGCATTAACAACTCTCTGGCCAATTGTTCAAATGATTCAAGATAATAACGTTTAAACAAGTGTGATATTTTAACATGAAGGAAAGTAACCAGAGATATCGTTAGGTGCTAAAAACAATTCATGACTACATAACAAACACGGTCTAAAGCTTCTTGCTGATTCCAAAGCAATAACTTTATATGTGTTATGGCTCCTCTGACGGACAATAAGATCAAGCTGTTGGAGAGGAGCTGAGGTGGAGCAGCAGGCCCAGAGAGTGCACACCACCACAACAGTGCCATGTGGTGCTCTGCAATTAGCCGCCTCCTAATTATAGCCCTGCTGGCAAATTACAGAACAGGTTCCGCTCACTGACCAAAACTTAGATGTCCAGTTCCATATGGGCTCTCTGACATGAGGCTTCGGAGCTGTGGCCCTGCAGGGATAGGAAGAGGGGGTCAGATGAAGCCGACGCTTCTGTTAGCTCAGCCCACGTCCACCAGCGCTGCCAAATACAACAGCAGGGTGCAAATAATCCATTTGCTTGTGAAGCCCGTTTGGCAGCGCTTGTCTAATGCCCCGGGGAACAAAGACTTTTGCACCCTGAGCTGTTGTTTAACACAAGGAGAGCAGGACAAGATCACCCATGTGCTAGAGAGATTCCCCATCCCCTTTCAACACAAATACGGAATCAGTTTATATTTTAGAATTCTCTCTTTCACAAAATTTCTCAACCTGTCGGAGAAATAATGTACAATGGCAGCATCGTTTTGTTATCACCAGACATAACAATGATTCTGAATGAAACGGATGATCCCTCCAGGCCATCACTATGTTCGTATCTAATATCATGTATCAGTATCTACCCGATATTAGTTCAAAATGCTGGCTCAGTTACGAAAGTGGAAAAAAGAGAATGAATCCATTCCAATCCTGTAACAAATCTAGCCTGGAATACTACACATTCTCATCGTTATATTATCACTCTCTTTTAGATGCTCATTATAAGTGAAGCACTTTCTGAATAGCTAATTTTAAGGCATAGCAGTTAAAAAAAAAAAAACACCATCTTTTTCGAGCATGGCTTTTTTGCAACTAAGCAGAAATATGCTGCTGAGACACACTTCAAACACAAAAACTGCACAACAGAATTTCCATCAAAACAGCAGGAGCTGGATTTCATGATTGGGGCCCCGCGGCCTCCAACACAGCAATGAACCCTGCTGCTGAAGACTGTGACTCATCCTCTCCCACTCTCCCTTTCTCCTTAGTTCTCTCTCTTTCTCTCTCTCTCTCTCTCTCTCAGGGAGCTTCTTCTCTCCACGAACCGAAGGGGGGTGAGCGAGACCTCCAGATTGACCTCTACAAAATAAACATGCGTGACAGCTCTCTGAAAAGTCTGCCCATCTCCTCCGCTCTGTCCACAAATACAGTAACACACAAGTCGTACGATTCCTAGTAAAAGATTTGCAGGCAAGAAGTTTGGACGCAAACGTTTTTGCATCCAACCTACAAACCTTGTAAAAGAAAATATACTGTTTTTTATTTCAAGAGATTATGGACAGTCACACAGAACTAAACATATGCAGAATAATTAACTGGTTCTTCAGATATGATTCCTTATGTTGAGTTATACTACTTGTGTTGCTATGGCTAATCAAATATAGGTGAATGGATAGCTGATCAGAATGGTTCAGCTGTGGGACGGTGAGTAAATATGATATAAAATCTAAGCCAAATGAGAACGGTTCTCAATACATGTGGATGAAAAGACATGTTATAAACAAGTTAGGCATTTTTACATAAAGCGGCAAAATTACTCAGAAGACATTTTGTTACATTCTAAACATTTAAGGCACATTTTTAAAACCTTCCCTTACTTTCTTAATTTCCTTTCATTGTTTTCTTTGTTTTCACAAACTACACTTTCAGTCTCCTCTTTGGCTCCATCACAATCATTTTTTAGCCGGCAGATTAACTTTATGTAATCCTATTTCTGTGTTCAAGCAATGTGTAAAGAAACTGAATGCAAATAAAAGTTGGAGCAAAGCATGATATGATTTTTATAATAATTTTAAATTACTGTCATTTAAAAAAGTGATCTTTATGTTTGCAGTACACTGTTTTGTTTGGCAACCCTTTCATTTTTGAGGATATTTCACAAAATGTGAGACAGCTGGTCACCCTACAAGAACGACATTTATCATAAATTGTGCTGCAGGCACCAAAAGGATGTGGGACAGTCGGTCATTTAACATAGCGGTCGCTATTAGCCCTGGTCTCAATAGTTAATTCTGCAACAGTTATATTTTTTTTCTTTATACGAATTTGATCAAACGAAATGTCAAGAGATTTTGATGAATCATGAATCATGAAGGCAGCATCAAATAGTGGGCATCCCAAAATGCTAAAACATGTCATTTTCTCAAACTTTTAATTCAAACATATCACATACCTCTGCTGCACTAAAATCCAATGAAACAAGACAAACTGTACTCTCTTTAAGACTAATTGAAACAAGACTAACTGTACTCACATTAATAGATCTGGAAAGAATTGTTTCCAAAATTTCCCATATATTTAAGGAGGGAAAAGCAATTGCAACTAATGTCTAGAGGTGAGGTGCAGAGCATCGCACCTGTCTTTTCCAATGATCTAATCTAGCATCAGCAGGCAGTAGTGTTAAAAAGCATTAACGCTGCATTAGTATCAATAGCAACACTGTTTATCCAGAAACGTATCGATATTTTGGTACCCAGCTGTCAGGAACTGGTGCTAAACTGGTACTAAATCGGTATGTATCCCTAGTTGCTGAAAGAACATATTTCTGTGTGAAGAGCATGAGTAAGCGTGTTGTAAAATATTTCTGAAACATTAATAAATCAATGCTTGCTTCTGTTCTTGCAGTACAGTCTCCAGTGCCAGAGGAGCGGAACTGTCTTTTAAGCTTGAAACAGAAACTGCTGAGCAATCGCTTTGCAAAGAGAACAGAAAGCAGTATATTTTTCCTATCAAACACCTGGGATCAAGTTTCATCCTGCAAATTCTGGTGCTCTACTGTTACGTGTACCCAAACGGTCAGAATGAAATGACAAACAGTAGTGGGACATGTACCCTCTTAACCTTTTATGGCTGATTCAGACCTACTTCTTTTGATTCACGGACTTCCGCAACCTTCCAATATCTGATCTCCTCTTTAAAAGTCATGGCCTAATGCATCTGGCTCACTCCGCTCTCGGGCGAGGCAGCTGAGAGTGAGCTAACTAGGTGAGAGGGTGTGTGGGGGGTCACTAAGGTCCAAAGCAGAAACACAGAGAATTCTCCAGTGCATCATTCAGCCGGGCAGTTATTCCATGCTCTCATTCTCATGAAGTTACACAAAAACACATGCACACACACACACACACACAGAAACAAAGTTGATTCTAATGTGTAAATCAAGTTGTAACATTATATTCATCATGAAACGTAAGTACATGTGGTGCATTACTTTTTTTCCAGTGCTCACACACACGCACGCAGCTGTGGTGATGTAAGAGATTAGGTGATTAGGTGATATCAGACATGCGAAATCCCCACCGTTGTTTTTCCAGATTGTCCCTGTCAACATCCAACTGGTTTCCTAAGAATCTGGCGTTTCATCCCAATTACTCAAATCAGAAGAAAAAGAAGTGTGTGGATCTGGGTCAGTCTGTGGTGTCTGTGTGTGGGTGTGTATGCATATGACCATGTGATGTGTGTGTTTTTTCTTCCACTTAAACAGCCGTCCAGCAGGCTGCAGCACGTAATCTGTGATCCCCCAACTCATACTCCAGTGTAGACCATATATCTCAGACAGAATATTGAAAAGAGCCGCCAACACACACACACACACACACACACACACAAATACTCACACTGAAACCGAGTCTGACTGTCTTTGTTTCTGTCTCTCCAGTCAACAGCAAAGTTTCCATTTGGTGCCTGCGCCACGATTTATTGCCACTGCGTAACATTAGCACTGGAGAGTCTAACCGTGAAGCACACATAACTTCGCATCTGTTCATAAAAACAATGACACAGAAACTTCACTGCAGCTCTTTTCTTTTCCAGCTTTGAGACAGTCAGCATAACATGACGCACAGCGAAAGCAGCTTGTCCACTCGGAGAACATGAAATGTTAGAATAAGGGATGTGCAGTGATAACAGAATCATAACAGCATTGGGATATAATTACTCTAAAATATGAGCATCATAGGACAGGTGTTTACATTTCATGGATATTTCAAACCACTATTTGATGGCACATAAGGTGACGCTTTGTTACTGAGCTAAAACATCTGCATTTTGTTCATTTCACTACATTTGTAACCAGAATTTCGAAGGAAGTGTTATATTTCTCCAAATTGGTACATCCCAATTCCTACATGTTATAACTGTATCAGTGCTGGCATCAGCAGTCACGTAAGTATCCTATAGCGACATCAGACCACAGTTCCCATATCAGTGCATCACTAGTTAGAATCAACTTATGAAACAAATTGAATTAATTGTGCAGTCTAATTGGCTGAGCCCCACTTGAAGCCAGTGTGAAATATTAACTTCTTTAAACAGGTTATTAAAAACCATTGTGCTCCTCATGGATAAATCTTTGGCCTTTGTGTTGTTTGGCAGCCATAGCCTGCTTTTAGTGAACTACACCGCTTGGTGAAATAATTACCTATTGCAGTTATTAATAATAAACTAATTAAACATCTGTGTATTTTATTACACTCTAATTTGTACACCTGCCAAATGACCCCCTTGCCAAATGACTTCATGTGACTTTTCTCATTCCACTATAGCAATGATAGCTTGACTTCAATATCAATTCCTTAACTATTTTTTAAAAGAAATTCATAAAAACAGGTTAAAAAAATATATAACAAAAATAGTTTTCCAACAATTGCTGGTAACCGGTAGTGGACTTTGAGTGCTGTAGTGTGGGCAGACAGATACACCGCACCTGCATTTATTCAAGAAACAAAACTGCAGTGTGCAACATGATGTTAATAACCACTTAGAATACTGAAATTATAATTATTAAGAATAGGTATTGAAAGGCGCAGAAAAGGTTTAAACTGAAGTACTGAAGAAAAGGTTTAAACTGAAGTACCGAAGTAATTGAGGCGGTGCTGGAAAAGTACTGCATTTTGATACCTGGCCCTAATCATAATCAAATCCAATAATTTGTGGGTCAGAAATTTACCACAGCACCAGCATTAGGGTTTTCATGTTTATGGAAAATGAACATATGCTGCAGACTATAGCACAGACACTTCATACAGAAGCTCATGGGGTATGTGAGGGGTGAACAGCTGCAGATGAAGCATGGAAGCCCCCAGAAGCCTTTTGACCTGACTCGCCTGCATCTTCTCTTTTCCACTCTCGCTCTTTTCTCTCCTTCCATCTTCGTCTCCTCTGCTCTAAAGGAAGCACCATGCACAAGCTAATAACAGGCTACTGTAAACTGGCCACCCTCATTATCAGCTGAAGTAGTAAATATAGCCTAAGACATTCCACGGGGCTGAGGTGTAAACATTTTCTGTGTTGTCGAACAAAGGCTCAAGCACAGCCACACACACACACACACACACACACACACACACACACACACACACTCCACTACAGTTGTACACTATGTATTATAATTGTTTCAGCAAAGAAATCACAATATGTAGCAGCATAGTTGCACTGAGATATTCTTTCAGTAACATGCAGTCCTACCACACACACACACACACACAAACACACACACACACACACACACACACACACACAAACTCCACACACACTGGGAGCGCCCTAGTGATGGGGACCCCCCTCAGGCTTCAGACAACAGACTGTACTTATGTGTGTGCAAACACAAAACCTCTGAGAGACTGACCACCTCGTTTTAGGATGCCAGCAAAACCAGTGCTGGTTTGTACCATCTCTGTGATGTCTATATGAAACGACTTTATGATTTACGACCCAGCTTTGATGCTGGACTCTGAAACAGAAAAGCAAACCAAAGTTTCCCTGAACTCCCCCGGTTGCTGTGGTGAAACGCAAGGCTGGGCTTAGGCACGGTCCAAACTAAAAGTCCAGGCCTCCTCTCTATGAATGAGTGACCATACTCTGGGGTCACTGAGGTTAAGCAGCGAGGAAAACTCTCCAAAGCAGTTCCGTTCATGCAGTTTAACATCCTAAAGTAGAAGGCAGTGTGTGAGGGAGAATGGCACTCACACACATGCACACACACACACACTCACACTGCATAGAGTTTCTGAAGCTTTCTTAACTCAAGGTCAGAAGAAATGGACAAGTGGCCATGAAAGAGACCAGCAATTTTCTCTCCCCATGCCAAGTGACCACGGCCTGAACACTCAGTATGCACTACTTAAAGCTTTCTTTACTCAGGGCAAGTAAGACTTGACCACAAGGACAACTTCTGGTCTTTGAACACGCCTGAGTATCTAAAGGGTGAATGCCTGGATGGAGCAGCTCTTCCATTCATTTTGTCCAAAAATGGTCACTCCGCACAGGTGTGTGCCCCACACACACATGCACACACAAACACTCATCCCTGCTAAAAAAACAATGAACTTCGTGGGCAAGTAAAGTGTAAACCTGACCCAAAGACCCAGACCGCTGCCTAATGACCCGCACTGCGCAGGACCCTGCAGCCCCCCAACACCGCCCCCCCTCCCGGCCCCCCGGCTCCTCGGTCACTTCAGGCACGTGAACTTAAAACCAAGGCTTTAAAGCTACTCACCTCGAGAATGTGTTTCTACACTCTCTCGCGGCACATCACATC
Organism: Alestes dentex; assembly: GCA_037576975.1. NCBI lineage: Eukaryota > Metazoa > Chordata > Actinopteri > Characiformes > Alestidae > Alestes > Alestes dentex. The sequence goes on along the minus strand of JBBIGA010000001.1, from coordinate 43,782,395 downwards.
TCGCCTGCAGAGCCGGGCTCTCCGAACCGCTGTCCGGACCGAACCTGCCGCTTCACGGAGCTCATTCTCTAACGTCCTCCAGAACACACCGCTCCCGATCCCCATTCACCAACTTCATCCTTCATTCCTTTAAAGAGCCGAAGGCAGGATCAAATGACGTCGGTAGCCATGCCCCCATCACTATAGCCATGCCCCCCTCACTATAGCCATGCCCCCCTTACTGCACTGCGCCCCCCAGCCCCCTTTCTCTGTGTGCGGAAGTTGCATCAGAGCTCCCCTGCTCTTCAGCGCATTGCTCAGTGTCGACTGACTTCAGATCACAATGAAATCAGAAAACATTATTGATCTTGGAAGACATTGCTTGTGTTATGACTCCACGGACACACAGAGACCCAGAGACGAGAACAATATAAAATGTAAAGTTTAAATAAATACAATAAAAATCTATAGAACAAACCTCAATATGAAATCCACTATGCTATATACGCAGATGTTGGCTATAAATACCACAGATAAGTAACGTTCAGTTAAGTGAATTCTAATATGTTAAATAGAAGTAAGTCTACTGAAGTAAGTCGCTGCACATTGTAGAGATCAGTAGCATATAAGTAATATTGACAGTAGTGATATTCACATGGTAAGTGTATTGCACATAAGATATAATATACAGATATAAGACTATTGCACATAAAATATGAAGTGATTCAGCACCCATTTAGAAAACGCTACACGATACTGCACATGGTAGCACAACTGCACATAAAATATTGCACATAATGAAAATGTTTTGGCATCTGATAAGAATATTGCACATGGTGAAAACACCAGTGAGAATTTATAACTCATGATAATAATTTCCTATACATGTCTTAATGATTCTTGATAACCAACTGAACTTTTTTGAAAAAGTGTGAATTTAACTGTCATGTCCAATGTTCTGTGATTTGCAGTAAAACAAAAAGCAGTCAATCTAATATAATAATGTTTTTTAATTAGTGTGCAAATTGTATCCCATCAGAATTTATCAAACCAATATAGCTGAGTGAGGCTTGACATGAACCATTTAGGAAAAGTCAGCAACTCACAAGAGTAAGTGTAAAGTGTCCATTTGTCATATGTGAACACACCACATGCAGACAGTGTGAGCAGTGTGAAATTATTTCTCTGCATTTAACTCATTCACCAAGTGAAGCAGGGGGCTGCCACCAACGCCTGGGGAGCAGTGTGTGGGGACGGTACCTTGCTCAAGGGTACCGCAGTGGTGCCACTGGCAATCCTTGGAATCGAACCCACAGCCTTCCGATCGCAAGGACAACTCCCCAACCACCAAGCCACCGTAAGTGGATATTACTCAAATTTGCATTGAAATAATAGTGTTAGGAAGGAATATGTTGGGTTAAATCAACTTAAAACAGTTACAAGGAGTAGTCTAAGTTTAAAGGAGATCTTTGGTTGTCATGGTTGACTTTATGGGCTTTTGATCAGTAAGTATGATGAAGTTTAAACTTGTATTTTTATTATTTTTCTCCTGATGTCAGTATAGCTGTAACTGGCAGAATGGTTTAACTAACCATTGTTCTAATCATAATCATGTTCTGATGTTGATTATACATTTGTCCTTTTTTTTTAATATAAGATACTTACTGTTCAACAAAAATGTAACACATCTGCACAAAAAAGTTACATCTTTTCATTTTTTTAAATTTTAGAACTTGCTTTATTGCACATTTTGTTCAACCTGTTTAGCTGCATTTTTATAACTACTAATACTACTACTATTGTTATATGTTATTGTAAATAATAATAATAATAATAATAATAATAATAATAATAACAATGTTATTATCGTCGGTAATTCCTCAACAGTGATTTAAACAGGCTGTCATTAGGTTAGTACACATTCAGTTCTGTTAGATTTTTCATTTAGTTTTTGGCTTCCCGTGTTTTAACACTGTTATAAGTTATCATGACTCATTATTGAGCAATAAAAGAGAGCGTATAATTAAGCAGGTTTGTGAGCAAAGTCTACTTTCCCATGTAGAACGATTACCTTAATGGGCTTTCATACTAAGTCTGATTACCTAATTATTACCTTTTATTTGAAACAACTCATAAAATGAAAAAAAAAAAAAACATTCACACATTATTTGCGTGGTGTTCAAACTACATACCTGATACTGTTGACTTTTCTTATTCTGAGAGACTCAGTAAGAGATACCACTATCCCTGCCTGTCCCATCTGATGTCATTATCAACTGTTACACTTCCAGCATCCCTTTTGTGGGTTTCCTTGTGGTGCACCATGACTTCACAGGGCAACACCCAAGTAAATAAAGTTCACAGATTTAACTCACTTAAAGCCTGCAGTTCTTTGGACAAAATAGGAAGATAAGCAGGGCGTCTCTCTCTCTCTCTCTCTCTCTCTCTCTCTCTCTCTCTCTCTCTCTCTCTCTCTCCCTCCCTCTCTCTCTCTCTCT